>JAJJWX010000188.1:0-389688 GCA_023529315.1 Papaver bracteatum
ATCTTGACCACCACTAAGACAGACAAACTTAGCCTAGCTTTGTTTTGTATTTTAGATTAGAATCCTTAAGAGTTTACATCTACCTTCGAGTCAAACGTGCAGTAGTGGAACAAGTTGTAGGGAAAGTAACCAGCATTATGTTCTTGGACTTGATTAGGATTACTTGATACACTGATTTGCTTGAATTTCTTGAAGTTAGGATTACAACTGCCGGTCCCTAGCCCGGGTAGAAGAGGAGGGAAGGAGGGATTCACCATCATTATTTAAGATGAAGCTCATCTTGTACGGATAATTTCTATTTGTTTTAAACTTACACCCTTTTGTAGATATTGGTTACTGATTGATTTTTTTAATAGAAGTCTGTGAGTATTGTTGCCTGTTGGGTTGATTGGATTGGGTATGGTAATTCACTATTTGTTTGGGTCTCTCTTGTTAATTAAAGTCATGTATTAGGTTGGTAGATAATTGTTTTGTAGGAGTTGACCAACAGTTTATTTGTGAATAGAATGTAACCGTGTTTATTTTGTTCTGGAGGCTTCTTATGGTGTATACTTTAATTTAATGTTCTTATGGTGTATTTGACTGGCCTTCTTTCTATCAATTTCTGGGTCATTTTGTTAATGAGGCTTAATTTCTTTTGATCTACTATTCAAATTTTATGACTGGTTCACTTTATGTTCTTCCGAGTAGTGAAAATCTAACCAGTTTCAGACTTAAGTTCAGTGATGGTGGTGAAATTGATAGGATTTGGTTAAGTTTAGCGTTCTCTGGTCCTGATGATTTTGCAATTTCTGATCTTGATTGGAATTCTAGTAAACCTAATTGGCTAATTCTTAGCTTGCTGCATTTTCCGTAGACATTGTTATCATTGTGGACGTCTTATAAAACATCAATATATACTATGATTTATGCATATCTTTAGCTCTATCTACTAGGAAGTAGTTAGAAGAAGTAAAGTGTAGAGGCACCCGTAACATTTTTCAGTTCATCGATGTTATGTTGGTACAGTGCCGTCTGTTGGATCAGGAAATGGAATGGTGAGAAGTGGAATTGGTTCTATAGTTGGGATTGTAGGAAGTGGAACCAGAGAAGGAGCTGGTCTCGTAAAGAATGGGATTGGAGATTGATCCGGTGCACTTAGAAGTGGGATTGGAGATGGTACTGGTTATGTTGCAAGCAGAATTAGCATTGTAGAACTAGTAAGCAACATCTTCTGATTTGTTTGTCCAGGTAGTTGGTGTTGGAAATTGTAATTTGTAATTTAGAGTTGTCTATATTAGTGTAGAATTGTGTAGAGAATTCTACAAGTCAAATTAGTCATGTGTTAGAATAGATAAGTATTAGTCAAAATAGACATGTGAAGGATAAACTTCTCCATACTTATCGTTGTTGATTCTAGAGTATTCTCTTTAAATAAGAGAGTATGAAACATGTGAAGGATAAACTCCTTCATACTTATCCTTGGTATTATACTCTAGAATATTCCCTCTAGATAAGGGTGTAATGAGAGTGTAAAGAAGAGTCTAGATAAAACTATCTAGAGAAGTAGGTGAACCTATAAATAGGCATGTGTAGTATCATTTTTAATTGTAAGAAGCAAGAAGTGATTAATAAGATTAAGAGTTTGTGAGAGTTTAAGAGTTAGTCTTGCTTCCTAGGAGCTCTATACGAGCAACACAACTATGCTCGTATATCTCCGAAGTTTCATTTCCAAATTCCAACATGGTATCAGAGCGGAGGTTCGATCCATATGGGGGCGTGTAAGCTGCGCGAATAAAAATGTTTGTAGAGTTTAAAGCAAATGCGATAGTGAAGGTATGATTCTCAACTATACAAAGTGTTGAGTTTTCATTGTTTGTTTTGGATCCCGTATGAAAGTTATCACCCATGTCTATGTAAAATGAATTTTGAGAATATGAAAAAAATAAAATAAAAAAAAAAATGTTAACGAAGAAGATATTGCTCGTGAGATACAATACCGTTGAAGATGTAAAAGAGTCTCCATGAAATTAAAGTGAGTTAAGAGAAAAGAGAAGGGAGTGCATGTGGAAAAGAGTGCACTTTCGTACATGGCATGAGGAAAGCCATGTTGTCACGAGATGCTAATCCTCTACTCGTGACGAGAGTAGCCGAGTGAAGGCTATAGGAAAGCCGAGTGAAGGCTAACGAGAAGGTTGACGTAAAGGCCAGGCCGAGTGAAGGCCGAGACGGTGGGAACGCACCCACTTAGTGGCTAGCAGAAAAGATAGGCTAGCTGGAAGAAAAGAGGATGAAAGACGAGAGCTAAGGAGACACTACGAGAGGACGATACGATGTCGATGCGAAGAAATGTTAGACGCGACCACGAGCATGAGAAGTGAAGAATGAACGAGAAATTGGGTGAAGATCGAAACTATGAAAAGGAGATTACAAATTAGGAGGGGATGTTGGAAATTGTAATTTGTAATTTAGAGTTGTCTATATTAGTGTAGAATTGTGTAGAGAATTCTACAAGTCAAATTAGTCATGTGTTAGAATAGATAAGTATTAGTCAAAATAGACATGTGAAGGATAAACTTCTCCATACTTATCCTTGTTGATTCTAGAGTATTCTCTTTAGATAAGAGAGTATGAAACATGTGAAGGATAAACTCCTTCATACTTATCCTTGGTATTATACTCTAGAATATTCCCTCTAGATAAGGGTGTAATGAGAGTGTAAAGAAGAGTCTAGATAGAACTATCTAGAGAAGTAGGTGAACCTATAAATAGGCATGTGTAGTATCATTTGTAATTGTAAGAAGAAAGAAGTGATTAATAAGATTAAGAGTTTGTGAGAGTTTAAGAGTTAGTCTTGCTTCCTAGGAGCTCTATACGAGCAACACAACTATGCTCGTATATCTCTGAAGTTTCATTTCCAAATTCCAACAGTTGGGGCATGCATTTCTGAGATGAAGTGTTTTCTAAAGTTTCTCTTTTATTAACTTTGATTTACAGGGTCACCTTTAGGTGAATTGAAAGAATTATGGGGCTTCGATTGTGACACTTACTGCTATATGGGTGTAGCACGAAAAGGCTGTTGGAACTGCCAAGAAAGAGGTATAGTGTATTATGTGTTGTACGACTTTACCTTTTTTTTAGCCCGGTAAATATAATTTACCTTTTTTTTTTATCCCTTGAGTTCTAATCAAGAATGGTATTCAAGTTATTCCACAAACTATCTTTACACGAGTGCTGCAATAAAGATCGCAACTAAAATTTTAGTTTTTGTTAGGACTGATGTTCAACCTGAAACCATCTTCCATGAAGAAGCAATATCCATACATCAAAAGAGAAAACTGATAATGACGCACTTTTATACCACTGACGAAGATGATGAGATTGAATTTGACGATGATATGCATTCTGATATCTTGCAGTTGGGGAAGCGGCAGATTCAGTTTACACGTCGTAGTAAAGTTTTTTTTTTTTTTTTTTTTTTTATGAGGAATTTAACCATGTTTTATCTTTTTTGGTTGTACAAGAACTTTTCAAACTATGGAAACCGATATTGATGGATCCCTAAACTCTGTTAACTGTGGAACTTTTCTTTTGTTCTTTTGGCATTTGAAAATAGATAAATAATTTTCATTTGCCTTCTAACTCAGTGATGAAGTCATTCCAAAAATTCCAGTTAAGGTATTAGATTATCCATTCTGATTTTGCTGCCGAACTAGCGAAGCACCGGGGTGCTCTATGTATAGTCGATACACTAAAAAATTGGTTACTAAATTACTCTGCAAAATTAAGCATAAAATGTCCAAGCTATTGAGCATAGAGGACTCAGCGACAAGGCTTCCCTACACCAACAACTTAGTCACTTTCTCATTAAATTAATTACTTTGCTGAAACCTCATAGAGAAGCAATCTCATAAACCATTCAAAACTGATAAACTTTAGATACTAAGATGCGTAATTTGGTTCCCAAAAGTATCTAAACGTATATGCCTACTGTAGTTGGCATGGTTAGTTCCCAAAGATTTAAGCAACTAGGCTCTCTCGTAGTTGTGTGACTTTAGTGGCTGAAGAGAGGATTAAGCAACTCTTATCTTACCGTTGGTTTATTTCACATTGTTGAATGGCTCAAGATACTAATGCATTAGTTTAGTTGGCGCATATTTATTGCTTATGGGCTTTGGAAACTTTAGTTGCTTACCGTCTAGTGGCTAAAATTAATACACACACCTAGTTGCCTTTCCTAGTGGCTTAAACTGTTATGGCACTAAAATTTTCTGCTAGTTGAAAAAATTAAGTAGCCTTTGGTTAGTTTTTTTGTAGTGAGGCGTGTATATAATGTGATCATGTTGATGAGGCGTGCATATAATGTGATCATGTTGATGAGGCGTACATATAAAGTGATCCTCAGTGAGGCATACATATAAAGTGATCCTGATGGCTGATGGGGCAGATGTATAAAGTGATCATGTGATGGGGAGGATGTATAAAGTGATCCTGGTGTATAGTTTTTCCCAAGCGTACATTATATGTGTGCTCGACCAAATTTTCTCTTCCACCCTATTGTAACACCATGGATTAAACTTAAATTTGGTCATTTTTTTTTTGGTCTTTGGTCTATGGTTTTGATCGCACCATTGTAGTTGCTCTAACTAACCTTTTATACAATGTTGGACCAACAAGCTCTCCTCCTCCTTCTTTTACTATCTTCAATCTTCCTTCTACTGGAGTTAGGATTGGTTTGTAGCTAAAACGTTTCAAGATATATTTTGAATATTTTTGTTGAGAAATAAAAATTCCATCATCAGTTTGTAAAATTTCTAGTCCAAGAAATTAAGACATCTTACCCAAACTGTCATTTCAGATTGCCTGATCATAGCCTCCCTGAATTCATCAATCATCTGTATATTATTTCCTGTGAATATGAGATCATCCACATATACACAGACAATAAAAAATTTATCTTCACAACCAAATCTCACATATAGAGTGTGCTCAAATGGGCATTTCTTAAATCCAGTATCCATGAAATATTCATCAATTCTTGTGTACCATGTTCGCGGTGCTTGCTTCAAACCAAAAAGAGCTTTCTTAAGCTTATATACTTGATTTTCTTTTCCTTCCACAACATATCCAGTAGGTTGCTCCACATAAACTTTCTCCTCAAGTATTCTATTTAAGAAAGAAGATTTCACATCTATTTGAAAGATATTCCACTTATATTGTGATGCCAATGTAACAATCATTCGAACAGTATCATGTCTAGCAACAGGAGCAAACACTTCAAAATAATCAATACATGGTTGTTGTTTGTACCCGTTAACCACCAATCTAGCCTTCAATGTTTCTACTTCTCCGTTGGATCTGAACTTAGTTTTAAACACCCATTTTACACATATTGCCTTCTCACTACACCAAATCCTGGATTTTGTCACATGGCATATCTGTTACTAAAAAAATTTGTAACACATATATCGCGTTAGGAAAACGCTATTTGAGATATTAATTGTTATCTTTTTTGTATGTGAGTTATTCTTGTGACAAAATTGGATTACGATCACATTTATTAACTGTTACAATAGTTAATAGTGTGATTAACCTAATTTTAGAATAGCAACACGTGGCTCATTTGTCACAATAAATATAACAGATTTAATTGTTATTCTAACTTTGCAACAATTCGGTGATGACACGTGTCTTACACCGCCACGTATGCAACAATTAAGTTTTGCCACGTGTCACTTTTTCTTACGACTACAATAACACATATAAGTGTTGCATATTTTTTGCCACAAATTCCCGATGGACACCTGTCATTCTTTTGTCACAATTATTGTTATATTTAAACTGTTACTCTCATTTGTAACAGCATAAAGAAGATGACACGTGTTTTTTTATTCACAGTTTTGGTCACAGTTAAAACTGTGACAATTCTTTCAATTACAATTAAAAAAAATGGATAGTCCAGGTCATTCTCATGGACCTAGCCTTCAAGTTTACGGGACTGCAACACAGGTCCTCATTCTGGACACGGATTTCCGGTGTACAGGCCTATAATACAAGCAAACTTGAAACACAAATGCAAGCCGTTCTTTTACGAATTGCTCGTACATTCACAAACTGCATAGCCATCCACATTCTGTCATCCATACAATCAATGTAGAAACACAAAGGAAGTCATTTTTTTAATATGTAACTTATCCAAAAACAATTCAATCATATTAATTAATCTCAGACATGAGTTATAATTGCATATGAAAAATTGATAATAGACATAGTTCAACATATAATAAAACTTGATGACAATGTAATGGTTACCGAATGTAGAAATCGGGGTTCGTAGCACGGGTCGAGGTGCCGGTCTATTCTTTTGTCCATAATTGTTATGGGGCGAGGTCCATGTTCTCATCCGTTCGTGGATGTTTATCACATAAGGTCTGCCAGAGATAACTTCTTACTAGTTTGTTAGTAAGAGGGCCAACTCTGCAGAGAGGAAAAAAGATGTTTTGAAGTCGCCACCTGACTAAGGGGAGTCAGGACCCTTTTAACTAGTTTGAATTCTTTTGAGGAAAACAAAACCTAGTTATGACTTTCAAGTTTATGGTCTGCTATCAGAGAGTCTGGGTAAGGAAATTCTAGTACGGGATGGGAAGGTGTTAGGCACCCATCAGCCGCCCAATCGTAGGATTGGCCTCTACTTCATGATTAAAGGGTAATGTTTATAATTAATTATTAATAAAAACAAATAGTGATGCATAATGACAGTGATTAATAGTGATTAAATAGTAACTTGAATAGTGACTTGAATAGTGACCAAATGATTTGAATAGTGACCTGATTTATTTATTACTTTCTTAGCAATGGATCTAATGTGCGAGGGAATTCCTCTTTATACCCACACTTTGATTTATCTCACTTGTAAGATTACTAAAAAAAAACAAATTATTTTTATATAATGCATGTAAAGAGTAGCTGCGGTGTTACTACGAAATGGAAAAACCATTCCGTTCCCGTATAACTACATAATTACCGAAAAGATAAGCAATTAGTATACCTGAAATATGATATAGAGACTTGGAAAGATTCTTATGATGATTTCTCGCTTCTATTAAGTATGCAGAAAGTAATTAAAGTACCAGCAATTTAATGCTAATCTTTTAAGAACTTAAATACGATACTTGATTTTGATACTTCTACTTATTTTTTTTTGGGATTTCTAGAAATAAACTAGAAATGTATAGGACAATAATAACTATTATATAGGAAAGAAAACTTGGTTTCTCTTTGATTAAATCACAAAACTCATAGAAATTTAGAATATATGAGGAGAAATAAAGAGTGTTTTTTTTTCTCTCAGACGGAATAGCGAGAAATATGTTGTTGGAAGAGGTTTCCGTGAGAGAAAATTATATCTTTCGAAGTCTTCATTCGACCTCCTTTTATATACGCAAATCCCCGACATCATTCCTTCTTTTCCTGCGCCTAATCCGGATGAAAAATGCCTGCGCGAAGAAATCAATTGCCCTTTCAAAAGGAATATTTTTCTTCTCAACATATGTAGGTCCCACTTGATTATTTTTCTTTAACCAAATTTGACAAATTCTTCCATATGACACGTATATGAAGAGTTAGTCCTACTAATTAAAGCCTTGGTGATGATAAGGGGAGGATGAAAAGGTGGTCGTCCCTTAACGTCTTCTGAGTTATTGTTTTGCTCTCAACTTTTCCATACGGATTCAGAATGACTCCGTTTTTTCACCATTGGCTTTGCATTTTTCCCCTCTTTAACGTGAAAGCAAGAATTCCTAGGTTTGGAAGGATGATAAAATGGGTAGGAGCCGTGCTAGTGGGCTTGATTGGGTAGAGCTTGTGGGATTGATTGGCAGAGCTTGTGGGCTTGATTGGTAGATCGGGTGGGCTTGATTGGTAGAGCTTATGGGCTTGATTTAAAGGATATGAAAATCCTTAATTTCTCCATAAAGAATTTCTCTTGTATTCTGCTCCGAAGTACAAGAATGATATTTTCTATGGAAGGTGCGGAAATGGGGTGTCAAAAGTTGCCCCTCTTTGAGAGTAACCGTTTTCGGTTAACGAACAAAGCCCTGAACACCCTTTCGCACCTTATCTTTTCCAAGAGGTGATTTTGATGAGTTGATGAAGAAATTCTGACGTTGGTCGGGTTTGCCCCAGTTAAGCTTGTCAGCTCCATTTTCTTGATTTTTGAACCTTTGCGGTTGATTCAGTTGGATTTCCCTTTGTTCGAGCCGATTGAAATAGTTGAATAGGTTGATGAAGAAATATACTAACGTTGGCTGGGTCTGCCCCAGTTGAGCTTGTCGGTTTCATTCACATTCTGAAAGTGCATCTTCTTGGCTTCCGTTCCACACTTTGTCCTAACATGACTTGCTTTTCTTTCACGAGACGATTATGATAAAAAAAACTTCTTGAGGAAGTAATTACCCTTTTTTTTTTTATTTAAGATAGGGGAGAAAAACTTTTCTTTAGGTAAGAAACTCCTTTTCTTTTCTTCAATATGTCGTCTAGGCGGATGGCTATCATTATTCCTGATCCTCCAACTTTGCCTACGCTGCGTAGAAGACGAAGAGTTGGGGTTTTAAACGATGTGGATGATCACGTTTCTGCAAGAATCTGAGAAGACCCTGTAAGTTTCCTTGTTGATCGAAATTTTCTTCTTTGTTTTCCAAGTTTCCTTTCATTATTTCTCAACCACTGCTTTCTTTCATAGAATTACGCTTGGGCGCGTATTCGCGGAGGGACCACTGACATAGTAGAATGGTGGCTGATGTTGAGACGATGCACAAGTGTACGTGAGCTTGTACAACAGATCGGTTGGTACGACTTTATTGAAGCTTTGGAACCGTTCCATGATGGTGAGAATGCTTTAATCGTATCAGAAAGATGGTGGGGTGATACTAATTCATTTCACCTGCCACATTGTGAGTTAACCATCACTCCTCTGGATTTCTACATGATTACTGGCATCCGTGTGGGGGTTGGATCTCCCGTCCCGGTGGGTGAAAACGTGACAGAGGAGAATGTCCGAAACCTGTTGGGACCACATTGTGGGGATATCTTCCCTAAAAATTGGTATGTCAGCTTAGCAGGCTTGAAGACGAATTTCTCGGTCCCTGAATTTGGATCTCATCATTTGACGCTTCAAAATATGATGCTAAAGTTATTACAGTTACCAGAGCTTTCCTGATCTTTGTTGCGGGTCATACCTTCCTTGACTCTTCTGGTGGCTATATCAAATCAGGCTACTTGGCAGCATTTTCTGACCTGGACTTGGTGAATTTTTACGATTGGGGAAGTTGTGCGATGGAGCGACTTTACACCTATCTGACTCGAGCAACACGTCTTCAAACAAAAGCCTTATGTGGATTCTATCCCATCTTGAATGTAAGTACATTTCTCCTTTCTTCAGGTTGAACGATCTTAGACTTCCTTTTTAAACATCCATATTTTTATTTTATAACAGTATTGGTGTTACGAATATTTTCCTCTTAGTCGCCCTCCTTTTGATACAAGCTTCTCCAATAGTCAAACATTTCCTCGAATGGCTAGATGGAAGGGTGCACTTCGAAGGCACTCGACTGCATATACAATCCTTTGTTTGGAGGGAGCGACAGTTGAATCTGTAAGAAACCGCATTTTTTTTATTTTTTTATTTTGTATATACCTCCATTTTGATTGCAGATTTGTTGGGATCCTTGGAAGGATTATCTGATTCGTTGTGATCAAAGGGCCATTCATGCCATGTCGTCTAGCATGCTTCGGTACTTGTTACGTGGCCCGGATTATTGTGCTTGGTATCTTGGTGACAAATTTGGGAGACAAATTAGTCAACCAGACGCTACACCCCGTTTTCCTCCTCCCAACGTTACATGTTTTCCTTATGCATCGTTTAGTGATATGGACGAGATTTCACGTCAACCGCAACGTTCCTATGAAGATTCCGTTGATCGGGGAATGAATTTTGAATCATATTGGAGATCGGTTTCTTTAGGTCCACCTCTTTCTATCCAATCTTGCCGAGAGAATCTTGTAGTGGGTGATCCGGGTTTTTCCCCTCGTCTATTATTGATGGGATCTTCCAGCAATGCTTCTTCTCAACAAGTTCCATTAACGGGCTTCGGTCATCTTCTTCCAACATGGCATTTTCAAATACCTATCTTGGGGACTTCAAATGTGGTTCCAATTGCAGGTGGCCCTGTTGACCGTGAAGATATTATTGGTTTACCTCTCCCGGATGATATTCCTGAGGTACCGCTGCTACTCTACTCTTCTTGACTTAATGAATTAATACTTTTTATTGACTCCTTTCTCGCTTCAGGCTTCGAGACCTCTTCAAGAATACTTTCTCCGTTTGGTGGATAGCCGTGGGCGACAGTTGACATCGGTGGTGAATGAGATGTACGGTATCATGTTGAGATATGATGAACTCAATAGAGAATCCCTGGGGAGGCAGGCGCGTATTGATACTCTCTTTGAAGAATTATCCATGCTTCGACTTCTTTATGAGGTAGAATGCACTTTTTTTTTTTAATTTTTTTTTTTTTTTGATACAGGTAAAAGGAGCTAGCGGATCAGATGAATGACCCTAATGGGTTGGAGAAGCCCAATGGGTCATGGGTTTAGTTTCGGTTTGCCCGAATAGCAGTTTGATGGAGCCCTAATCCTTTGCTTTATATTCCTCGCTTTCTTCTTCCTCGACCATCAGTTTCTCTTTCTTCCTTTTTTTTTTTTTTTCTTCTTCTATGCAAATATGCCTCTTTCCTCCATCTTTTCATCAGATCCTTCTTGTATGTGCCGGATCTGGACTGTGATCTTTCTTTTCTTTATCACCGTCTTCATGTTCTTCTACTTTCTGCTTGTTTGGTTTATCGCAATAGTAATCATTTACTGGTGGAGTATGCGAGATGCAGTTTGAGCAGCTGAAAGTAATGATAACTGAAGTGAGATTTTAGTGGAATCTTAGTATAGATCTGTATGAATCTTCTCTTTTCTGTGCTTGATGGTAGTGCATCTTGAGATCCAGATTAATGTTCGGCTCGAAGATGAAGATCTGATGATTTAGGGGAAGATGCAAGATCGTTCCATATGTAGCTTCAAAATACATACAAAGATAAACCCATATTTCAAAGTTGAAATCGGATTTAGATTTAGATGTATTCTGACAAGTATGGATGATCTGCCCGTGATGAAGATGTCTAGATCTAGTGTGTCACATGGACACTTTTACCACTATTGCACATTGGTTTCGATCAATGGGAAATGGTGAAGAAGTTGGATCTTGGTCTAGACTCAGATAAAATCACCAGCTTTCCTTATTTGTTTTTCATTTCTTCTTCTTTGGTTTGCCGTCAGGTTATTTTTTGTTTCTTGTTGTTGTTGTTCTTTTTTTTTTCTCGATCTGAATCATGTATCCTTCAGATAAGGAAGAGTTCATGCTTTTCATTGTTGTGGACGAATATTCTGTAATTCCTTCATTTGTGAATGAAATATTTTCTTTCTAGTGGTGCTTTTGTTCTTTGGTTTGACTTGCACTGACTGTGCAGATCGTTGACTCCGGTGGAGAAGCCTTAATTCAGATAACTTGTCATTCACAAAAGCTTAAAGCATGGTTAGAACATGATTAGGCTTAAAATAACTCAAGAAACTTTTGCCTCAGTTGCCTATTTGGTACGTGTGCAAGCACGAGTATCATCCTAGGGCTTTCATCATTGACATTTATTTTATTTTTATTTTTATTTTTTGAAAACAAAATAAAAAACTTAAAAATTTACAAAACTGAAATTTTGATTTGGAGAGTTTGTCTCAGCTGCCTATCTGGTTGCTCATAACACCATACCCAAATCCTAAGCTTTACATCATTGATAAACTCTCCGATTTTTTTTTTTTTTTTTTTTGAAAACAAAACCTTAGAAATCTGTGTTTTTTTTTTCTTTTTTGAAAAGAAATTAAAACTTAATAAACCTTTTTTTTTTTTTTTTTTTTTTTTGAAAACAATATTGATGGAGTAGAAAACGATGATAAAAATCATGAGTGTTGACAAACCAGTTGATCTTTTGAGGAGATGCATGGATTAGGAATGCTGAAATGTTTCCTTTGATTAGGCATAGTACCTCTTGAGTTGATCAGCATTTGTGGGCCTTGGATGTTCTTCTCCATCTAGGTCCATCAGTTGTACCGCCATTCCTTGAAAAATCTTTTTAACGATGAATGGACCCTCCCACTTTGGTTTAAATTTTCCCCTTGGGTCAGTATGCTTGACCGGACGAATCTCCTTGAGCACGAGATCTCCTTCGTCGAACTTGTGGGGTCGCACGTGTTTATCAAAACTGCGTGCGACTGGTATGCCTGAGAATGGAAGGCTGCTGCTAACCTCTTTTCATCAATGAGATTTAGTTGCTCGACTCTTACTTTTACCCATTCGTCTTCAGGTAACTGACTCTCCTTTAGAACTCTTAGAGTTGGAATCTCCACCTCTATAGGATGCATTTCCTCCATACCATATGTGAGCGAGAAAGGTGTAGCCCCGGTTGCGGTGCGAATTGAGGTTCTGTATGCCCACAAAGCATATGGTATTTTCTCACTCCAATCTGTATATGTATCTGTCATCTTCTTGAGGATCTTGACGAGTGTCTTGTTAGCTTCTTCTACTGCTCCATTGTTTTGAGGCCGATACAGTGAGGCTAGATGATGCTTTATTTTGTACTTTCCAAGAAGTTGTTCGGTTTCTTCACCGATAAAATTTGACCCATTGTCTGATATTATTTCATGTGGAACTCCATATCTGCAGATGATGTGGTTTCGTATGAAATCGACCGTCGGCTTTCCTTTGAAACTTCTGGTTGAAATGGCTTCTACCCACTTGGTGAAGTAGTCAATTGCAACAAAGATAGACTTGTGACCGTTGGAAGATGGATTGATTTTACCTATGAGATCAATTCCCCACGTAGAAAAAGGCCATGGAGACGATAGTGTATGAAGTTGAGAAGGAGGTACATGCATAAGATTCCCATGTATTTGACATTGGTGACATCTCATGACGAAGTTGCAGCAATCCGACATCATGGTTGTCCAGTAGTATCCCAAGCGAGCTATATTCCTGCTCATCATGTGTGCGTTCATATGAGGACCACACTCACCACTGTGTACTCTCTCCAGGATCTTCCTTGCTTCGTGTTCGTTCACGCATCGCAACAAATTTCCGTCTCTTGACACTTTGTAAAGAACATTTTAAAAGATCATGTACTGACATGCCACCCTTCGGATGTATCTCCTTTGTTGTTTTGTTGAATCTTCTGGATAAGACTGATCCTCGAGGTATCTTCGTATATCAACAAACCACGGAGCACCATCTAATTGTTCAGTGGAGATTTGAATGGCGTAACAGAAAGCAGGTTCATCTCTTTGGCCTATTTCGATAGGTTTCACCGTCATTCCTTCGGGGACTGCGAGCCAAGAAGCTAAAACAGCAAGAGCATTAGCACCAAAGTTTTTGTTTCTGTATATATGGTGGAATTCGATGTGATCGAATTGTTTTGTGATCTCTTCAAGATATGTATGATATTGGGATAATTGTTCGTTAACCCTCCATTCCTTCTGGATTTGCTTGATGATCAGCAGTGAATCTCCGTATACTATTATGCTTTTGACATTGATTTCAATAGCATCTTTCAGTCCGGCTATGCAGGCTTCATATTCTGCAACATTATTAGAGCATGGAAAACATAGCCTGATAACAATAGGTGTGTGGATACCTTCTGGAGACTCTAGCAGTGCCCCTACACCCCTTCCTTGTTTGTTGCGGGCACCATCAAAGTACATCTTCCATGGTTTATCTTCGGCCACATTATCATACATCACCCATTCGTCTGGGAACTCAATATTTAGCTCAGTGTTGTCGAGGATAGGATGAGATGCTAGATGATCGGAAATTTCTCTTCCTTTGACAGATTTCTGAGTGGTGTAAGTGATATCAAACTCGGAAAGTAACAGTTTCCATTTTGACATTTTTCCGGATAACACAGGCTTCTCGAACAAGTATTTGATAGGATCCATCCTTGATAGCAACTTAATCTTGTGAGCCAACATGTAATGACGAAGGCGTTGGGTTGACCAGACAAGCTCCAAGCAAGTCTTTTCTAACATGGTGTATTTTGACTCGTACCATGAAAGAGTTTTCCTGATGTAGTATATTGCCCTTTCTTTACTGCTTCCTTCATGATCTTTGTCCCAACATTGCTCCCATAGAGGTTTCGCCAACCGAGAGATATAGAATCAAAGGAACACCCGGGGTGGGGGCAACAAGTACTGGCGGAGCAACCAAATATTTCTGGATCTTTTCAAATGCTTCTTGACATTCATGGTTCCATACTGTAAGCACATTCTTTATTAGCAACTTGAATATCGGCTCGCAGATGGGAGTGAGTTGATTTATGAACCGACTTATGTATTGCAGCCGACCCAAGAATCCTCTGATTTCCTTCTCCATTCTTGGTGGAGACATTTCGATGATAGATTTAGCCTTTGATGGGTCGCATTCAATCCCTCTGTTGCTGACGATGAAACCTAGTAATTTCCCGGACTTGGCGCCGAACAAGCATTTGTTGGGGTTGAGCTTAAGTTGAAATTTTCGAAGACGTTGGAATACTTTTCTCAGAACATTTACATGATCCTTACTATGTTCATATTTCGCCACCATGTCATCTACATAAATTTCTAGCTCCTTGTGTATCATGTCGTGGAAGATAGTCGTCATGGCTCGTTGGTACGTGGCTCCGGCATTCTTCAATCCGAAAGGCATAACTTTGTAACAAAATATTCCCCATGGAGTGATGAAGTATGTTTTAACCATGTCTTCTATTGCCACCATGATTTGATTATATCCGGAGAAGCCATCCATGAATGAAATACATCCTTGCCCAGAGGCATTTTTGACCAAGACATCAATATGCGGTAACGGGAAATCATCTTTTGGGCTTGCTTTTTTCAAATTGCGGTAATCAATGCACATTCTTACCTTTCCGTCTTTCTTCGGAACAGGTACAATGTTAGCCATCCATTCAGTATAAATAACTGCTTTGAGGAAGCCTGCATTGAGTTGTTTCTCCACTTCTTCTTTTACTTTTAAAGTCCATTATGACCTTAGCCTCCTGAGATTTTGTTTGACCGGCTTTACGTCTGGATAAGTTGGTAAATGATGGACTACCAAATCATTATTCAATCCAGGCATGTCCTCGTAAGACCAAGCAAATACGTCCTCGAACTCAGTGAGTAGCTCGATCATCTCCTTCCTTTCTTCAGCTGATAATGTCGTTCCGATCTTCACATTTCGTGGTTCTTCCTCCGTTCTCAAGTTGATTGTTTCTTCTTCCAGGAATTCGGGCTCTTTTTCATTTTTTTCGACGTTTCTTTGGATCTCTTCTCAAACGTCTTTCAGGAAAGTTATCATTTCTTCATCCTCATATTCAAACTTTCCTGCAATGACATCCTCCAAAACCAAGACATCATGCTCTTTTATTTCTGAAATCACCCTTTCTATATTTTTTTGTTTTTCTGATTTTTTTGGATTTTTCAATTTTAATGGTGAATTAATCATACAAATACCATCTTCTGAGGTCCACGAGGATTCTTGAGGTTCGTCCTTCGTTGGTGGTGGACTTTCATCATTCATCATCACCAGATTGTTTTTGTCATTGGGAGAAGTTCCGGCGTCCTCTGCTTCGTTTAGAGTTATCATGTAGACGCTTCTATTAGTTAATTTCTCCCTCATTCTAGCGTATGTAGAACCTTTTGAAGATTCCATTTTTCTCTTAGCAACGACTTTGGAGGCTTCATTTGTTTGGACCTTCTCTTTTATTGTACGGTCTGATATTAGAGATGGTTGACGAGTTTCAGCGTTATCCGCCTCAATGAAGTTGATTCCCTGATTTCCTTGATGCACTGGAAGTGGATTTTGTTGTATATTAGGTTGCTTTGACGCTCCCTCGATGATTATCTTGCCGTCATCCAGCAAATCTTGGATAAGATGTTTCAGGACGAAACATGAATTGGTATCGTGTCCTGCACTCTGATGGTAGCCGCATGTCTTTGACTTATCGTAACCCCGAGGTTTGGGATTAGGTACAGGCTTAGGATCTCGGAGTTGAATTAATTTTTCCTTAACTAGCCTAGGAAGGTAGTCACTCATTTCTCCGTCCATCTCAGAGAATACTCGATTCCGGCTCCACCTTTTCTCGACATATTGTTGTCCTTTGTCTTGGCGGAATGCATTGGTGATAGGTGCTTTCCCTGCAGCTCTGATGTAAGTAGGTGTTGCAACAGTTGGGTTGACATAATTAATTTCCTTCTTTTTTGTCGAGCTTTTCCCTATATTGAATCCAGAGTATACGCCGTCCTTCATTGCATCCTCAATGCTTGCTCCTTTCCTTCGAAAATCGGAAAGATTTTAAGGTGCAGACATGTTGATGAATACCCTGTAAGACATTGAGAGATTTTTCATTAGCATTTTTAGTTGCGCCTCTTCTGATGGTCGTTCGAACATTTCGAACACTTTATTTTCCCACCGATTCATCCAGTCGAAGAAACCTTTATGTGCCCCTTGTCGAAGGGACTCAAGCTGGAGTAAGGCCATAGAGTGATCTGTATTTTTTGCAAAATGTTCGACGAATGAATTAATCATGAGTGGCCATGTAGAGATTTTTGATTTCTCTGCATGTTGGTACCAATCAAGGGCTAACCCAGTCAAGCTTTGGTGGAACAAGTTTAGCATCCAGTCGTCAGTTAAACCTTGGGGCTTTAGGTATTGGAGATACAGTTTAATGTGAGACCCCGGGAGTCCCATGCCATTATATTTTTCTATTTTTGGAAATTTGAAACCTTCAGGCAAGTATCCACTTGGCGGAGTGTACCATACTTCACCATCCACGCTGGTGTTGTCCTCAATTATTGACAACCTTTTCATTACATGTTCTTTGAAATGCTCGAATTCCAAGCTCTCTTTGTTTGGTGTTGGAATTTCGTCATCGTCTCCTGTACCTCCGGATTCCCCGTGTTTGTTTTGATCTTTTGGTTGATGATCGTCCTTGGATCAAGAGCCATTTGTATGTTGATGAGAATCTGAGCCTTTTCCGCCATTTATAGCCTCATCTTGCAGCTTATTAAAGAAATTGGCGAGTTTCTCCTCAATGATTTGTTCTATCTTTGAGGTGAGGATGTCAGTATTGTTGGCTTCCCCTTTCCCATGTTGTGAATCATCCATCTTGACCAGTCTTCCTCCCTTTTTCCGATGCCAACTACGGGTGTAAGACCTCCCTCGCGTTATGGTTGCTTACGCTTGTATAAGTACCTGAAACCACAAAATCTGAACTATGATATCAGTATATAATAAAGAAAAGATTATAAAATTTCCCTTTAATCATTTTTTTTCAAGTCGAATCTCTTATTTATTCCCCAGTGAAGTCGCCATTGTAGAAATCGGGGTTCGTAGCACGGGTCGAGGTGCCGGTCTATTCTTTTGTCCATAATTGTTATGGGGCGAGGTCCATGTTCTCATCCGTTCGTGGATGTTTATCACATAGGGTCTGCCAGAGATAACTTCTTACTAGTTTGTTAGTAAGAGGGCCAACTCTGCAGAGAGGAAAAGAGATGTTTTGAAGTCGCCACCTGACTAAGGGGAGTTAGGACCCTTTTAACTAGTTTGAATTCTTTTGAGGAAAACAAAACCTAGTTATGACTTTCATGTTTATGGTCTGCTATCAGAGAGTCTGGGTAAGGAGATTCTAGTACGGGATGGGAAGGTGTTAGGCACCCATCAGCCGCCCAATCGTAGGATTGGCCTCTACTTCATGATTAAAGGGGAATGTTTATAATTAATTATTAATAAAAACAAATAGTGATGCATAGTGATTAAATAGTGACTGAATAGTAACTTGAATAGTGACCGAATAGTGAACAGTGATTTGAATAGTGACCTGATTTATTTATTACTTTCTTAGCAATGGATCTAATGTGGGAGGGAATTCCGCTTTATACCCACACTTTGATTTATCCCACTTGTAAGATTACTAAAAAAAAAAAAATTATTTTTATATAATGCATGTAAAGAGTAGCTGCGGTGTTACTACGAAATGGAAAAACCATTCCGTTCTCGTATAACTACATAATTACCGAAAAGATAAGCAATTAGTATACCTGAAATATGATATATAGACTTGGAAAGATTCTTACGATGATTTCTCGCTTCTATTAAATATGCAGAAAGTAATTAAAGTACCAGCAATTTAATGCTAATCTTTTAAGAACTTAAAGACGATACTTGATTTTGATACTTCTACTTATATTTTTTGGGTTTTTGAAATAAACTAGAAATGTATAGGACAATAATAACTATTATATAGGAAAGAAAACTTGGTTTCTCTTTGATTAAATCACAAAACGCATAGAAATTTAGAATATATGAGGAGAAATAAAGAGTGTTTTTTTTCTCTCAGACGAAATAGCGAGAAAAATGTTGTTGGAAGAGGTTTCCGTGAGAGAAAATTATATATTTTGAAGTCTTCATTCGACCTCCGTTTATATACGCAAATCCCCGACATCATTCCTTCTTTTCCTGCGCCTAATCCGGATGAAAAATGCTTGCGCGAAGAAATCAATTGTCCTTTGAAAAGGAATATTTTTCTTTTCAACATATGTAGGTCCCACTTGATTATTTTTCTTTAACCAAATTTGACAAATTCTTCCATATGACACGTATATGAAGAGTTATTCCTACTAATTAAAGCCTTGGTGATGATAAGGGGAGGATGAAAAGGTGGTCGTCCCTTAACGTCTTCCGAGTTATTGTTTTGCTCTTAACTTTTCCATACGGATTCAGAATGACTCCGTTTTTTCACCATTGGCTTTGCATTTTTCCCCTCTTTAACGTGAAAGCAAGAATTCCTAGGTTTGGAAGGATGATAAAATGGGTAGGAGCCGTGCTTGTGGGCTTGATTGGGTAGAGCTTGTGGGCTTGATTGGGTAGAGCTTGTGGGCTTGATTGGTAGAGCTTGTGGGATTGATTGGTAGAGCTGGTGGGCTTGATTGGTAGAGCTTATGGGCTTGATTTAAAGGATATGAAAATCCTTAATTGCTCCACAAAGAATTTCTCTTGTATTCTTCTCCGAAGTACAAGAATGATATTTTCTATGGAAGGTGCGGAAATGGGGTGTCAACACCGAATACCAATAAGCAATTTGAAGTAGTCAGTCTTAATAGCTTATTCCAGCTGCAACTCTTCTACTTTGAGGAATCTTCACAAGAAAAGAATAAAAATAATTAACAAAACTTGCAACAATGAATAGCAAAAGGCACATGAAATTGGAGATAATACAAGCATATTTGTACTTTTACATGTACAAGGCCGGTTATCAGCGGAAAATTTTGAACAATACTAATGCGAAACTAAGTATCAACTAAACTGGCTTGTAAGATGATCCGAAACAACTTATGATCCAAATGAGATGCAACAACATTCTTCCAAAATTAAGTGTTATTTGAATAACATATGAATCACTTACGGGACAACGAAGATTGATGGTAACTGAATCCTCAACAAATTCCAAATCACTATCATTGTGAGCATTTTCTGCAGCATTTCCACCCCCAATGCAACGGCAAACACGAGCAAACACAAGCAAGTGCATCATCAAAAGTCTCACCTTCGGATTCCTTAGGAATCATTCTTAGAACCTAAAGGACAAGCCAAAAATATATATAAACAATAAGGACTACATGTTTCAATAGAAATAGCAAAGTGTTCAACCCAAAAGAATCTTCCATTAGATTAATGACATTTATAGTAAAGAAACAAGATACCCTTAAATGACAATTATAATAAAGAAATAATAAACCTACTTGTTGAACTTTACACCTCCTTGCAATTCTAACACCGAAACAAAAAACATGCGCATCACACACCCTGATAGAAATATCTTATTCATCCCCTCCCTGGTGCGAGTTGTTATCTGACAAGAAAATAAGCTATCTCAGAAGCGGCTACTAGTAAAAAATACATGGCGTAGGTCATAAATACAGTTGTTAAATTAGGCATCACATGTTTCATAACGTGGTGATAAGTTATACTGATAAATGTACTGATATGAAGGATGAAAGAAAAGAAATATATGGAGACTCACAGCTGGGCCATCATCACGACCATTAGATCCTAATAGCTGAGGATCGAGCCTATTCATAGTCCTAACTTCCATACCTGCAGCCAAGTGAATGGTGAAATTTGTTACATAAATATAACATGACTCTTAAATAGAAAAGTATAAGCAACTTCAAGGCAAATACCTGACATATAGGAGTTCAAGCAAAACATGGGCTTCTTGAAACCACACTTTATGCAGATTGTCCCAAGTACAACAACAGTTTAAGTGAACTACATACACTTTCAAATATAAGAAAGACATTCATCAGTCAAGAAAAAATGTTTCCTTTATTTTACTTCTACTAACAACAATCAACTACGTCGAGGCTTCTGGACCATGAACACACACTTAAAACATTAGAGATTTTTCCAGAAGTACCAAAGCTCAATAATAGATATCTAAATTCAAAGAAATTCATAATCATGAGAGTGAATGCTATTGGCCTAGAGATCTGAATATTGTGGCCATTTCATAGTAAATATAACCTTTTCAATGAGAAGCATACACCAAGCCTGAGAAAAGTGTCACCAAACACGGATGATTAAAATCTAGTTGAACTCCTCGACATACAAATATATATTACACAATCGACAGCCAACCTGAACACCGTATTCTCCATTCTGTATTAATTCTCTATCTACCCTTGCTAGCGAGTTAAAAATCACACTAATTAATTAAAATTCAAATTGAGAGAAGAAATTGGGGAAGCTGAATCCATCTTTGAACTCTTATTACCTGAATCCATCTTTGAACTCTGACAACAAAATCTAATCAAAGGAATGATAGCTTCTCATTTTGCATCTAATAACCTTGGCACGGATATATCTACCAACATCCTAGATTTCTTCTCCTATACAAAATAATAAATAGCGTTAGTTCTGTACCTTGATATTACCAACATAGACGAATTTACATCCCTGGAGACTAGCGCGGATAGCAAGATCCGTGTCCTCAAATTTTGTCTGGTCACTCCATCCTCCAACTTCATTAAGAGCAGACAGTCTCCAAACACCAGCAATACCATTGACCCAAAGAAAGCATAAGTATAGGAACCAACTTCTTTCTTAACTCTTGAACTCTGGTCAGTATATATTTGTTCGCATTCACTACACATTATAATGCACACCATCTCTGATTAGAGTCGGTTGACACTAAATTCAGATAAGAGGCATTGTGTATGGGTTAGTAAGCTAATTGCCGAATTTTCATCAATCTTGAACTAGACAAATTTCAGGATTATGCACAAAGTAAC
Organism: Papaver bracteatum; assembly: GCA_023529315.1. Taxonomy (NCBI): domain Eukaryota; kingdom Viridiplantae; phylum Streptophyta; class Magnoliopsida; order Ranunculales; family Papaveraceae; genus Papaver; species Papaver bracteatum. The sequence continues at coordinate 21,448 of JAJJWX010000188.1, forward strand.
GTACCATTTTTTCAAGAAAATCAGAATCTGGTTGAAAATTTGCGTCTAAAAATGCAACCAAATGACACTCACAATAGCATACACAAATGAATAACTTTAATCTGAAGTTATGGATGAAAAGCTAATCACTCGAGTATCACATGAGTGTGTATGAAATATGAACAAGTGACTTCAAATGAAAGTGTCAAATGCGATCGCTCAAATATTACGTTAATGAAATAATTGTTATTCTCTATACCATCATCAATGTTAATGAAACTTCAACACAAACACACCAAGCATGAAACTAAGCTATCAAACAACATGATCTTAAAACTTGTGAGTGGTAAATTTCAATAGATGCCAAATTTTGTTTAAAACAACGGGAATACAATACCCTGTAACATTTTTAACCCGCACCAAGTTATATTCTCCATTGAAATATAACAGACTCCAACACATTGTATCCTTTTCTTCTTTCTAAGAACCAACAAAAAGAGCGAAGGACAACAAAATTACTTATTTACTCCCAGAAAATGGAAAACAGAAACCTAGATAGCTTCTCAAGAAAGCAAAATGAATAGGCAAAACCTATTTATTATTCTTTTAATTAAGCAATTTAGAAATGTCCAAATAAAACTACTCATGAAATTTATCAACCACATTCATTCGGAATCCCTATTATCTATCGATCAATTATCAGTTATGCATCAACCAAAACATGTTTAATTACCCTCTAATCACCATGATGCATGAACAAATCACAAAGATTTTAATGTGACCAAGATATATACACTACAAGAAAACTTGGTTTTAGCGACTATTTTCGTACCAACTACAGTTGGTGGAATTCTTCAGCAACAACTGTTTCTAACTAAAAACAAGTCTGGTGGGCGAAAATGTTTAACCACTAGTTTTCCAGCAACGATAGTGGGTGGAAGGCTATACCATGAACAACCTAACAACCGGAATATATTATTTGTTGTTATTGTCCTCCATTCATCATGTTTAGGCAACCAAAACATACCCTAAAAGGTACATATCTTTTGCCACTTATCTTACCGACGAAAAAACCTGTTGTTAGTAGATTTCATCCACAAGGTCTGACAACTACAAAGTACACTAGATGGTAAATACTTCAACACACCATGTGTAGCCACCAATTCAATCTTTTGGTATACACTTGTACCAAATCATTAGTTTGTTGGTGTGGTTAGTATCTTTCAGCCACCAGGATATGATAACTACCTAGTTTCATGGTTTATTAATTAGGTATGCAAAGATATTAGAGTTTGAAAAAAAATTCATCCGGATGAGAAACTCAGGTCTAACTCTGGTAATGTTTGAACCTGTAATGTTCAATTATGATATATTTCATCTTTAGTTCATCTGGATCAGAAACTCTGGTCTAACTCTAGTAATCTTTGAACCTGTGATGTTCAATTCTGATATATTTTGTCTCCAGTTCATCCGGAAGAGAAACTCAGGTCTAACTCTAGTAATCTTTGAACTTGGGATGTTCAATTCTGATATATTTCGTCTCCAGTTCATCCGAATCAGAAACTCATGTCTAACTCTGGTAATTTTTGAACCTGTGATGTTAAATTTTTATATATTTCGTCTCCAGTTCATCCGAATCAGAAACTCATGTCTAACTCTGGTAATGGTTGAACCTGTGATGTTCAATTCTGATATATTTCATCTTCAGTTCATCTGAATCAGAAACTCAGGTCTAACTCTAGTAATCTTTGAACCTGTGATGTTCAATTCTGATATATTTCATCTCCAGTTCATACATAAGAGAAACTCATGTCTAACTCTAGTAATCTTTGAACTTGGGATGTTCAATTCTGATATATTTCATCTTGAGTTCACCCGACAGAGAAACTCAGGTCCAACTCTAGTAATCTTTGAACCTGGGATGTTCAATTCTGATATATTTCATCTCCAGTTCACCCGCAAGAGAAACTCAGGTCCAACTCTAGTAATCTTTGAACCTGGGATGTTCAATTCTGATATATTTCTTCTTCAGTTCATCCGAAAGAGAAACTCAGGTCTAATGGTCTCCTTAGGGACAGGTTTCAATCTCGGAGCCAGGTTATGCATACAATATGCCAGAATAGAGTTTGTTTAAATTTTCGAGGAATATTATGAAGGAATATTACCAGTAAATGGATGGATTCATCGTTCTTACCAAGTTTCCGACTTATAGTAGTCTACTACTTGCCAGGTTTCGACCTCAGAGCCAGGGTATGCATACAATATGCCAGAATAGGGTTTGTTTAAAGTTTCGGGGAATATTCCGAATGAATCTTACCTGAAAATGGATGGATTCATCGTTCTTACCAAGTTTGGGCTTATATTAATGGTTCATTCACGGCCAGGTTTTAAAATCGTAAATATTTTTGATTCTTTGTCATGTAAGAATAAATAGAAGTATTAGGAATTTTGTAACCACTCATAAATGTTTTTATTTAAAAAAGGAATGACAATTAATATAAAAAAATATTGAATGTATTTTTTCCTTATATATGGTGATGATATTTATGATTTTGAATTAAGTTTATATTAAAAATGATTTTATAATTATCAAAATGAAAGGGTATATTTGATAGTTTAAGGGAAAAGTATGTCTATAAACAGAGCGGACAGATAAAAATGGACAAACCAAAATAGAAATTAGGTCAGATAAAAATGGACAGAGGGAGTAGATTTTTCTCCCAAACTTATGGATTCATACTTAACGATAAAAAAAATATCAAAAAAAATAAAAAATACTTAACGATAAAATTGCAAAAACAATTACCACTGTTCCATGACCTTTGATTTCGACACGTGGTTAGAGATTAACCATTAGATCTCCAGAAACCAATCAAGTTGGTGTTGTATGAAATAGTCATCCATCTTTGATGTTGCATAACCAAAGGTTTCTATATATGGACAGATGAGAGAGAAAGTTACCCAAAACCTTATCTTTTCTATTTCCTTCTCCTTCTCCTTCTCCGCCCCCACCTCTTCCTCAACCTTTCCTCTTCATTTTTTCTGAAACCAAACCTTCTTCTCTCTGTCGAAATCTGAAATAATCAGAACCTAGATCGAAAAAAAGAAAAGAAAACGAGAAAGGTCAAAATTGTTTGAAGAAGAAGCACCGTCACCTGAAGAAGAATAGATAAGTTAATTAACTTCCAGATCTGTTAATCTAGGCATCCAAATCTATAATGGGTTTTATTTTTTTGTTAAGATTACAATTCTGATCCTGTTTTCTCTGTTCTGTTAGGTGTCTTGAAGAAGTAAAACAAGAGAGAAACCCCTAAATCTGTACGAGAAGAAATTAATCAACTTAGTTCATTTGATTCAAGGTGGGTTTTTTATCAAATTCGTTACTTTTTTTACTCGCCCTAGTTTGATTTGGCTTATCAATTTGATTAAGTGTATTTTTTTTGGTTTCTACTGTGCAGGGAAATGTAAACTAGCTCTCGAAGTTGCTGAATGATTGAACGATGTAGTTATAATTGCTTAGTTTGTTCTCGGATTTGTTGCTATTTTATCATTTGTGTTGTTTTTTTAGAAAGATTTGTGGGTTAGGTAATGAGGGTTTTCTGAGATAGGATTTTGTTTTTGAAAAATATTTTGAAAGTTATATATGGATCTGAAGGTATAAATGAAAAAACTGAAGAAAAAAAATGCATTTTGATGATGAGTTTTTCATGTAAAGCAAGATCTATGTTATTTTTTTACTGTTTTCTGTGTAAGTTCATCTATCTTTCTTGGAGGTGGGTAACTCTATTCTCAATGCCAGATTGCATTGTCATAAATGGTAGATGCTCACTAGCATCTCAATGCATGAGAAATGGTGGTGCTGATGTTGATGCAGTGTTTCAATTAGTAGTGTAGTATGAAAAGGTGCATGATCTTGTGTTTGTTAAACTAAATATAGTTAATCCAGGCCCTAGGGTAGATGGTTCAAAGTTATTTCATGTTGAACATGTTGCTTACATCGCATTTAGTGAATATATTTTCCTAAATGAATGCTACGTAATATAGTAAGCCCTTTAAATTTTTACTTAAATTTTTGTGATGTCCGTATATTGGCTTCCATTAAATTTCACGAGTCGAGAAGGAAGTGAAAATCTGACTCAGAACAGGATTTCAGTACTGGGTATAATGGGAAGGATGTCGTTGTTCAGAACTCACAACAGGTTTGCTTGCGCAAAATTGCTAACGAAAGTGGAAAACCATGGTTATGGTGGGATTATGTAACTGACTTTTATATCCGATGCCCGATGAAAGATGAGAAATATACTAAGGGGTGTGCAGATCAAGTCATCAAATCTCTGAGTGTTGACCTCAAGAAAATAGATGCATGTATAGGAGATCCTGAAGCTGATGTGGAGAACCCAGTGTTGAAGGCAGAAAAAGTCGTGCGAGTTAACTTCACTACTTTATCATTATTCTTGTACATATTTCTCACTTATGAGTGATTATTGCTTACTTTTTTTTATAATCGTTCTGCAGATTGGAAAAGGTTCTCGAGAAGATGACATTACCCACCCTTGTTTGGATTTAGTTGTTGTCTGTGTTAATGAGCTTTGCAATAATATAAGCACAAGTGCCTGTGTTATAAGATATGGATTCTACTCTTTTGTTTTATTCCTAAGAACTAACCCCTAGTCATCCCTCGTACTTAAGTCTAAGCAAGTAGGTGTTAAAATGTGGTTGTGTATAAAATATATATGTGGTCTGAACTATTGATATTTGATAGTCTAATCATACCCATGGAAATTCTATAAGAGCATGTATTGCACATTCACCACTCGTGGCTCAAATCTCATATATATTGAATTCCGTCCACATGTTTGACATGGATATTAATAATGCGCTACATGGGACTTACCGTTTACTCCTTATGTATATAATGTATGTCCTACCATTTGAATCTTTGGTGTACGTTGCATGTGAATCTTTGTTTCTACTTTATAATGTAGCCACTAACCAAGCTATAAATATACCCGGTTGTGGGTGACTGTTTAAATTTAGGTATGTATTTTACTGAAATGGTTCTTGCACGGTGATTACACATTTTTGTCTATTCGTATTGTTACGGCAGTATGAAAGTTTTGGAATTGTCAAGCTTTTTCTGTGTATTCTTATGATAAATGAAAATAATTAATTGAAGAATTGTCAAGGATAAAAGAATGTCTAACTGTTTTTTTCTTGGATTCTTATGTGCACTCTTTTATGACAAGTTCATTTAAAATTAATGTGTGCAGGAATGTAAACAAATGAGTGCCTAGAGAATAATGTTGGGTGTTGGCAAGACAAGGATGCTAATGATACTTCATGCAAGGTACTTTGAATTGTCAAACTTCTCCTTATTTCTGCTGTGTAATTCAATTGCAGTCAAATTTTTAAATGTTGAATTTTTCACAAGGGAAATGAAATTTGATCGTGAAGTTTGTTTGGTGTTTCCTTGTGGGTAACTCTTGAAGTTTACATCTTGAGGAGATCTCCTTGTGAAGATTTGTTTAGCATCCAATGCATCTTTCTATTTTAGTTTCATGTTTGACTTAATGTGAGCTAGTAACTCAGCAGTGCATAAGAATGGTGCCACTCTGAATCCTGTAGTCTTAAAAAACATCTTATATCGAACTATATGTGATGTTTCATGTAGGATATATTCCGAGGAAAAGTGTGTGAATGCCCTATTTTCCAACATGAATGGTCTGCTGCAGAGGAACAAACTTAATGGTGAAGCTGGTTGCAGAAGGACAAAGCCTCTTAGATACACTGCAGGATGCGTGCAAAAAGCTTCATTTGTTTATTTGGAGATCTCTCATTGCTGCACTTAAGAATTTGTGTGGACTCATACAGCTTGTGAGCTGTTTTCTGAGTTGGACTAGGTTTGAATGCCTTCTCCTCCCTTTACAGACCCTGCAAAACGCATAAATACCGAAGGAACAGATGGACTACGAATAGTCATAGCTTAGTGAGTACAAACCTAGATCCTTCCTTTCAGCTGATACCAATCTGTCATATTTTGGTCAATTTTTATTTTTAATGTACAATGATTATGGATGTTAGCACACAGATATGTTCCGAGTTATTTGCTGTTTTATTGGTTAACCAAAAGAGGTGGATGGATTTTGTAGTTGACTTTGTTGTATCATTTTCAGAATAAAATCCATATTTGTTTTGCGTTCTTGTGAATTACTTTCAAAGTCGTTGGCAGAGGGGTTTCACCAAGTGAACGTCAACAACTAGACCTAATGTTGGTCGAATTCTTTACCAACGTCACACCCAACGCCTTAACCAACCAATTATTTTGCGGTTAAACTCCTCTACCCACTCAAATTCAGTGGATAAAACCCATGACCTTCAAAATACTGGGTGGTTAAAATCCTTAGCCCACAACATTAAACACCTTCACCAACTGAAATTCAGTAAGTTAAAACCTCTAGAAGTTGGCAACGTTATATAACTGGCCCCTCTACCAATGATGTATTTGTCTTCAGCAACAACAAATTGTGCGGGTAAAGTATTTCAGCATCAAATACTTTATGCTTCCACCAACGACAGCCAGTAGTTATTGGAAATTTCAGGCGATCAAAATTTTCGTCATCTATTCTAGTTGAAAGATATCTCTACCAGCAGCATTGTTGGTCCAGGTCTTTAGCAAAGAAAGCTTTAGTCACAGAGCGTATCTATTGCCATATTGGTCGCTACAAAGCTCCACCCGCTAAAAACGGCCTTCTACCCACTGAATGAGAGTAGTTGCTAAATCTCAATTTTCTTGTAGTATATGGGTTTCAGTTACGAAGCAAGATTCAATTATAAAAACTATATTTTGTACTCTTCAGACAAGGCTATCACTTGAATCAAAATTTTAAAGTTAAGAACTCATCATTTGTACAAAACATCCGAACAACCCTAACTCATGGAGAATTTAAGATCCTGAACCAGAACTTACCACTTAGATATTACTTGTGTCATCTTCAACAAATTAGAGCCTACATCAACTTTCATAAAAGGTATTATAAGATAAAGCAGCTCACATCACAAAATATAATCATCTAACATGTGCATTTAAAAACAAAAACAGAATTGGGGACAGTAAGGAATTAACTTCATACGGGAACATCAAAATCAAGCCAACAATTTAAACTCAAGACCAAGTGCTTTTACAAGTATGCATTATAGAAAAGCACCAAATTTTTGGGGTTCAATTAATAAGATAAACTCAAGAATGTTAGTAAATCCTAAGCTACCGCAGTTGAAATATGAACCGAAATCAAACCCCATGCTATCACAGTAAATAAGACTTATGAAAACTTCACCAAAATAAGAATTGGACAACTCAAGAGTCACTATCACAGTTGATAAACCGAAAATCAAGATACTAATTTTCAAACCCTAATTTGAAGTAGCAAAACAAACCCTATGATTCTAACCAGTAAAAACTTTGAAAGGAAAATTGAAAACCCTAAATTCCACATAACAGAAATAAACAGGAAAATCAAAATAAACCCAAATCTCAAAGCATCAACTCATCAATCCTAAACATCATCTGGTTTGTGCCAAAAAATCATTGAAATATGAAACCCTCGATTCATAAAGGAAAAATAACTGAAACTAAGAAAATTAGGGATTTCACTTCATGTTTCTGACCACAGAGAAATCCACCGATAATACTACTGATGACGAAATAAAAGGAGATTCAAAACGTCTTCACTGTTGATTTCTTTCTTACTCTTCTTTACTGATGAGGAAACAAAATGGGTTTCCATAATTTTTCTACTATTACAAGATGAAATACTAAAAGGTAGAGTTTAAGATTCAAGAAAAAGATATCTCACAGTTGACATTAAAGAAAGAAAATACTTATAGATCGAAGAAATTAGTTACAGATCGAAGTAAATGATGCAAAGATTGAGATCGAATCATGGTGGGAAAAAACTTCTTGTGAGAGAAAACGCTAGGTTTTGGTTTGTTCTCTGAAAAATGAAAACATGAATGAATAATGAAAAAGATATAGCTTGATAAGAACGAGGTGGGATGTTCATCTCCAGCCGTCTATATAGAAAACTAAAACGGATATCTATCCGTCCATATAAAAGACTAAATATTATCTCTAAGTACAAAGTATCTCTAAGTACAAACAAATATGCTTCATCTCTATCCGTACGTAAAAATCAAGGAACATCTAACCGTAAAATACTCTGCTTATATAAATAATGATTAGAGAAAAGACTATATACAGCCCATACAATATACTCTCCCGGTTCTGGAAAAGTGTTACTATCATTTATCAATTTGGTTTTTTTACCTAGCAATTTTAGGGTGGACTCTAAAGAATTAGAGCGAGTCCAAAACGAACTGACATATTTTCTCATAGAAAAAAAAATATCTTCGAGATGCTGTCTCGCACTATGCTAGGGGCGCTGCCCCCTATACCCCCTAGACCTGACATGTCAGGTCGAACACAGCTAGGAGGGGCTACGCCCCCCCCCAAGACCCCCTGTATAGCGTACTTGAATTGTATTCAAACCACGTACATGCCCACACCAATCTTTTTCAACTGCATTAGTTGAGCCTATAATCGGTAGTAAATGAAGGTATCCTGACTTCTGATTATACAGTGGACATCTTTACCGAAATCCTAGCATAATCGGTAGTCAAAGATAGTTCATATAACTAACGAATATAGAGTTGCCCCAAAATGATATTTTGCAAAAAATCCTCTATTTTTTCTAATTTGGTTGAGCCTATAATCGGTGGTCAAAATAGTTCATATAACTACCGAATATAGAGTTTCCCCAACACTGAGATTTTGCAACCTATAATGAAGGGGCATATAAGTATTTTCAACCTATTTTTGTCTTTTTGTGTCGCCCCTAATTCTTTTGGGGTCGCCCCTAAAAATTCTAGGTTTATTTAGGCTAAAATGAAAAAGTAAAAATACATATTTTCCAGAAACGGAGGAAGTATAATAGTTAGCAGACTAAAGGCTAAAATCGGATAAACTGAAGACGAAATATATATCAGAATTGAACATCACGGGGTTAAAGATTACCAGAGTTAGACCTGAGTTTCTCGCCCGGATGAACTGAAGACTGAATATAACAGAATTGAACATCACCGGTTCAAAGGTTGCCAGAGTTAGACCTGAGTTTCTCGCCTGGATGAACTAAAGACGAAATATATCAGAATTGAACATCACGGGTTCAAAGATTGCCAGAGTTAGACCTGAGTTTCTCGTCCAGATGAACTGAAAACGAAATATATCATAATTGAACATCACCAGTTCAAATATTACCAGAGTTAGACATGAGTTTCTCGTCCAGATGAACTGAACACGAAATATATATCAGAATTGAGCATCAAAGGTTCAAAAATTACAAGAGTTAGACCCGAGTTTCTCGTTCGAATGAACTAAAGATGAAATATATCAGAATTGAACATCCCAGGTTCAAAGATTACCATAGTTGGACCTGAGTTTCTCATCCGGGTGAACTGAAGATGAAATTTAACAGAATTGAACATCCCAGGTTCAAACATTACTAGAGTTGGACTAGAGTTTCTCATCCGGGTGAACTGAAGATGAAATATATCAGAAATGAACATCCGAGGTTCAAAGATTACTAGAGTTGGACCTGAATTTCTCTTCCGGATGAACTGGAGATGAAATATATCAGAATTGAAGATCACGGGTTCAAAGATTACTAGAGTTAGACCAGAGTTTCTCATTCGGGTGAACTGGAGATGAAATATATCATAATTGAACATCACAGGTTCAAAGATTACCAGAGTTGGGCCTGAGTTTCTCTTTCGGGTGAACTGGAGAGGAAATATATCAGAATTGAACATCCTAGTTACAAAGATTACCAGAGTTGGACTTGAGTTTCTCATCCTTTACGGAGTTGAAGTTTCTCGAAGATGAAATTTATCATATTTGAACATCCTGTGTTCAAAGATTTTGAACATCCTTCCGGATGTTCAAAGATTGAACATCACATGATTTAGAGTTAGACTGAGTTTCTCGTTTTGAATGGAGATGAAATATATCATAATTGAACATCCTGTGTTCAAAGAACGAAATCATCCAGTTCAAGATGAAATACATCATAATTGAACATGTTCAAAGATTACTAGAGTTAGAGTTTCTTTTAGGATGAACTGGAGATTTTCAGTTCAAAGATTTAGAGTTAGACCCGAAGTTTCTCATTTGGGTGAACTGGAGATGAAATATATCATAATTGAACATCCCAGGTTCAAAGATTACATATTTAGAGTTCAAGATGATATCGAGTTTCACTAGTTCAAAGATTACTAGAGTTGAACTCGTTTGGTGAACTCAAGATGATAGAATAAACATTATCAAATTTTGAACATCGTCGGTGAACTCAAGATGATATTTATCAAATTTGAACATCCCAGGTTCAAAGATTACTAGAGTTAGACATGAGTTTCTCTTCCGGATGAACTGGAGACGAAATATATCAGAATTGAACAACACATGTTCAAAGATTACTAGAGTTAGACCTGAGTTTCTCTTTCGGATGAACTGAAGACGAAATATATTAGAATTGAACATCACAGGTTCAAATATTACTAGAGTTAGACCTGAGTTTCTCGTTTGGGTGAACTCAAGATGAAATATATCATAATTGAACATCACATGTTCAAAGATTACTAGAGTTAGACCTGAGTTTCTCGTTTGGGTGAACCGGAGACGAAATATATCAGAATTGAACATCACCGGTTCAAATATTACCAGAGTTAGACTTGAGTTTCTCTTTCGGATAAACTGCAGACGATATATATATCAGAATTGAACATCACAGGTTCAAAGATTACTTGAATTAGACCGGACTTTCTCTTTCGGATGAACTGAAGACGAAATATATCAGAATTGAACATCACAGGTTCAAAGATTACTAGAGTTAAACCGGACTTTCTCTTTGAGATGAACTGGAGGCGAAATATATCAGAATAGAACATCACAAGTTCAAAGGCTGAGAAAATGACCATACTACCCTTATAGGGAATAAGTAAATTAATTCTCATAGACTGTGAAAATGACCATACTACCCATATTGGAAAAAATGGAATAAATATTATGGAGACTATGAAAATGACCATACTACCCTTATCGAAAATAAGAAAAGTAATTCTTACAGACTGTGAAAATGACCATATTACCCTTATTGAAAAAAAAATGGAATAAATATTATGGAGACAGTGAAAATAACCATACTACCCTTATCGAAAATAACTAAAATAATTCTTACAGATTGTGAAAATGACCATATTACCCTTATTTGAAAAAAAGTGCAATAAATATTATGTAGACTGTGAAAATGACCATACTACCCTTATCAGAAATAAGTAAAGTAAATGTTACAGACTGTGAAAATGACCATATTACCCTTATTCGAAAAAAGTGCAATAAATATTATGGAGACTGTGAAAATGACCATATTACCCTTATTGGAAAAAAGTGCAATAAATATTATGGAGACTGTGAAAATGACCATACTACCCTTATCGGAAATAAGTAAAGTAATTCTTACAGACTGTGAAAATGACCATATTACCCTTTGTAGGTGTAAATTATCTACAGATCCAGGTGGCAACATCCTAGACCCAGTGCACCCAAATACAAAGAAACGTGAAGTATAGAGCAAAGATTAAAGAGAGCGAGATTTAAGGAATCCACGTGGATCGGGCGTAATAATGTCGGACAAGACTTGACCCAGACTTCTGATAAAGCTGACAAGATAAGGCGGGACGGGACAAACGAGGAGCTACAGTCAAACAGGAAAGAAAGTGTGGAACACATCGGCTGATCATAAGGGCGACTATCGAGACAGCCGACATCGCGTCAACATAGGACCATAAGAGATTGGCTCGAACGAAATACAGGCGAGGAGCCAAGATGCATCGACCACACAAGACGACGTGAGTCGGCCCGATCACAGAACAACTAATTAGATGTAACAGGGTCAACATTCTAACTTCGTTGTATAAACTTTCTCCTATAAATAGCGGGACTTGTATTCTAGAGAGGCAAGTTGTAATTTTTGGGAGAGAAAGGAGAGAGAAACCCGAGTTAGCACTAGAAAGAAGTGAATGAGAAGTAAGTTCATCTTGTAAGGAAGTCCCACTAAGAGCAACACCTTTGTAACACCGTGAAGTAATAAGATTCATCATTTCACCCCCGTGGACGTAGGTAATCATACCGAACCACGTATATCTTGTGTTCATGGTTGAGTGTTTACTTTCGTTTGAGAAGAGTCGTACATTTCTATCCTTTGGATGTAGTTTGTAGTAAAATGCATCTACATTCTGGCGCCGACTAAGGGGACACGACTAAGATCTTCGGATACCTTGCCATTAAAGTCTGAGAGACGATTAATGACTCCTCAATACACGTTAATGTGTTGGAGTAGAAGCTACGATGAACTCTGTTGGCCGAAGTAATGGTTGTTTTGAGTCATTTACTGAGCATTTAAAGTCATAGTAGTAGCAGCGTCTTCTTAGCGTCTTCAACAGTTTAATCGACAGAGAAACTTCACGAGCTCACCAATGACTAACGATTCGGGTTAGAAGATACGTGAAGAATCTGTTGAAGGGACGACTGTTTGTTCTTGATAATTGTGTGTTTATTAGCGTTAAGCGAGTTGTTTTTAGCTGCGGTAAGAAGTTGGGTGCTCGGAGTTACCAAAAGTTAGCGTTTTATATGTTTCATCGTGTAATGAACTGTAGACCTTGTATAATTTTTAGCCGACGGTGTAGCGTAAGTCGTCGGAAAGGTCATAATTAAATCTCGAGAAAGTGGAGTTGGTACAAGTTCAAATTAATTCTAGGGGTTACTTGTCGTACTTTCTAAGCATCACGTGCATAAGATCAATGATTTGGAGCATGTATAACAAAGGAAAAACCAACTTAAATGCATAGGTCGAGTACAGAGAGCGACGTCGTACGGAGTGATAGTGACGGGGAAGTGAGTACAGCCACAGATTCAGCATAAGACCAAAATAGGGTAGATAAACGGAACCCACTTGATAACCAAAGTTGACCCCGCATAGTGATGTAGTCGAGAGTCGAACGTTTCGCCTTTTTTGTCTGTGCATTTTGTTAGAAAAATCAGGTCGAAGTAAGGGGTTCTTTTTCGTATTTGATGACGTAGGGACGGGCGATACTCGGCTTATCACGCGACGTAACTAATGGATAGCACTTCAGGGACGATAAGGATGTTGAGGAATCGCACGGTCACTAGCAAAGAAGATGCGAGCAGGGATAACGGGGCCGAGGAAAGGGAACAGTCGACAACCACCGCCCTAGGAATATCATGCAGATGCGCGAGGGATGCCTGTTGTAGACGAGGAAGTATATTTGGGGCGGGATGATAACACCTTACCTCTGCACCATATTATACTAACTCAGAGAAGAGTCGATCAAGTCGATGGACTCACAGCTCTTGCATAACCGATGACGATGAGGAAGCACTTGCAGCGCGAGCTCGGAGGCAATCGACGAGGCGACAAATTGAACACCAGGAAGCTTTGGGAAGGGAACAAGAGTGTCTTAGGCAGATTCAGTTGGGGAGAGCAATAGCAAGTGACATCGGCCCGACAACCGTTCAAGCTGTCAATCATATAACCAATCCAATACCGCCCCCACCACCCACATCATCACCATTACAACCTCGGCCACACCAACCCAATGGACATTCCAGTCATGAGAGTACGGACCCGACGTTGTTGGCCATTTTGGAGAGTCAGAAGAGACAAGAAGCAAGACCGAGGGAATTCCAAACTGAATTTAGCCTTGGAGTATGAGAACTAGCAACTGAGGAACCAACGGACCAGATCAAGAGGGTCGTCAAGCCGAGGAACATCGGGTTATCGTGGATGATCCGATCACTTGCCACCCATGATGGGGCAGAGTAACATTAATCAGCCCAATCAGTCAGGTCAGCCGACATTACCTCCGGTTCCCCCAACGCAGAGATATGGACCACCCGAGGACTCGTCCACCGATGAAGAAAGGCGAGGAAGGGACGGGCGACAAGATCAGACAACTAAAGCCAAGCTTAAGGAGTTGGAAGCAAAAATCAAGGAACTTTCGGGCGGAAGCGAAGAGGATAAGCTGGCCGAGATTATGAGCGAAGCCGAGAAAACGCCTTTCTCTCAAGAATTGGAAAAAATGCCGTTCCCACCTAAGTGTAATTTACCTTCATTCCCCTCTAGATTTGATGGAACTGGCGATGCGACCGAACACCTTAAGATGTATACCATGTCACTGATCCAATGGAGAAGTAACCCGGTAGTTATGTGTAAATTATTTCCAGCTAGTTTGGAGGGCGAGGCGCGAGATTGGTTTTATTCGCTCGCACCTTGTTCGATCAACGGGTACGATGCGCTAGTCGAGGCCTTCCTTGAGACCTATATGCATAACAGTCGACCTCGTCCAAGAATGAACAAGATATTTACCCTCGCCCGAAGATTCAGAGAGCCATTGAGAACCTTGACCGACAGATGGAGGAAACTGTGTACCGAAATTGGGAAGGTACCGGTGGACCAAGCCATCTTTGGGTTTGAAAACGCGTTGGGGAGATCGGACCCCATTTGGATTTCCATGTTTTCTGAAAAACCTAAAACCTTAAAGGAGATGAGAAGAATGCAAGAACACTACATCTCCTTGGAAGAAATTCAGGCCGAATCAAGAGATAGAGGGGTACAAGAAGCCAGTGCTGAAGTCGGTACTGAAACTAAAACGGTAATGGACGACCATATCAGGAGATCAGAAAAAATATCGGACCCTCCCCCGAGGAACAGTGAGAAGAGGGAATGGATGGCCAAAGGGAAGAAGCCAAAGCAGGAATCCCGATCGTATACCCCACTAAACGCTTCTTTGGAAGAGGTGTTCAAGGAAGTTGAGAAGAGGAGCGACATCAACTACCCAGCATCGAGGGGGGTACAGTTCCAAGAGACCCGAGATCATCCCAAATACTGTCACTACCATCAGTATAGGGGCCATTCCACCAATAACCGTCGAGAGGTGAAAGATATTGTTCAACACCTCATCCACGATGGATATTTGAGGCAGTATGTCCGCCACCCCCTTCGGCCGGAAGCAACACCCGATGCGCCAGTTCATCAAGTCCGCATCGATAGGGCGAACCAATTCGTAAACACCATTTCACATTCGGCTATGCAAAACTAAACTTTCGGCCCAGTAATCACCACTAGGATCCATAAAAGGGATCATGACGGTAAAGAGATATTCAGCATATCCAAGTCTCTTCCCATGGAACCCTGGATGACGATGCCCATATCGTTCTAGGCTAAGGATGTCCCAGCAAACGGACATGCACACAACGATCCACTGGTCATCACACTGTTGATTGAAAAGTGGGGAGTAAGAAGGATTCTTGTGGATAGCGGAATTTCAGTCGAGGTGCTATTCTACGACACGTTCAGAAGAATGAAACTCTCAGACGATATGCTCGTCCCATCCACATACCGTATCTACGGCTTCAATGGCACAGTAACCATCCCGAAGGGAGAAGTAACTTTAAGAGTTTCAGATGGTGGTGGCTACCTCGACACACTAACCACTTTCTGTGTAGTCGACGTCGCTTCACCTTATGAGGCCATTATCGGGCGCCCATGGGTTGCGGGGATAAAGGGCGTAGAATCGGCCTACCATCAAAGGTTAAGGTTCCCGACTTGCAAGGGAATAGCGGAAGTTATGGGCGACTCCCAAGCGGCACGACAATGCATGAAAGTTGATATAGAAATAAATGAGCGACGGCGAGCTCGGAAAAGGCAAGAAAAGCACAAAGAAAAGGAAGTGAAGGCAGCAAAAGAATTGGAGGAAGCGATTTCTCAAGCGGTCCTGGCACACGAAACGCGAGAACAAGACCCTTTATAGCAATTAAAGGAAGCATCCCCAGTCAGGGAGACCAAATAAAACTTTCTCGACAGTGAGCCGACTAAAGAAGTAAACTTGGGAACGATAGAGGAACCTAAAGTAGTGAGGATCGGGGCATTACTATCGGACGAAGAAACCAGTAAACTCACGACGCTATTAAAAGAAAACCTGGAGGCATTCGCTTGGGAAGTGCATGATTTGGAGGGTATTGACCCAAAGGTCTGCTATCATCACTTAAAAATTGATCCGAAGTTCAAACCGGTTAGACAAAAATGAGGCATATCGCGCCAGAATTGCAAGCGGCGGTCGAGGTCGAGCTGAAGAAGTTACAAGAATCCGGAATAATAAGGAAGTCCCACTACCCACAGTGTATATATAACATGGTCGTGGTACCAAAAAAGAAAGGGGGAGTCCGAATATGTATTGATTTCAGCGACTTGAACAAGGCCTGCCCGAAAGACAGCTTCCCCCTTCCCAGTATAGATCAATTAGTAGAATCAATAGTGGGATACGAGGCGATGACTTTAATGGACGGATACATGGGATACAACCAAATATCACTGGCGCCCGAGGACCAGGAACACACCTCCTTCTTCACGCCAATAGGATTATATTGTTACACCAAGATGCCATTCGGACTTAGGAATGCTGGGGCTACGTACCAGAGATTGGTAGGCGATATGTTAGAAGACAAGATTCACGATACCATAGAAGTTTACGTGGACGACATGTTAGTTAAGAGTCGGAAATCAAAAAACCACGTCCGAGACCTTCGAGAGATCTTTCAAACAATGAGGAAACACAAGATGAAGATTAATCCTTCCAAGTGTGACTTATGGGTCACATCAGGGAAATTCTTAGGCTACATCATCACTCCCAGGGGAATAGAAGCGGATCCCGAAAAGGTACGAGCCGTCCTTGACATGCCATCTCCCGCGACGGTGAAAGACGTGCAGAAACTAAACGGTTGCATAGCCGCATTGGGATGATTTGTGTCACGATCATCGGACAAATGCAAGGCTTTTTACGACATCTTGAAGAAAGGAGAAAAATTCCGATGGACGGACGCAAGCGAAGAAGCTTTTCAAAGTATCAAGCTACATCTAGCTAGCCTCCCAGTTCTTCAAAGGCCTGAGCCGTCAGAAATTCTCACTTTATACTTAGGCGCGACACCCTATGCCATAAGTGCGGTATTGGTTAAAACAGAGATGGGCGTGGAAAAGCCGGTATACTTCGCCAACAAAACTTTAAGTCCGGCCGAGAAGAACTACACTAGAATGGAGCAGATGGTGCTCGCGCTAGCCTTTGGTTCCTCTAAACTACGAACATATTTTCAAGATCATCGAATATGGGTGCTCACCAAATCGCCTATCGAAGCGGTCTTGGATAGTGCTGGGCGATCGGGGAGAATATCCAAGTGGGGAGCCATAATCAAACAATATGATGTGATATACGAGACAAGAACCGCGATCAAAGGACAAGTAGTGGACGATTTATTGGCAGACTTACCCCTCAGTGATGAGGACGAGGTAGAAGATATACCAGGAATGACAGAAGAACAAGAGGATCCGGCGGACCTGCTAGCCGCTAGTAGCCCAACACGATGGGAAGTATTTGTTGATGGGGCATCTAACAAAGACGGATCGGGTCTCGGGTTGGTGTTCACCACGCCAAAGGGGAGGAAGATTGTGCATTCGTTCAGGTTAGAATTCAAGGCAACGAACAACGTCACCGAATATGAGGCGGTGATCCATGCCTTGCGGATAATTGTGGAAATGGGGATGCATGAGGTTCGACTGACTAGTGACTCTCAACTAGTGATCCCGAAAATTACGGGCCAATACGCTACACACGATCCGGTGATGCAAAAATATTGGGAGCTCGCCCAATTTTACATCAAGCAAATCCCAGATATTAAATTCCGCCACATCTGCCAAAAGGATAACAGACACTCGGATGCTCTATCATACATCGCCTCACAGTTAGTAGACCCGAGCATTGAAGGGATACGCGTTATGAGGCTACTTAACCCATCTATCCCTCGAAACACCGAGAAGCACGGATCGAGGTGGCCGTTAACACAGCCGAGAGATACAAAGAAGGCGACTGGAGAAAGCCGATACATCAATACTTAGAGACGGGTGAGCTACCTAAGAGTCGTCCCAAGATGAACAAGATCAAAAGTAAATCGGGCGCCTACGAGTTAAGGGGGGGATCTTATATCGGAATTCCTACCTAGGGCCACTCCTACGATACTTAAGCAGGGAAGAAGGCCATATAATCCTACATGAGCTACACTTTGGGGAGGCTGGAAATCACAGCTCGGGAAGAAGCTTGTCGGCTAAGGCAAAAACAATGGGCTACTTTTGGATGTATATGAACGAGGACGCAAAGAAAATGGCAAGAGTTTGTGAAGAATGTCAGCGTTTCGGGAAGAAAATCCATGCTCCCGGAGTACCGTTAAACTCGATCATAAGTTCGTGGCCTTTTGCTAAATGGGGAGTGGACATTGTCGGGCCGTTACATGTAGGAACGGGGCAAAGGAAGTATTTGATCGTGGCTACGGATTATTTTACCAAGTGGGTCGAGGAGGCACCACTGAGGCATATTCGAGACAAAGATGTTTTTAAGTTCATTTGGGAACATATCATTTGTCGCTTCGGGGTCCTGGCTGCCATCGTCTCTCCGATAATGGAAAACAACTACAGTGGCGAGAACATTGATCTTCTATTTAACACTTACAACATCAGGAAGAGCAAAGCTACCCCGATTTACCCCAGTGCAATGGGAAGGCCGAGATCACTAATAAGACCATCGCCGATAACATGAAGAAGAAACTGGACGGGGAATATGGCAACTGGTGCGAGGAATTATATAACGTCCTATGGGCATACAGAACCACACGGAGGGAAGCTACGGGGTTCTCCCCTTTTATGCTTACCTACGGAACCGAGGCGATTCTACCAACAGAAGCAATGATACCTACCACAAGAACTGAAGCGTGGAGGAGAAACGTGTCGTCCGAGCTGATCTTGGCTAAACTCGACGACTTGGAAGAAACAAGAGAAATGGCGCTCCAAAAAATGGAAAATTATCAAAGGAGGTTACAACGGGAGTACAACAAGCGTGTTCGACCAAGAGAGTTTAATCCCGGGCAGCAGGTATTGAAATTTCTAGCTGAATGGGAGCGCGACAAAAAAGGCGAAAAACTAGCACCAAAGTGGGGCGGGCCATATATAATCGAATCTAAGGCGGGAGAGGGATCGTATCGACTACTGCAACTCGACGGAACAAGAGAGCTCAAACCATGGAACATCCGATTCCTGAAACTCTATCATCCTTGACGGGCAATGCGAAAAAAAAACGGTAAGAAAACGTGTCTTCTATCTCTGTGAAACCGTGAGGGGTATGGGATAGGGCACAAGCGACTAATGGTCATTCGTACTCGGGGCAATGCCAGTGTGGAAGTGCCGAGGTGACTTACACTCGAATGGTCATTCGTACTAGGGGAAAAGCCAGTGTGGAAGTGCCGAGGTGACTTACACTCGAATGGGAATTCTTACTCGGGGAAATTCCAGTGTGGAAGTGCCGAGGTGCCTTACAGTCGCCTGGCTATTCGAACTCGGGGCAGTGGCAGTGTGCAAGTGCCGAGGTAGCCTAAGGGTTCTGGTGGTTGGAAACCAGTTCCAAAGGTTGTTTAGACGCGAGGTCTACTCAGTTAGGTGTCCTACTTACATCTGAAAGGTCACCACCATCGCAAGTGGGCGTGTCCACGTGCCCGAGATCGGTTGATCGATAACCACTCGGGACCATCGGGCCTAGAACTAGGATGACTGATACCCTTCCAATGAATCCAAAAAGATAGTGATGAGATACCCCGATCAGGACATGGCATAGGGCCCGATGACCCTCCTTGTTGGGTGTGCTCGACAGAAATGGTTAGAGTTCTAACATATAAAAGCAACAATTGCAGGGCATAACACCAGGAACAAAAGCGAAACAAATAACATCGTGTGTTAATCAACAAACGGTTGGGGCAACATGCAGAACAAGAAACAAATCGATCGTGTCGTGCAACAACCAACACCCAGAGGAGCAGCATACAAAACGAAAACCACATCGATCGCATGGTACATCAATCAACAATCGCCCGAATAACAAAAGAAACAAAAGCTAAATCGATAACACCAAGCGTCTGATAACAAAGTAAGGAAAGCACCGCGCGGACATACGAAATGAAAAGTTTAGCGGAAATGAAACAAATAACATCGGTGACGCAGCACCCCCATTAAAACTAACAAGCGAGGTAGCGGAAATTAAAAAGGGGAGAAGTGTTTAGAGCGATTTACAACCCGATGGAAGGGGAAACATAGTGACGCAGCACCACAAAAAGAAAGCTTAAACCTTGGGAGGAGCCGCGCCGGCCTTCCTCTGCGCGACCTCGAGCCGCTTCTTCTCCACCCAGTCCATAATGCCAGCCTGAACTTTCTGATCTAACTCCTCCGCATGGGAGACCCGTTCATCCTCGAGTTGTTGGGTAATATGGGAAGCGTTTTCCTCAGCCTCAGCTAACTTGAAGCCCAAATCGACCTCGGCCTGATTCAATCGGCGAACCTCCAGATCAAGCTCCTGCGAACATTTTTGCGCGGCTACAAAACCACAAATATAGGATGTTATTCATCGGATACAACTTAACATTTTTGCAAGAATAAAGCGCGATCTGGATCTAAAAAATGGCCTCAACACTTCGGCTAAGAGACCTGACGGGGTATGGTAACACCGATCAAGCGACTCTACCGACTTGGACAACTCATCCTCAGTCCTGGACAACTTCATGGTTAATTCGTTATAATGTTGCTCGTTGAACTAGTTACTAGGGCAATACTTCTTATGCTCGGCCCAATCGTTCATTAACCGATTACGCGACGCTTGGAGAACCACAAGCTGCGATCTACTCCACTCTAAATCGCCCATAACTTTATCAAATTCACGCACTCGGCCCAATAAATCGCTGTTAGATCACTCCACCACATCCTTATCTCTCAATATTCGTCGGCGGTCCTCGTGAAGATCTCGATTCTGTAATTGAAGAGCGTTTAACCTTTGCTCCAAACTCGTGGCTAAAGCAGTTTTTTCGGCAGCAAGACGCTGAGAAGATCCCAAATGAGCCCGTAAATTGTCCATCTCGGAAGGATCATAATCAAACCGACGATGTCGTTCTAACTCGTCCTCAAGACTTGCAATCTCCTCAGTTTGACGGTCTATTTTATCGTCTTTGTTTGCCATTAGTTGACGAAGATTTTCCACAAGGTCTTTCTCAATATCCCATTTTCTCTTCAGAATCCTAAACTCCGAAGTAGCATCTATACCTATACTAGATAC
The DNA here is from genome assembly GCA_023529315.1 of Papaver bracteatum. NCBI lineage: Eukaryota > Viridiplantae > Streptophyta > Magnoliopsida > Ranunculales > Papaveraceae > Papaver > Papaver bracteatum. The sequence goes on from JAJJWX010000188.1 coordinate 42,748, forward strand.
CTCGGCTAAGAAGAAGGATACCCGACTTAGGATACTGGCACGATAAACTCAATCAACACAAGTCAAGAAGAATCATATACCTTGAGCATCGGCAAGTTTGATCTCCAGCTCGAATTGTGACCCTTCTCATTCTGAAGTTGAAATTGGAGAGACTCTATCAACTGTTTATCTCGAAGGTGATTGGCGGCATCCAAGCGTACACGGTTCATGATCTAACACAAACAAACGAGTTTGCATCATAAGCGACACTAAGGACAGAAATCAGAAGTGGGGCATTACTATACAGAACCGAGTCGCTCACCACAGTTTCAAGTGTCAAGGCGATGTCGCCATAACAGGGTACAGTATTCAACATTTCTTCACCAGTATACTTCCCAAAGTCGAAGGAAGTAAGCGCACCCAAGGAATTCATGATCGGTCCAGAAACAGTGAAGCAAGTCTCGGTGCTAGAAGACGATCCCTTAGTAAACCGGGGCACACAGGGAATCTCTACCGGAACACTAGTAACAACATTCTCTACGGCGGGCGTCTCCGAGGGATCCTGCTGGTTGCCCACACCTTTTTCACCGAATTTGTCACCCGGCATAGTCTCTCCAAACAACTCATCCTCATCGGAAAGATCAATGAGGGGGCTCGTTTTCGGCGGTGGCTTAGCAATTTCTTTACCTCTACCAAGATTACGCCTAAGCGGAGTAGGGTCGACATCGTCAACGTCATCATCATCGCGCCTCGGGTGTTTCGCACAAGTGTCTCGTCGAACATGTGAAGGCAAAAAAAGGGAAAGTACATGTACTTATAAGGGAATCATTATGTTTGTTACCTTCCCCTGGTCTTCCTCAACCCTTGTGCCATCACCTCTTTTCCTAGACCCGATAGTTTTTGTGGAGCCGACCTGAGATTTTCAAACAACAACAAATGACTAACTGACGCCCGAAGCTAACAAGATAGAAATCAAGAAAAGCGCGTACCTTATCGGCCTTGTCATCATTAACCACCCAGAAAGAATAGGGCTCGGCGGGAAAAGTAGGCGACGGGAAGTCACCATGAAGGATAGGACCTCAGACAAGAAGCGGAACTCGGGGATAGGTCGGATCATTAGAATGTCGGGCTCGCCTGTTGGAACCATGGCCGATAGGATCGGAATCCAGCATCATTCTTTCGACACCCTCGAGCATAGTTTTGACCCGATGAGGACTTGCAGCAAACCCAGCAAGATCGCCCAAGGTCGAAGTACCAGCTCGATAGTTGACAAGGAAATTGGCAATGGTATACTCAGGAGCATCCTCGGGCTTGTAGGTCGACCACTCGGCAGTAGAACCATGACCATCGCGGCGATCCCTCCACTCGTTCATAATTCGGAAAGTATTTCCAGTCCATTGAGCTAAAGGACGAGAAGGCCGAATCTGGGACAAAATCTCATAATAAAATGGGCTATCAGGGTTGTATAAGGGAAGACGAAGGCCTAGCTCCAGCTGACCCAAGGTGATGACCACACAATTAGCCGATTGCTCGTGCTTCTTCATATCGGTTTTCTTCAAACTACCGTTTCGGCCCGAGAGAAGGGTCACTTCGTAATTTTGAAGATCGTACGTCTCCTTGAACTGCTTAATGAACTCTTCATCGGAAAGATCTTTCACCCTTTTCTCGGACCTGCACGAAATAGAAGAAGAGATCTCAGCAAAAATAGATCTCATCGCGCGATCATCATACCTAGAAGGGCTCTCAAGCAAAAACAGAGAAGCAAGGGGGGGAACATCAAACTCGGAAAAAACATCATCAATAGACCTTTTTTCAGCCATGGAAGGAGAAGAAGCCATTAACGAAGATAATGCAGAACTCTGTTTTCAACAAAGAAAGATGAGGCGACAACAGCTACTGTAACGATCGATGAGGACAAAAGGACGAAAGAAAATCAAGAAAGCTAGGGTTTTTTGAGAAGCGTAAGATATGAAGAAACTTGGAAGAAAACCACAGCAGCTATAACGTAGGGCGAGAGAAGAAGAAGGAAGAAAGCAGCGGGCTATTTAAAGAAGAAACTTTGTAACCGACGCTGACGGTCACCAGTCATAAAGTGGAAATTAATGGGGTGCTGCATGGCAGGATTAGCGGCATGAGAGAATACATGGGCGGTTAAGACGATGTTCTTCCACTCGTGCCTCCCACACGGGTGGAAGAAGGGGCATAAATGTAGGTGTAAATTATCTACAGATCCAGGTGGCAACATCCTAGACCTAGTGCACCCAAATACAAAGAAACGTGAAGTATAGAGCAAATATTAAAGAGCGCGAGATTTAAGGAAGCCACGTGGATCGGGCGTAATAATGTCGGACAAGACTTGACCCAGACTTCTGATAAAGCTGACAAGATAAGGCGGGACGGGACAAACGAGGAGCTACAGTCAAACAGGCAAGAAAGTGTGGAACACATCAGCTGATCATAAGGGAAACTATCGAGACAGCCAACATCGCGTCAACAGAGGACCATAAGAGATTGGCTCGAACGAAATACAGGCGAGCAGCCAAGAAGCATCGACCGCACAAGACGACGTGAGTCGGCCCGATTATAAAACAACTAATTAGATGTAACAAGGTCAACATTCTAACTTCGTTGTATAAACTTTCTCCTATAAATTGCGGGATTTGTATTCTAGAGAGGCAGGTTGTAATTTTTGGGAGAGAAAGGAGAGAGAAACCCGAGTTAGCACTAGAAAGAAGTGAATGAGAAGTAAGTTCATCTTGTAAGGAAATCCCACTAAGAGAAACACCTTTGTAACACCGTGAAGTAATAAGATTCATCATTTCACCCCCGTGGACGTAGGTAATCATACCGAACCACGTATATCTTGTGTTCATGGTTGAGTGTTTACTTTCGTTTGAGAAGAGTCGTACATTTCTATCCTTTGGATGTAGTTTGTAGTAAAATGCATCTACACCCTTATTGAAAAAAAGTGGAATAAATATTATGGAGACAGTGAAAATTGCACTTATGGAGTATGGTCATTTTCTTAGTCTGTAACATTTTCACAGTGTAAATTGCACTTATTTCCGATAAGGGTAGTATGGTCATTTTCTTAGTCTCCATAATATTTATTGCACTTTTTTCCAATAAGGGTAATATGGTCATTTTCAAAGTGTGTAAGAATTACTTTACTTATTTCCAATAAGGGTAGTATGGTCATTTTTACAATCTCCATAGTATTTATTGCATTTTTTTCAATAACGGTAATATGGTCATTTTCAAAGTATTTACTTTAATGATTTTCGATAAGGGTAGTCTGGTCATTTTCACATTTTCCATAATATTTGTTGCCCTTTTTTTCAATAAGGGTAATATTATCATTTTCAAAGTATTTACTTTACTTATTTTCGATAAGGGTAGTCTGGTCATTTTCACAGTCTCCATAATATTTATTGCACTTTTTTCCAATAAGGGTATTATGGTCATTTTCACAATCCATAATATTTAATTTACTGATTTCCAATAAGGGTATTCTGGTCATTTTCACAGTCTCCATAATATTTTTTGCACTTATGTCCAATAAGGGTAATATGGTCATTTTCACAGTCTTCGAAATTTTAATTGCACTTATTCCGATAAGGGTAGTTTGGTGATTTTCACAGTCTTCGGAAGAAGCTGATATTTTTGTTGTGGTTTTGTCGAGAAAATCGAGAGAAAAGGTTGGTATTTGTCCAAGTCAAATGTCCTACAAAGTCATGACTTGTTGATTTGGTCTTGATCATTTTTTCTAACATTAAGAAATTTAAAAAATAAAATAAAAATAAATTTTGATATTTAGAAATTAAATAAAATTGTTATTTTCTATAACTGTTGCGAAAGTAGTGACAACCAAAATTGTAAGAGTGATTAATTCGTGGTTGTTTTAGATGTGGTAGAATTTTTGGGTGGAAACATCATTTTAGATTATAATTGTGATTGCCTGGATAATTGTCAACAAATATAATTGTGACTAGTAAAAAAGTTAAATATTCGGATTCATTATCACGATTACAAAATTTAGCAACAGTTATAATTGTTGCAGGACTTATCACAAGAGTATCAGTGACTGAAAAATAAACTGTGACAGGTTACACTGTGAGAAAAACCTGGTTTTGGTGTAGTGTCTTGTCCTCGGGAAGTATTGTAAGCTCCCAAGTATTGTTCTTCTCTAGCTATTGCATGAATCTCTTCATTCATAGTATGTATCCACCCTTGATCTTGTAAAGCTTCATCATAAGTCACAGGATCACAGTCTCCAAAGAGTGCAAAGTTGATTAATTCTTCATCAATATTATCACTATCTCTGTTAAAAACACAATATTTTAAACGTGCTGGTAATACACGATTTCTTGTTGATCTTGACATCCTTTCTTGAGCTTCAGCAGCGGATGTGGTAGATTGTGTTGGTGTTGGCAACACAACTTCAGTGTTTACTTGTGTATTTTCTTCTTGAATGTCAACTATAATTGTTGTCTCTGTTGATGGTGCAACTTTCTCATTCCAATCCAATTGACTTTGTTCATAAAAAATCACGTCTCTACTTACAATATTCTTGTTTGTTGTAGGATTAAACAGCTTATATCCTTTTGTTTCACTACTATAGCAAACAAATATGCACTTTACACTCTTATCATCAAATTTTTTCTTATCTGATCTGGAACATGTGAGTATGCTAAGCAACCAAACACTTTCATATGTCTAATACTTGGTTTCCTTCCTGTCCATTTTTCCTCTGGAGCTTTTTCCAAAATACTCCTAGTTGAATACCTATTCAGTTTATACACTGCACAAGAAACTGCTTCTCCCCAAAATTCTTTTGGCAACCCTTTAACTCTTCTTATAGTTCTAACCATTTCCATTATAGTTCTATTTTTTATTTCTACTACACTATTTTGTTGTGGTGTGTATCTTGTTGTGACTTGATGCTCAATTACATTTTCTTCCAAGAAATTATTAAATGCAATATACTCAGTGCCTCTATCTTGTCTTAGCACTTTGATTCTTTTGATAACTTGGTTTCCAACATAAGCTTTAAACTTCTTAAAGTACTCAAAACCATCACTTTTTTGCCTCATCAAGAAAACCCAACCTTTTCTAGTAAAATCATCAATAGAAGTGATAAAATACTTGTTACCACCTCTAAAGATTTCTTATATTGGTCCACATAAATTAGAGTGAACTAATCCCAAAGGTTCTTCAGATCTTACATATTACCCAGCTGGAAAAGGGTCTCTATGCTGGTTTCCAAATATACAGTCTTCACACTTGTCTTTTGGAAGAGTAATGTTTGGCAATCCTGAAACCATCTCCTTTTTCTCAAGATGTTGTAAACTCTTAAAATTCACATGTCTCATCCCCATATGCCATAACCAAGTATCACTATCTATAGAAGAACAATAGCATTGTTCTTGATTATAATTAATATTTAGTGGAAACAATCGATTTTTGGTCATCTGCACCTTTGCAATGAGTCACTTTCTTTTATCATGAATTGTGCAGATACCTCCTTCAATGTGCATTGAATATCCATACTCAGCAAGTTTTGACGTAGCCCAGGCACATAGAACACATCTGTTATATAAGATTGAGAACCATTTTTCAGAATAATAGGTATCCTTCCTTACTGGTACTAATGAATTATTGCCAAACCTCACATCTGTTCTTATTGACTCATCTATATCAACAAATAAATCCTTTAAACCACTCATATGATTACTACATCCAGTATCTAGAAACCATTTTTGACGTGCTTGTTCTTCACTTGGATGACATGCCATCGACAAAACTTCAGATTCTTCGTCTACTAAATTCAATTTGTTATCAACACTATCTTGTTTAGAAAACTTTTTTGTAGAATTATATTCAATAGAAAAGTGACCTAATTCATCACACTCCCAACATTGAATCTTTGTTTTGTCAAGATTTCTCTTGTATTTTCATTTTCCTTGATTTTGAGATAGATTGAATTTTCCTTGAGATGAATTAAATCTTCCTTGAGTTTTAGTCGATTTAGTCCGTTGTCTCCAATTTTTCTGACTATGAAGTGCTTCTTCAACTGGTCGAATGACAGATTTCTCTAGCATTCTCTGCTCAGTGGCTTGTAATGAACCCAATACTTCATCAATCTTCAGATAAAAACGGTATTACAATCTTCTATTGCAGTTACTTTTGACTGAAATTTTACAGGTAAACTGTGCAATATCTTTTCTATAATTGAAGTATCTTCAATTCTATCACCATTAGCTTTCATCTCATTAACATGACTTAATGTTTTAGAGAAAAAAAACTGCTATCAACTCAGTTGAGTCCATCTGCAAAAGCTCATACTTTCTTCTTAGGGTTTCAAACGTACCTTCTTCACCTTGTCAGATCCTTTATAATAATAAAGAATCCCAATCTCTCTTAAGTTCCTTGATATACACAACTCTATCCATGATAGATTCATGGTTTCCTTGATGAAGAATTTACGTAGATTTGGAATTATTTTTCATGTTTTTAGCTAGAGCAGTTGTTTGTTCTGGAGTAAGAACAGTTGCTGCAGCTGGTTCTTCATATCATGTGTCGAAAATATCCCAAACTTCTTGAAACGTGAATATGTTTTCCATTTGTATTCTCCAATGCTCAAAATTCTTGCCATCAAAGACTGGTACCTAGATCGAACACATGTTGGATGTCATCTTCTTAAAAACCCTAAGAACCCACAATTTTCTGGCTCTCGATGACAAATGTTGAACCCAAATCTTCCTCCTACTGCTCAAGAATAATGCAACACACAAATAATAGAGAAAACTATGTAAACGTAAACACAAGAAGAAGTTGAAGCCAAGAATGTTCAATTAAGAAATCGTACTGCATACAAAACTCAATGACTCAAAGACAATACTTATACTAAAACCAAACCGTGTAAAAAGACTTCCATAAATACTAAACTTCCTAACAAAGAATTACGTACTAAGCAAACACATAAAAGACTTACTACGCAAGCCAAAAACATACAGAACATTCTAGTTCTTTCTAGAACAAGAACTTCACTTTCCTGTTATAGTTTAAACACCACAAAGTCTTGATTGAACTCACTTTCTAACAATTATGTATGTATCATTAATACTTACTATATTATTATCAGCACATGCCAATGTATATGTTCCGTGCTTTCATAAGTTGTGATGACATGGTTATACTATATTGCTCTCCCGCATTACTAACATACTAGATTTGTGCCCGTGCTACGTACCGGGCATTTTTTTCTTTTGGTGTGCGCGGGGCTTCGCCCCACACCGTGGCAATGTATTTTTTATTTGGTGTACGCCGAGCTTCTAACCGCCCCGTGGAAATGCATTTTTCTATTTGGTGTGTGGTTGTGTGCGGGTCTTCGCCTGCTTCGTGGCGATGTATTTTTGATTTGGTATGACGGGGCAAATACATTAAATAGGTTGAGGTTTTATTTTCGTAGAAAATATATGAGTTTTTTCCCCTTTATATATTAATATGCAAATTAATAAGCAAAAAGAGTCATAATATTGTAGGTACTCGATTTCCAAATTGAATTTAGGCTTTAATAAGTTTTCAAACACGATAAGTTAAGCTTTCCTTTTAAGTTTGTAATTTTTAAATCAGTCATACGTTGTCAAGTGTCCTCACTTAAATATTATAAATTCCAAACTAAATTTGGTTTCTTTCTTTTTTATCTTTTTCATACACTTTAATATGTACGATCATAGTAAATTCTGAGCATAATCCTAAAAATACCGCCATGCATGATTTAGTTTTCCGAATGACAACTGCTAAGAGAAAGTATCGATTACACAAAGCCTTTAGCACATGAAGAGTATCAAGCGTGCATAAATGTATTATATGAAGCACCACGTCTTCGTTGTGAATTCATCGTGTTGACTTCTTTGTGTTATAAGTTAAAAGGCACCCTTAATATCCTTGCACATTTGAACTTTCATGAATTTTACTTACCGGTCATCATACAAAATCTTTTATATTGATAATAGTATTAAGACTTTAAGAGAGCGTAAAGCTTTAGTATGAACCCTAGTTAGTAAGTTCGCGAATGATTCACGAATTTTTCCGTATCACGAATTTTACCGTTTTATTCGCGTACGTTTGCAACTCCGAACCCAAGTCGCGTATTATGTGGCATTCCCGGATTATTCGCGAACCGTTCACGAATTTTACGTATCCCGAATGATACGCCGCTTAATTTTCCATAAATTCTTTAGCTTTTACGTTTTTAAAGGCCCCACTTTTTGGGTTTACTGCCTCCCGGGCATACACGACCCAATATTAGACGTTGTTGTAATTTTTATGAAATAAAAATGACTGAAATTTTTTGAAGGTGAAGGTGAGAGAAATCTCAAACTCACTGATCAAACATCTAAACCATTATACCACGTCCTCTTGGATGACTAATGTTGTATATATTATTAATATCATCATATTAATTTTATTTTTTCTTTAAATAACTCACACATATGCATAAAAATTGGTCTATGACCTTATAAATATAAATTATTTAGTATATATAGATACCGAATTTTCAGAGCCGAACTCACATTTATAAATCGAATTATACACGTACGTATGCTGTTCCGAATTACTGACGAATCACGTCCCGTTGACCGAATTTTGGACCGAATCTGGATTTTACAAAACCGTATAATACTCGTACGTTTGCCGTTCCGTACGTTTTCCGAATTCCGAATTGCTAACTAGGGTATGAACTTACCAAAATTTTAAAATGCCAACTACTTAGATATTGTACACCTCCACAAAGTTATCAAGTAATTTTCCCTTATAGAATATTGACGAATACTTCTTACTGAAGCTTCGCTGCTCGCCTCACCAGCGGTAGGTCAATAAGCATCGCTCTATCCTTTGGTAAATGACATCAACTCTCGTGTTAACACTCGATTCTGAGTAGTTATCGTCTAGGCTTAATGGCTTGGATAATAAAGTTATTAAGAAGAAAGGGATTCATAAAAGTATCTTAATCTATTAACATTGACTCAATAAGAGGACAACTGGTAGCATCTTTATTTTTATGTTTTCTTTTTTTCTTACGAAAACATTAGTTAGCCATTGCCACCCACTACAAAATAGTCGACATGATCCGATCCGATCGACACAACCAGAGACTTCTGTCCAAATAATAATGAGTGAGAATCTTGAAGTTGGAGAATCATAGCACTTAGCTTAATAAATTGATAGATTTATGAGGCATTTCTTGTAAGAAGGTGATAAAAATAAGAAGAAGAGAAAAACTGGTAAAAAGCTCCGTGAATCGGGAGATAATAAACGGGTCAACTCACACACCTTCAAACCCAAAAATTCTTTCACGAAGAACACTAATTCAACAATCATTTGATATGAAATTCTTACTCCTTAACAACTAAACCTTTAATCCACCGGCCCTTTCAAGATGTAGTCATTTCAGTTATAGGGGTGGTCTGATTTCTCATTGGCTTTTCTCCCTTACCCTAATTCGATGATGCTGTTTTTCCAACTTTCATGGTGTGGCTTAACCTTTGATTTCCCCTAAATTGGTTCTACCTATTGATTTATGAAAAGATGTGGTTCTGAATTAAATTCTTATAATCAAATTTGACATATTCAAAAGTTGTATGCTTCCGCCTCTCTGAAACTCAGTCTTTCATGATGTTTTCTCCCCTTTCACTTCTCTGTTAAATCAGAGTGTCTTCAATTCGGCGGATATTAGTTTCAAGTACCAAGGAAGCACTGTTCAAATTTCTGATGTTGTTGTTGTCCTCTCATCCCCTTTTTTATTTGCCCTGGAAGTTTCAGCCTTTGAAGTGGCATAAGGAGATTTAAACATGTAATTCTAAGCCTTTTCTCGCTATAACCTATCCCACCCTAGCTTAAAACCCTTGTTTCCTGCAAAAAATAATCTCACAGAACCAATTTTAATTTCAATTTCATTTTTATAATACCTATTTGTTCATCTCCCTCAGGCAAAGCTTTCTATAAATACGTTTCTTACCTTTACTTGTACTTCACTTATCCATCCTTATTATCTCTAGTTCCTTCTCATGCTCTAGTGTTTTATTTATTTATATTTTTGTGGTCTCTATGTTTAGCAGAGTTGCTAGGAATGTCTCTTGTAATAGTGTTTTTAGTACTCATGTTAGGAATTCTCATATTCCTGCTAGAAATTGGCAAGATCAACTGGTTGTTTGTTTCTTAACTAAAATGAACAAAAACTCTTTTTTCTTAAGGAATGCTTTAAAATATAGATGGAAGCTGCTTAGTGAGATATCAGTTAGCAAGCTTGGCAGAGGTTATTACTTGATTAAGTTTGACTCCATAGATGAAATGTTATTTGTTCTTAAACAAGGAACTAGGGTAATTTATGGAGATACCTTCTTATTTCAACAATGTAGCTTCACTGTACTCCCTGAAAACTTTGAGATTACCTCTGAAACTTTTGAAATTACTCTTCACAAACTCTACCCTGAACAAACTAGGTTCATTAATGTTTTACAATTCACTAGAGACTGCGGAGAACTAGTAGCTTATGATGATCCTTCCCACCACTACAATGGTTAGAGCACCATGAGAATTAGGCTTAGACTAAACATTTATCAACCTTTGCCTTCTGGTACATCTTCCCCTAATGATAGAAGGAGTGTCAATTGGATTGCTTAATGTGGGAAGACAATCTTAATATTCAAAATCTTTTCTACTCTCAAAACTTCATCCACGCAAAAGTCACACCAACACTCCCAGAACAACCTTGGTTTTGCACCGGTATATATGGACCTCCACACCCGAATATAAGAAAAACTCTCTGGCATGAATTTCCAATAATATTCAGCAATATCAACTCATCCACACCTAGGATCTTAATAGGAGACTTCAATGACGTCCTGGATCAATCATAAAAGAAAGGAAAAAGACAAGTGACATATGCTCAATCCCAACCTTTACTCACACCAATGGATCAGATGGGTCTCATTGATCTAGGATTCCGAGGAGACCCCTTCACCTAGACAAATAACCAAATGGGGCAAGATAACATTCAAGAAAGATTGGATAGAGCACTAGTAAACCAACATTGGAGAATGGAGAATCCACATGCGGCAATTACTCATATACCAAGAATAACATCTGATCACACACCAATATTACTACAGCAGAAAGCAATAAATTGGCAAGGAGCAAGAAACTACAAATTTGAAAACCTATGGCTCTCTCACCCCCAAACTCAAGCAAGTAGTCGAATCATCCTGGGAACAACAACAAGATAGTGAACCTACCCTTGACCTACAACTCAAGCTCGTTACAATAGGTCAATCTCTCATGAAATGGAACAAAGTAACATTTGGACACATACCAACCATGATCAAAACATCAACAACCAAAATAAAACAAGCCTAGCATCAATATGCAATCCAATCAGGATCCAATCTGGAATATTGGCTACACCAAGAAAAACAACTACGAATAGCTCATGAAGAACTATTACAATGTCATGCAACATACTGGCAACAAAGATCTAGAATTCAATGGCTTCAATCAGGCGATCTCAACACAACTTTCTTCCATACCAAAGCTACAATTCATAAAGCCTGCAACAATATACAACAACTACAAGACCCACAAAACAACTGGATTAACCAAAAAGATGATATTATTCAAATAGTTCTAGACCACTTCTCTCAACAATATTCAGCACCACCTATAGTGATAAATGAAAATTTATTTACAAATATCAGACCAAGATTATCACCCAGACAATCGAAACTATTCACAAAGGAAGTAACTACAGAAGAAATCAAACAAGCCCTCTTCTCCATAAACTCTGAAAGTGCACCAGGTCAAGATGGATATATAAGTAAGGTTTTTAAGGTTTTCTGGGAAACAACCCATCCCAAATTTATAGTAATGGTTAAAAGTTTCTTTGATAACTTAAATATGCATCCACTCATGAATCACACGAACATAACACTAATACCTAAAGTAGACCACCCTTCAAAACCATCACAGTTCAGACCCATAGGACTCTGTAACGTCACATATAAAATCATTTCAAAAATCTTAGTGAATAGAATTAGGCCCATACTACCCTTTTTAATAAGCCCCTTCCAAAGCGCTTTCGTTCCACAAAGATCAATACATGACAATATATCAATAGCTAGGGAACTCTTCCACCATATCAAAACCTCAAGCTTAACTAAAGACCCAAAAATAACGCTCAAACTAGAAATCCAGAAGGCATATGATAGCTTAGATTGGAATTTCATAAAAACTGCATTCACAAAACTTGGATTCCCACCAACATTTATAAACTACATTATGTTTTGTGTCACAACAGTTACATACTAAATAAAAATAAATGGCACACCACATGGTTACATAAGTCCAACTAGAGGAATAAGACAAGGAGACCCCTTATCCTCCTATATATTTATCATATGTGCAGAATTCTTATCTACAAACCTAGGAAACCTTCAAAATCACACTAGTGTAAAAGGGGGTAATCTCAACCCACCACACCGACCCTCATCAGCGGTCCATGGACCGGTCAAGACGGTCTAGGATATAATAAATTTTCGGAGCATAACCCAGACGGTTAAAAACAGTCCCTGTATAATTTTCTTAATTACCCTCATGTCCCCGAATTATTAACCCACACTGAGACGGATATACCTAGTTGAATCAGTGATTCTAGTTTAGGCGGGAACTCTAACCCGTTTCCCTCCCTTTCTCACCTCATTAGTATCGATGGATACATATCTCCCTACATCCTCTCTCTCTCTCTCTCCGTTGGCTCACTCACAGAGAAAAAAAGAAAAACTCAGAGAAAAAAACTAGACATCCTAAAATCTTCTTCTTCTCTCAAACTCCATCAATGAAATCTAATTAACCCCTTATATTAGAAAACCTCATTTATATTAACCCTTTACATCTTGTGTAGCAACTAGGTTTGATTTTCAAAATCATCAGGTAAATCTACAATTTGGGTTTTTCGATTGAAGTTATTTTTTTTTCTTCTCTTTTTCTGTTACTATCGATTTCCTTCAAGGGTTTTAACAATTAGTGTATTGTTTATTTGTTTCAGGTAAATCTCAATAGTTTCAGTTGTAGTTCAGATAAGGTACAATTAGGGTTTTTTGATTGAAGTTATCTTTTTCTTCTATTTTTTCTTTTAATGAACGATTTCGTTCATGGGGTTTTAATTTTTAGTGTTTCGTTTGTTGATTTTAGGTAAATCTCAACAATTTCAGTCGTAGTTCAAACAAGGTATAGTTAGGGTTTCTGATTGAAGTTTTCTTTTTCCTCTTTTTTCTTTTAAATGATCGATTTCCTTCACGGGGTTTTAACAATTAGTGTTTTATTTTTTGATTTCAGGTAAATATCACCATTTTCAGTTGTAGTTCAAATATTCATCAGGTACAGTTAGGGATTTGGATTTGGATTTAAGTTTCACTAGTACAAATTTGGGCTTAGGTGACAGTTAAAAACTGTCATCAAAATACTTATATGACAGTTTTGAAAAATATTTGCACTGTCACCAAAGCCTCTGTTACGAAAAGTCTTTAAGAAACTGTTACGAAATCATGACCATAAGGTAACAGCTTCTTCATAAACATGTCATTGTTTCCAGATTAAGGTAACAGTTTCTTATTGAAACTATCATCAGAAAATCATTATGTTGTATTAAGCTAACAATTCGTAAATGAAAACCGTCATAGTTGACAACTTAATGTAACGTTTTCTAATTAAAATTGTCATCTTATACCCAATTTTTTCATAGCAGACATCTTACAGTAACACTTTCTTTGAAAAAACTGCCAGGAAACGCTATACTATGGGTACTGTACTATGGTACCAGTTTCATAAACCTGTTTAACAGATAACTTACGATAAATTTTTAATAATTAAACTAACATTTTAATTGCTTCCTTAATTTCCAATCTGGCAATCTGGTAGATGTGTCAATCACAGATGATAGGAATAGATGCCAAAAATAGAGGAATATATTAATAAAAGTGTTTCTACAGACAAATGTTTCTACATATGAGTTTGTACAAACGACTTTTACAGTATAATAATATATACAAGTAACTACATCAACTATCAAACATTGCAAGCTCAAGACCCTACAAGACAACAAACTTGTAAAAACATACTCTTGCATAGTGGTTCTAAGAGAGAACTCAACACTCTAGTCAAAAGATGATTATACCTTGTGATCTTTGTTGCGCAGTGGGTGTTTACTGAGCAGCTTTAATGTTTCTTAGGTTGGAGAGTTCTGCTGTTAACTGGTTCAACATTACTAATTTTTTCCTCGTCACTGTTTGCTGGAAAAATGAAACAACAAAGATGCTCTTTTAAATTTATCCTCAACTATCGATTGACGTTTTATATGGTCAATGAGCTGATTCAGTAGCAAACTTGTACATGCCGGAATTACCGTACATCTAGAGCAGCCATCACTACATTGTCAAAAGAAGCTAAATTCAGTACATTCATTCCTATACCGCAATGTACCTAATAATGGATTACTGAACACAATAACATCTATGTATTCTAGTTGACAAATTACAGGTCCCACATCCATCACCATTTGTGAAAAACAATATATAGGCTATGATTTCTTTGATTTATGTACTAAGCAAAAAAAAAAAAACTTTAACTTATGTACCACCTGTAGGTCTTGGTTATTAGTACTTCCATCTGATGAACGACAGATGTTGTTTTCAATATTGTTCAGTCAAATTACTGGCGGACAGGCATGAGTAAGCCTGGTCGTCACACAAGAAAAAGACTACACAGTTAACCCACATGAAAAATGAAAAATAATATAAAGTAAAGGGTTGAGAAATATTAAAACATTTACAAAAAAAAAAAGAGAAAAAAAGAAGAAGAGAAATATTAGAACATTTATATATAACTTCTAGATAGTAAATACTCATTATGACCGTATTCTACTCAAACTATGGCTGCTTATTCTACTCAAACTATGGCTTCTTAATCAAAAGCCCAAATTAACGATCCAAACATAATACTGGAGAGAAATAATACATTTTCACTTATGACATGATGGAAGCAGCGTCAATTACCACTTCAGAAAATAAATAAGAATTAATGGACATCAATCTATATATGCAGATAATAAGACACACACGTATCTGCGTATACAAAAGTGTTTTTTTTTCTCCCTGTAACTTCGACATTTAGATCCGATACTAAAACAAAAAGGAACTTAACCTGAAATACCTGCAGATTCTAGAATTTTCAAACATTATTATGTGCAACAGAGCGAGTGCAACAAAAGTGTTATATTACACAGTTGTTATGTACATTCCCCGATCAAGTGTCCACAAGTGTTGGGTTAGTCAAAAACGGTGGAAATCCACAAAACCAGCACGATGATTTCAAGATTATGCAATTACAACTAAATAACGTTTCCTTTCCCCATCTGTTAATCACATTCTAAAGACGAGCGAAAATTGATAAAACCATGTAACTATTGTGTTTTCAGTGTTTTCATATTAAGAAAATAAAAAATGATATGCTAATTTTCACCCATGCAACAAACAGAACTAGTATTAAAATGTTGAGCTACCTATTGGGTTAGTTTAATAGTTGTATCTAATAGTGATGGTCCCATGGACAATCAACTAGCATCCTTCACTCAGTTTTAGCAAACTCATATTGAGATGAGAAACTTGCATCTTTACGACAATGAAGACATTAAAAACTGCTCACTATTGGAAAATTTTCAAGTGAAACGCATCTCAGGATATAATTAACAATGTCAAAGTGTATATATAAGAATATTACCTCCTGATAGCCTGGTTGCATTTGACAGAAAGATTCACAAGCTCCTTGAACTTGTGGCTAATTTTTGAGTCAAGATACCATCCGTTTGTTACAGCTTCAGCCTCTGTAATATCCCTCTCAACAGCTTGCGACTCCTTTTGATGCTCTCACAAGAAATCCAAGATGAGATTTTTTACCCTTCAATTGTAGGACATCAATATATTCTCTCAACAACCAATTGAAGAAGACCAGCACTGTAGTAGGCGAATCTGCAGACACCTGGTCAGTGAAGGTCTCCATAAACGTGCCTAACACTATCCCGAAGTCCAATATTTCCAAACTTCATGGATTCTTCATGCCACAACTTGAATATGATCACACAAAATATTTATGGATTCTTCATGCCACAACTTGGATCTGATCACACAAAATATTTATGGATTCTTCATGCCACAACTTGGATCTTATCACACAAATTATTAACGTCAATGAAAGTTAACATAAGTGATATTTGATCCACTATATAATTCAACAGTACGTAGACTATTACTTCATAGAACATCAATCATATAAAAATCACGATGAACTTAACCAATTTTCCAACAAAGATCAATCCGCATTAAAAAGGAAAGATATATCTAGATACACCAACAAATTGCACATCCATCAACTGTGTATCATGTACGCATCTGCAAATGGACAAAGACGTTCTGTTTCAACTCATATGAAAGAAGATAAGCACACTTGTGGGTAGTGTATTACCACATTTGCTTTGTTAAAAGCAATACAAAAAGAACACAACAAAATCAGCATCTACGTCGGAGTAAATAAGATCCTTAACACACAAACACACTGAGATACTATGCAACGAACTACAAACTTTTGACATAAAAAATGGTCTGTAATTTTTGTTACTGAGAATTCTAATTCTAATTTTGATAAGACAAACCTTCCATATTCCATCGTAGCTGTGGACCTTTAGCTCGTTCTCTAAGTCCTGGAACCTGTCAATCTCCTGTGAGTAGGAATAAGGAAAATAAAAAACAAAAACACATAAACCCAAATTTTGAAGTATGAATATTCTAGAAACATTCTATTATCAGCAATTTATAAATAGGGAAGTGCAATTCATTTAGACTCTAAAATTAGCTAATAATGACAGCTTTGACGGAATTTGCAAGAAGCAGAAGGTTACAATCGGTAAAACATTGATCATTGACATGGAAACCACTTAATGACTAACAAAATTTGCGAGTGTGCATACCTTCGCACACTCCAGTATCAATTTCATTAACCACTTACAAAATCACACAACACTCTGAAAATTTTAAATAGCAAAGAAAATCTTAAAAATTACCTTAGGCGTGAAATACAAAGGAGATACACCGGTTGATGACAAACTTGAAATCCTTCAAAATCAAACAAAAAGACTCAACAATATTGATCTTGCTATCCAAAACTATGACTTCCCTAAAAAAGGATAAATAAACTAGGGATTTCAATAAAACAGAAAACTTACACCTTGTAAGAAATCACATACTTAAGAATCTTCGCGACCATCATCGAAATCCCAATCAACTAACTCAGAACCATAATTTTCTCGAGACAAGATGTCGAAAGATTCGTTTAGTTTCTAATGGAGATAAAAGAGAGATCTTCAAAGCTCGGTTTCTGTACACAAGAAGAAAAAAATGGAAAAATTCTCAGAGCAAGCGAGAGAGATAGTGAGGATCGAGTGATACGGATTGAAGCAAAATTCAAAACCCTAGATTGAAGTAAAAAATTAGATCCCAGTTTTTGTTAAGAGAAAAAACCATGAGAAGAGAAAGAATAATAATTGTTGAACGAGATTTGATTTTGTTTTCAATTTTTGCTTAAAATAGAGAGATGTATGGCAATGAGATTTAGTTTTTCTTTTGTGGTTTTCAAAAAAACTGAGAAGAGGAGTCCAGACTAGAGAGACCCACGAACAAAAAACAAAAAACCACTAACAGAACAAACCCACTACTCGTAGACATAATGACTAATAAGGACTCAAACTAACAACATGGTGCGTCTGAGTTTCTTTATGGTAGACTATATATATATATATGAATAGAAGCAGTTTTGGATCAGAACTGTCGCTATAAATTGAAGTGGCGGTAGTTAGAAGAACTGTAATGAAAAACTGTACACTTCGATAACAGTTTTAATTTGGAACAGCTACAATAGCTTAAAAATAATAACAGTTTAGAACTGTTATTATATATTAATGTACAATAACAATTTTACATAAAAACTGTCACAGAACTATTTTTCAATAACAGTTAAAAAACTATCACTATTGTATCCAACTATTGGTGTCATTTTTCTCAAGAAACTGTTGCATATGTCTCATAGCTTATTCTTTTGTGACAGTCCAGTCATGAACTGTCATGGTTTTGGATAGTGAACTGTCACCAAATCCCATATTTGTACTAGTGTTTTCTTTTTCTTTTACTGGTCGATTTTGTTCAAGGGGTTTTAACAATTGTTGTTTTCTTGGTTGATTTCAGGTAGTTACAACTTAAGTTGCAGTTCTGTTTTTCATCAGGTATAGATGATTTGATAGTTGGTTAATTTATGAGTTTAAATCTAATATGTGGATCATGTATTAGGGTTAGTTAAGTTATGTTGTTGATTTGGTTTGTGTATCATGTTTTGGGTTTTATGTTGCTTGAACTGAATTATGTTTTAGGTTTGTAACCCTTTTAGTATAGTTACCCATGTGTTAATGCTTCTATATATTGTTTTAGATAGTACTCATGTGTGGTAATGCCTGTTATTCTATATAGCCTTTACTGATGTCATGTGAAATTTTATGCACTTCAAGGTGACTTTGTAGTAGTGTTTGTAGACCTAAAACTACCCCATGCCATTGTACACTCAAGATTTAAGTTTAAGTTCTTTATTGAGATCAATATTTGGATGTCCTAATTATAATTTTGTTAAGCCCCATCGGTCCAGTCATTTGATTCTAGTTTCATTATAGTTTGGCATGTGTTAAATGTGTTTTACATACCAGTTTTATATCTTATTGGAAACATGATTCCTCCGGATAGTTAAGTTTTAGATTGTAATGTTGTTGAATGACTTGAATGCTCTCAAGTATAATTTATGATTTAGAATGATGTTGTTTTTTATTCCAAGCTAGCTAGGTCTGTATTTTGGTGGTTAATTTTTGAAATTGATATTTTTTCAGGTAACTATGCCGAGACATCCTGTAAGTAGCCATTCCCGATCTGCAAATACTAGGTATGCAAGTACTACCCCTAGGTCAAGTGAAGCTAACTACCCGAGGGCTTTGCTCAATTTACAAGGGTCTCCATCAACTGATGGTGGTCATGCTGCTGCAAGTCCAAGTGAAGGGAGTCATCGTGTGTCTTCTTCAAATGGTGATCATTCTCAAATCCATGGAAATGAGAATCAGGCTGAGGGAAATGGATGGCATGCGGCTTTTCATCAAGAAAATATTGAAGCTGACAATACAGAGGAAAGGGGATTAATGGTAACATACGACAGTGTATTTCAGTTTCCTTTATGTCATAAATATATATATAATTCTACCAATTGACCTTCCATTTGTTTTGTTTTTTGTAGATGATCACCGTTTGGTCATTCAATTCAATGCTCCGGGACAACCAATACAGGATGGTTCTAAGAAATATGCTACCAGAGTTGGAACAATAGTCAGGAATATTGTCCCACTATGTATTGAGGATTGGAGGTCTGTTCCATGTGGTCTCAAGGAAGAAATCTAGAGAGCCATCAATAATGAGTACAAGGTACCTGAAATTATCAAGTGTAAGGCGTTGAGGATGGAAAATAAGTCATGGAAGAACAGAAAGACAATTTTAAGGAAATGGAGTGACCAATTTGCTACTGTTGCTGAAAGAATGAACAATAGACCACAAGGTGTGAAGATTGAGGATTGGGTGAAATTTGTGAAACTTCATGATTCATAAGAAGATCATAAACTAAGGGAGATAGGTAAGGAATCAAGGAAACTACTCAAGGTTTTTCATACTACTGGAAGAGATGGCATTGCACGTCGTCGTCATATTATGGAACAACAAAGTCCAACTGGCAGTGTGTCAAGAACTATTGTACACTTGGCAAAACATGTTTACCAAGAACTTCCTAAAGAAGCACTTGATGTAATGGACCCTGATTGTTACGAAGTAAATGCAGACAATATCTCGTAAGTCCAGTTTTCTTTGTTGGTTTTATATTGACTAGCATATATTTTATTTGTTGGTTTTCCTTGTAGTTATGATTTCCACTTATACATATAATTTGATATACATTGCAGGCACATGTAAGAGAGTTGCATGAAACCGAGCAGTATAGAGAGGAAACCCACTTGGACAGAGATGCAGTTGCCAAGGTGGGTGCACATTAATTTGTATTGTTGTTTGCAAAAAAATATTGTTAGTTATAGCTAACAAATTTTGTTTACTTATTAATAGGTGTTTGGAGTTGATGATAGGGGATGTGTTCGAGGAATGAGAGGTGGGATATCAAAGACTAAACTGCTTGCTTCCACACTTCCTAGGGAGAAATTAAGACAACAAGTGCTGAAGACTAGAGTTGTAGAAGATCGTATCCGTACTCTCGAAGAAACTGTTGAGAAACTAATGTCCGGTTTAAGTTGCAATCCTAACCCCGGTACTTCTAATGCTCAAGTAATAACATTCTATAACTAGTTTTTTAGTTTGCAACTCATAAAAATTGTTCTAAAAATTTTGTCTAGCAAAACAAAATATTCATTTTTACTTAAAATCTCAATAGGTAGTGGTCGTTTTGCTTAATTCTTATTTGTATGCTAGGGAGAGATTAGATGAATAACTTGGTGGATATGGTTCTTATTTGTATGCAGTTAGATGAGATTGGCGATTAGATGAATAACTTGGTGGATATGGTGTTGTTTCTATTTTCATAAACCATCTTTTTAAAAATAATTTGCTTAAGTATGTTATGAATGGTGGTGGTTTTTAGATGAGATTGGACAAGGATGCAATAGATGATGAATGTCACATTGATATATGAGAACTATGAAGGTGATGGAACATATTTGTATTCATCTACGTTTAATGGTTTTGGAGTTCTGGTTTTATGTGGAGGTTTGGGACTTTTTTTTATATTATCCATAATTAGATGTGTTAATGGGTTGATAATAGTTTGGATTCAAGAATGTGTTATGTAACTAGGTATGGGTTAGATGGTGTTGTTTCTATTTTCATAAACCATCTTTTCTCAAAGATATGTAGCTAGGTATGGGTTAGAAAGTTTGTATGGTTTTGAGTCTCTTATATTTTTTTTTGATGAATAAGAAATTTTGGGTGTGCTTAGCTTTCAATTTCATCAGATGTGTACTTATAATCCAAATTCATAGAAATGGCAGATAATTGGAAGATACACAATCTCCTTGCCATGAAGCAGCTGAAAAGTGATTCAGCCAATTCAGCTGAGTCAGTTAAAGATATGACTCGTTTTAGGCCACAAACTTCTTTTCTAAAAAAAAAACAAAGCAAATCTCGATCTCTATTATTCTCTAACTTATCTCTTTTCTTTCTTTCCTTACTCTCTCTCTCTCTCTCTCTCTCTCTCTCTCTCTCTCTCTCTCTCTCTCTCTCTCAATATTTACTTATTCTGCAAAATGGTGGTGGTTTACGCGACAAACTTGAGAGGATTTTATGAAGTGAAGAAACAATGATTTGATTTCAAGACTCAACAGATCAACAATTTTGTAAGGTAAATTCTTAATTCTAAGTTAAAATTTGTTTGGGTATTGCCCAATTTGAATTCCAGTTGGAAAGTTTTGGTTAGTATACCCTAGGATTTGAGTTTTAGATCTCATGATTATCGAATTTGATCGAGGTTTTCGGATATAAATCATAAGATTTAGGAAATTTGAGGACTAACAACAAACTGATTGATCTGCTGAGAGATATATTTTCTATGGTTCCACATGTACCTAATGTTGTGGTATCAGAGATTGGTAGCTAGGAAGCTTGTTAATATAATGATTTATAGATCAGATGAGGAAGAACATGAGAAAGAGCACTTCCATTCTTCGGTCAAAAGCCCTAATTGATTTTAACTTCAGTTGGAAAGTTAGGGTTCGAGTTTCTAACTTGCTTTATGTATGTATCTTAAATTGGGGTGGGGGGGGGGGGGGGGGGGGGGTTCTTTCTTATTAGGTCAAAATAAGTAAGTAAGTGATGGATATATATTTACCAATCAAGTTTTTGAATAAAGTTCACAGTGGTGTGAGTTATTTCACTTCTTCCATATGCTTCTTTGCTTTTTTAACATTGCATTACTTAAAGCCTCCAATAGATGATGAATGTCATTTGGTCCTCAAGGACCAATAGTTTTCTAATAGTGTTTTAAAGATACGAAAAAGATACCTACTATTGTGTATATTGTGCATGATTATCAAGTGCACAAAGGTCGACAAGCAACACATGGCAAGCACAGGTCGAACCACAGAGACTTGGAGAGTGTAGAAGTTGATTCTAAATCCTGATTCAGAGAGTAACCAAAAGGGGTTTGATTTTGTCGATACGACGATATGATTTTCAAGTGACCGAAATAATAAAAGTAAAAGATGTAAATAACAAGATATGTAAACAATGATAATATGGATACTAGGGTATTCAAATCCACCAATAACCTATGATATGCATTCAACTTGTAATATTATTCTTGTCCTTATAGTAGATTCAAGTCTACCGTATAACTAAGGTGTTTCTCCAATGGATAATTTAATCACAACTAAAGTATTTCTCCAAAGCATTAATTGTCTAATTAAGCACAACTAATCAAAAGATCAATATTTGGTTAAGCATGAGTTGTAGCATAATCAACATAGAGATATTCTAACTACAATGGATACATGGCATACATTGTGAGAGCAAGATGTTGAAAAACTTGGATTAAATTATATCTTTAAACAATTCTAAACTTTCAAGAACAAGATACAAGATATGAATACATACCAATGAGATTAGGGTTTCATCTAAACCCTAGTAAATGAAACTAGAACATGAAGAACATTACAACAAAACTTAAATTTGATAAACTAACATGAACAAGCTATTCTTGGATGAGTTTTCAACACAACAACCCTCTCTATTTATACACATAAATTCTCTCACACTTGGGATCCGAATTTCACTGTATCAACCACTCAACAATTAAACAAAACATGTTTTCTTAATTGATGGATAGAATAGAATACAATGGGGGTGAGGTGGATGTTTTGGAAAGAATCCAATGTGGGTGAGGTGGATGTTTTGGAAAGAATCCAATGGGGGTGAGGTGGAAATGGATTTGGGTCTTGGGTTTTGGATCATGGGTTTGTTTAATCCCATGAATTTGTAAACAGGTTGCCACATGATCGCGAGCGGGTTGCAACGCTTCCAACTTTCTTCTCTTTTGTCTTCTCAATTCTTCCAAGCTTTATTTAGTACTTAAAAACACAAAATTAATTAATACAAATATTTATTCTTGAAGATGGTAAGAATGCAGAATTTGGGATAATATATGAATTTGAAGCGCGAAAGATGAGTTAAGTGCCAATGAAAAGGTGTATGAATATGCAATATTTGGCACTCATCAAATACCCCCAAACCTGAATTTTACTTGTCCTCAAGTGAAACAGAAATCCAGAAATCCTAACTATACCATTGTCACTGGTCTCTCGAATGCATTTAGCGTATGCACTAAGCCTTTAAACCCCTAGGTGTCCCTAGTGGACGAGTTGTAGTCTCATGAGGGCCTACCAAAGATGTACCCACAAAACCTTCTCCAATTTCAGAGCATCCATAGAAATGTCTTTGTCTTCGGTCTTCAACTGTAGATGATGAACTTCGGAATTTCGTAGAACTATGAAAATTTGTAACCAATTATTTTTTTATTTTATTTTTTTAAGACCCGCTACACAGCTCATCATCATTTTTTTTATTTTTTATTAGTGACCCTCTACACATCTGGTCATCAGATAACACACTACAAAAGACCCGCTCCACATCTGGTCATAAAAGACAACAAAAAAAATGCAAAAGACTACAAAAGATCCTACAAAAGACCCGCTACACAGCTGGTCATAAAAAATGCAAAAGACTGCAAAGGATCCTACAAAAGACCCGCTACACAGCTGGTCATAGAAAACACTCTACAAAAGACCCTACAAAAAACCCGCTCCACAGCTGGTCATAGAAGACGATATGCAAATACCCCCCCAAACCTAAATCTAACATTGTCCTCAATGTTTCAAAATAACAGAAACAACAAAACATGAGAACAAAACAGATTCAAAGGAAAGAGATTACCAGATGCCAAAAAGGGTGGTGCTAACCATAATTGAATGAATGCTTTGAAAGCAAAAAATATGAGCGCAAGACAAAAAGTTTGGTTAGCACACAAATATATCAACAAGATTCAAAATTTTACCTACTAGATTATACAATGATGACTCACCATGTACCAATAATCTAAAAAGTTGAGGATCAACCCAAAAGACGTAGTGCGGAAACATCAACAGCCTTACACAATTATAAAAGGACAGCAATGCAAGTGAGACTGCATATGTGAATGAGTTACCCTCAAAACTATATTTTTCAATAGATATACTTTTGGGTACACAATCTAACAATTTCAGGGGTGCAACATGCACAAGATCTAGTTCAAAGTGGATTTTTTCAGGGATGGATAGAGAGACATGAGTGAACTCTAATTGTGGCTCATCAAAGGTATTATATTTAACTGCAAAATAGTCCAAGAGGACTTGAGAGGCACACAGTTCCAATCCTAGATTAGGTACTCTTAGAAAAGTAGGTTTAACAATAACTTTACAAACCAAATCTAGGTTGGGTGCAAGATTACTAGTTTGTGACATGGGAAGGGAGGTAGGCACATCATTATTAGGCGCATCTATAACTCCTAAATCATTTGCCAGTGTCGCAGCATGCTCACATTCATAGAACAATCCATCAAGACCCAAATAAGTATCATGCTCATCCAAAGTTTTATTCTCATGCATAGACAAATCCAAAGTGACATCACAATGTGACCCAGTCAGAGAATCAGACACGTCAATTATGTTTTCATGCATAAGATCATTAGTGTTGCCAGGAGATTCAACACTACCTATGTCAGACACAAGTACAACATCATGCTCATGTTCATAAAACAAATCAATAAGCCCCAGTTCATAATCATCCACTACAACTTTAGTTTCATGCATAGGAATATCACAAGAAACATCACAGTGTGACTTAGGCATAGAATCAGACACATCAAAGTTATTTTTATGCATAATATCATTGGTGTCTACAGAAGATTCAACATTTTCTAAGTCAGACACAAGATATGTGTCATGCTCTTTTTCACAGGACAATTCCACAGGCTCAAGATCAGTATCACATGTATATGGAACACTAGAAGAAACATCATTCATTAAGGTCGAGGCAGAGAAGCCAAATGTCTCTGAACCCAAAGGTTCGACAATATTTTCCAGCAAAAACATGTTCTTCTAACATAACATCATCATCATCCTCATCATCAAAAATACATGAATGCAATGTCCTATTCAAAACCCTAGTGTCTCTAGTCCAGTCATTTACCTCTAGATTAGGCTCATTTTTAACATTAGAAGCCTGAGTAGGACTAAACACACTATTTTCAGAATGCAATTCATTAGGACTAACATTCATTTCACCCTGAAATTCCTCCCTCTCCTCATTCAGTGCATCAAGGATTTGACTCATTTTGAGTTCTAAACTCGCAAACCTTTGGTCAGTTAACGTTTGATATTGCACAAGGTTTTGATTAAATTCTAAAATTTCATTATGTTTTTCAATGAAAGGAGAGTCATCAATAGTAGGAAATTCATAATCAATGCTATATGGTTTATCATGAAATACACTCCTAGCATTATTTTGTTCGATGAGATTTTCCTCCACAGATTGAGAAGTACAAAATTGTTCAACTTCCCACTGTGGTGGATGATACATGAGTGCAGGGTCATTAGGGTCTATAAAATACTGATCGCAACCTTCGAAAGGTTGATTATGGTCCCAATGACTATCATCTTTGTAATCTGTTGGCATTTCATATTTTGGATTTTCATGATATTCTCTAGATTGCCTAAAATCATGCAAAATATAGCAATTCTCAGCAGGATGGCCTAAGCCTCCACATAAGGTACAAGCATAGATTTCAGATTGCCTAGACGAATTATATACGACAGATTCATGCATTTGCATTTCTAAAGCTGCAGTTCCAGCTTCTAACTGGTCCAAAAGTGATGATTGTGAGAGTTGGGCACTGTAAAGGTGTTCATTTTCACCCTATGGTGGATGATACATGTGTGAGTAGTTAATAGGGTCCATGTATTGATGCTCAGGACTGTGAAAATGTCCATAAAAATCCATATAACTATTGACATCATGGTCTGTTGGATTTTCATAATGTGAAGCATGCCCGTAAGCAAGCTCTCTGATGGATTTATTTCCATCCCCACCTGCAGACAAGAATCCTGACATGATCTCTAACTAGCACTAGGCTTGTTGCAGAGATTGGGATGTACACACTGAAAACAGACCAATATATATTTTTTTCATTATTGATTTTTTTTTTTTTTTTTTAAGCCCGTTCTCTAATTACGGCATACATTAGAAAAACAAAATAAAAGAAGAAAAATCATAAACGGAAGGGAGTTCTATGCAATCGCAAACAAGGATGACTTCACCACAGTATACCTACTGATTTCTAGCAAACAAAAAGCATGATGGATCCACTTAGATTGTTTTCTAGACCAGCTTCTAATCCTTCGAAATGGAATTCGTTACTCTCTAAGCAAACTCCTCTGGAATCAATCCGAGTTTAAGTAAATTGAATAGAGGCGAGGGAAGCTGCAGGAGCTTTGATACCCAAGGCCTCACCGCATTCCAAGGCGGCGCAGTCACGCATTCAATTTACAGAAACCGTCATGAACTTCGAAGTATGCTTAGAGAGTAACCAATATTTTTCGAACGACTCTCCTACTAAGCTCGTTACCTTATAGGTCTCGTTTTATTTCAAATTTTAATGCTTAGGTTCACGTTAGGTATTGTTTTCCTAAGGCGGGCAAGAAGAGAACGGTGATGAAATCCGAACCCTTATCTTGTATGGCCAGTCCTTGCCCTTTACTAGGAAAATAAAGCAGCCGTATTCAATTCCTCAACATATATGCAAACGAAGGAATACAGTAACTCGCTAACAAGGGATTCGCGAGTGTTTCGACAAACTTACCTCCCGTTCCAGACAGGGGATGAACCATTGTTGTCGACTCGGGCCACGACTCATATGTCATGAACGAACCCGAGGGGCCGAGGTGATATTGTAATCACCGTCCTTCTCTGCAAACAGTTGATATTTAATAATACCCTTCTGTAGGGTTTAAAAATAAAAATAAAAATAGAATGTCCAAGTCCAAAGTCCAAAATAAAGTGCAAAAGAAAAATAAAATTACAAGAGTAGAGGAATCCTAATACAATCTAAAAATAAATAAAATAAACTTTTTTTTTTTTTTAATTTAAAATAAAAACTTCTTTCGCTTCCTTTCCTTCGCCTTTACAACAGCTACTCCGGCACCTGTTGAGCTCAAAAGAAGTAGTTAGGGTTTCGAAGTTTTAAAGCAAAAGCAAAAAATTAAAAAAAAAATAACAAAAATAAGTGTAAAATTGACTGTGAATAGTTGCACTGCTATAGTGATATGTGAACAGTTCCAGGAGATGCAAATGAATAGTGACAGGAGATGAAAAATGATAGTTCCCCGGCAACGGCGCCAAAAACTTGGTAGGCTCGGAAAGATACCTACTATTGTGTATACTGCAAGTGCACAGTGTCGACAAGCAACACATGGCAAGCACAGGTCGAACCACAGAGACTTGGAGAGTGTAGAAGTTGATTCTAAATCCTGATTCAGAGAGTAACCAAAAGGGGTTTGATTTTGTCGATACGACGATATGATTTTCAAGTGACCGAAATAATAAAAGTAAAAGATGTAAATAACAAGATATGTAAACAATGATAATATGGATACTAGGGTATTCAAATCCACCAATAACCTATGATATGCATTCAACTTGTAATATTATTCTTGTCCTTATAGTAGATTCAAGTCTACCGTATAACTAAAGTATTTCTCCAAAGCATTAATTGTCTAATTAAGCACAACTAATCTAAAGATCAATATTTGGTTAAGCATGAGTTGTAGCATAATCAACATAGAGATATTCTAACTACAATGGATACATGGCATACATTGTGAGAGCAAGATGTTGACAAACTTGGATTAAATTATATCTTTAAACAATTCTAAACTTTCAAGAACAAGATACAAGATATGAATACATACCAATGAGATTAGGGCTTCATCTAAACCCTAGTAAATGAAACTAGAACATGAAGAACATTACAACAAAACTTAAATTTGATAAACTAACATGAACAAGCTATTCTTGGATGAGTTTTCAACACAACAACCCTCTCTATTTATACACAAAAATTCTCTCACACTTGGGATCCGAATTTCCTTTGTAGCAACCACTCAACAATTAAACAAAACATGTTTTCTTAATTGATGGATAGAATGGAATACAATGGGGGTGAGGTGGATGTTTTGGAAAGAATCCAATGTGGGTGAGGTGGATGTTTTGGAAAGAATCCAATGGGGGTGAGGTGGAAATGGATTTGGGTCTTGGGTTTTGGATCATGGGTTTGTTTAATCCCATGAATTTGTAAACAGGTTGCCACTATGCTTGAGCGGGTTGCAACGCTTCCAACTTTCTTCTCTTTTGTCTTCTCAATTCTTCCAAGCTTTATTTATTACTTAAAAACACAAAATTAATTAATACAAATATTTATTCTTGAAGATGGTAAGAATGCAGAATTTGGGATAATATATGACTTTGAAGCGCGAAAGATGAGTTAAGTGCCAATGAAAAGGTGTATGAATATGCAATATTTGGCACTCATCAGTCAGTCCACTTTTGAAATACTTTATTCCTCTACAAATTCCATATTTTGCTCTCTATAGCCTGTTGTTATGGACACAACCACTCGATACTGCAGCTATATATGTACAGACTACACAATAATTAAATTTTGGAGTGGTGTGAGTCATTTCGTATAGACTTCATTATTTTAAGCTTTATTGATGCAGACCCTTATGTTATAAGCTTCCTTGATGAAGACCCTTATGTTATTCATATTTGTTTCAATAAGTTCTCACTTGTCGTTGTCGGTGCAGGGTGTTGATCCAAGCATTAGGGAAGAGGTTTGGCCATTTCTCCTTGGAGTATAAGCATTCTTAACCCTTGTTCTTCTTTGATGATGCCTGCATCCATTCTGTAGTGTAGATCATTGTACTTTAATGTAGTTTCATCTGAATTCTGGGTTTTGATTTATATATGTATTTTCTTTGTTTTGCAGATGTCTCAGCATCATGTAACTACTCCAAATAAAGAATGGATGACCGCACCCAAGGGTTTAACTAGATGGATTATAGGTGTCGAATCTTTCATCCAATTCACAACAGAGAGTCTTGGCGAAGGTATCAAAGAATTTAGATGTCCTTGAATGAAGTGTATGAACTTTGGTAGTTTACCAAAATCTCTGGATTTTGTACATGGGCATATCCTAGATAATGGGTTCGATGTGTCATACCGGACGTGGATTCATCATGGAGAGAAACCTGGGGTGAATAATGTTAATGCTCGCACATTACCTGCAAATAATGTTGCGAATTATGATGCTGCATCTCATTCAAGAATATATAACTTGTTCAATGATTCACTAGGACATGTAGTTGGTCTTGATAACCCTGAAGAATGCCTTAATAATTCTGATGACCTACCAAGTGCTGCTGTTGAAGATAGTTCTGGAGGTAATGTTCAAGATAGGGCTACTGTCAATTGCATCAAGAGGTTGGAGGATGCAGTTCTACCCTTATTTCCTGGATGTGACAAAGAACATAGAAAACTGTCAACAACAGTTGAGTTTCTCAATATGCAAGCTAGGTATCAATGTTCTGATGTTTTCATGACTGAGTTATTGGGATATATGAAAAAAATTCTACCAGTTGGAAATACGTTATCATCTACTTGTAGTAAAGCTAAGAATATGATTAAACCATTTCAATTGCCGGTGCAAATTATTCATGCTTGTATTAACGATTGTATTCTCTATCGCAAGGATTATGCTAATGAATATAAACATCCTAAATTTGGTTAAAGTAGATGGAAAAAACCACCATAAGGGAGTAGTCCAACTGCTAGAAAGATTCTAGTGAAGAAATTAAGGTATTTTCCAGTCACGGAAAGGTTGCAACGTATGTATGGCACAGCGTGGATTGCTGAGTTGATGACGTGGTATGCTAAAGTTGAAGAAAGTGATACAC
The DNA here is from genome assembly GCA_023529315.1 of Papaver bracteatum. NCBI lineage: Eukaryota > Viridiplantae > Streptophyta > Magnoliopsida > Ranunculales > Papaveraceae > Papaver > Papaver bracteatum. Next base: position 73,010 of record JAJJWX010000188.1, read on the forward strand.
ACATGAGACATCCGGTGGATTCTGCACAATGGATGTCTATTGATATGAAGTGTCCTGAATTTGCTTCAGAAAGAGAAACGTACGTCTAGGACTAGCGACGGATGGTTTTAATCCTTTTGGAATGATGAGCACGCACAGTACTTGGCTTGTTATGCTTGTTTGTTATAACCTTCCACCATATGAATGCACGGAAAAAGATTTCACAATGTTAACACTGCCAATTCCTGGTCCACTTGGTCCCAACCATAACATTGATGTTTATTTACAGCCAATGATTTACGATTTAAATGATTTATGGTCACTCGGAAAGGTAACTTACGATGCTCATATGAAGACTTACTTTACAATAAAAGCGATGTTGTCGTGGTGTATACATAACTTCCCTACGTATGCCCATGTTTCTGGTTTGCGAACTTCTGGAAGGTATGGTTGTCCTGTGTGTGGAGAAAATACAGAGGCAAGGTGGATTAAATGTGGTTCAAAGTTTTCTTATATGGGTCATAGAAGGTTTTAAAGAGATTGGTCTCACCCTTATAGACGGAAAACATCTCAATTCAATGGATCAAATGATCTTAGGGCTGCACCAACATTTGAGTGGCATCGAATTGTTCAACAAGACAGCAACTACTGATAAAGAATTTGGAAATTTGGTAAAGCAGCCAGCAATTGAGTCTCCTTGGTCGAAGAGGTCAATCTTATTTTGTATCCCATATTGGAAGGTAAGTTTAGCTTGACCTATTATATCTTGCAGTTACTTTAGTTTAATAAGTTTTGTTGTTTGTCATTCTAACTTCATCAATCTTATTAGTTTCTACAAATCCAGCATAATGTGGATGTCATTCATGTGGAAAAGAATTTTGCAGAGAATTTGTTGGGAACATTTATGTGCCATAAGGATAAGTCCAAGGATAGGGCTCCAGCACGTAGAGATTTAAAGCTGCTAAAGTTAAAGCCTAGCTTGTGGTTGAAGGAAAGGAATGGAAAAGAGATACTCCCTCCCGCTGTCCCGCACCTTATTGGATGTCCAAGAAAGAAAGGGAAGTTTTCTGTAAAAATTTTAAAACACTTAAAGTTCCCATTGGTTACAACAGTAATTGGAAGAAAACAGTATGCATGAAAGAGTTCCAATTGAAGGGTCTTAAGTCGCATGATTATCACATTCTTATGCAAGTTTTAATGCCTATTTTTATGATGCATTATTTCAAGAAACATAAGTCATTGCGTGAGGCAGTTAGAAACTTATCATTATTTTTCGAAGTCCTAACTTCTAAGGTTATTGATCGTGCTGAGCTTCGTATAATGCACGATCGTGTTGTAGAATTGATATGCGTGTTTGAAATGTACTTCCCACCTACATTTTTTGCTAGTATGACTCATGTTGTTGTACACTTGGCGGAAGAGGCACATCAATTGAGGCATGTTCAATTTAGGTGGATGTACCTTTCAAGAGGTACAATTCTTTAGTCATTAGCATCCTTTTGGTTTATTATTTTATGAACTCAGTAAGCTTACAAATATTTGTTAAATGATTACGTTAACTGATGACATGTACAGGATGATGAGGCACTACAATGTTCTTGATCGCAACAAAAACTATATAGAAGGGTCTATTACAAAATAGTATTCTATCAATGAAGGAGCACGTCATTGTGCGGAGATTCTTCCTGAGGCGAATCGAAAGTATTTTAAGTGTCGTGGAAAGATAGCAATGCCCAGTGATGCTTACGAAGGTCCATACCCAGTTGATTCGCAAGGAAAACCATGTTCACTAACCAATTTACAGTATGAACAAATCCGTTTGTGGATATTGAGACATTCAGATGAAAATACTTAATGGGAAGCGTAAGTAAATCCTAAGTTGATTTCTATTTCAATGGCTATAGGACCAACTTGAGGAACTTGAAGGAAAAGTAACCTTCTCACTTGTCGCTTTCTTTCTTTTCTTTGTTTTTGTTTGACAGTAAATATGATATATATGTTCATAATTTTAACCAAAATTGTACGAGAAGGATGAAGCCTTTAGACTACGTTCCATGGATACAAGACCAACTTGAGGAACTTGAAGGCACTACCATGACAAATTTCCGTGGGCTGGAAATTGGTCCTTCCTTCTCGGCAGTTTCGTACAATGTATATTTTGTTAATGGCTATCTTTTCTGTACAGCCGAAGCTGAAAAACACTTTGTTACACAAAAATAGTGGAGTTACCATTAATGCTTCTACCAGCTTCAGAGCAAGTGCCAGAGATACTAACCTGGTTGATGATGATACTACCTACTATGGTATTCTGCAAGACATATTTGAAGTGGACTATGGAATTTTTACAGAAGTTCTTTTGAACTGTGATTGGGTGCGAATGGCAGACAAAATAAACGGATCATACGTGGATGAAGATACAAAGTTAAGGTTTGTCAACTTTAGGAAGTTTATGAACAACTCAAGAGAGGTCGACGAGCCAATCATCCATGCTTCTCAAGCTAGGCAAGTCTTTTACTGCCGAGATGTGACAAGGAAGCATTGGAATTTGGTTTTGGAGTCTCCAATAAGATCAGACCCCAACAAGAACGCTTTAGAAGATCCATCTGTCTTCATTGGAGCCGCAAGTGAAGCTCTGTCAATTTTGGCAACTTTTGGAGAAGATGAGTTTTGGAATGAAGATGCTCCGTTAAATGATGAGTATTTGGATGAAGATTTTCAGGTAAAAAATTGATATTCGGTACGTTATAGTTTGATTTTATTTTTTTTACATTGTTTATGTACATTGAGATTCGAGCATTTATTCAAATTCTTATGCTGTCAGGGAACTACCTGAATGTGGATCGTGAAATATATGGAATCATAATGTTTTGTCGAGGTATGTATATTCGCAATTCTCTTCATTATTTTGATGAAGTTTCTTCTTACTTTACAGATTTTAGCTCAATCTTTTATATAATTTGTTAAATAAAAGTAGATGTAGTTTTTCTTTTAACCTCTATTATTTTGTTCACCTGCATTTTAATACCATCATCATTGTCTTAGCAAAATAAGATTAGTCATGTATTCTGTTTGCCAAAGTAAATCTTCTATTGTGCTTCTCAGTTTAGCAGTTCACAAATATATGTAAATAACCATATTTAGACTGCTGAAATTTTTGATTGTGCTAGCCATTCCTGATTAATACATGTTGTAGAAGTGATTGTAGTGGAAGTCCTGATTCTGCTAGTTGACTACAGCTCATAGTTTTCATCGGAAAAGAGATACTCAATCCAGCATCAGGAACCAGGATTCTGTTTATAAGTGTTGTGTGTTGTTTCTCTGTTAATTACTTGTTGCTTTAACTCAACATTTGGGTTAGTTACATTTTGTAGAATTCAGTTACCAGCTCTTGAACATTAAACCTACAAAAACTGACTTGTCGTCATCTCAGTTACATCTCCTTAGTGTTAACCGACTCCTGAGCTGTGTTAGGTGTTAAACAGCTGTTGTGTGGTTTTTTTTTCACGAAAATTGCATCTTTAAGTTAGTAAGCATTGGAGTTGTTCAGTACTTTGCATATCATACCTTATTATACTTTGTCATAATTGGTTTAATTTGGTGAACTGATATAAATTTGAATGTCTGCTATCCTGTGTGTTATATTGTATGTTATGCTTCCATCATATTTCAGCTTCTTGGTTGTTAAGGACCTTAAGGTTTGCTATGCGTCTTCGATTTAGACACATTTATGTGTTTAGTTTCTCTAGACGTCGTCGGGTTATTTCATATGTAAGTGCACTGTTTGATCAAAACTGCTGGTGCAGAATCAAGGTTTTGACATTTGTTTGTGAACAGGAAAATGATCTATTGATTTTTTGTTTGTAGTTATTGGTATCCTTCTTTAACAAGGCTGTTACACATGAAGATTATCTCACTATCAGGGTATGTCTTTCTTTGATGTTTCAGATTATTAGTTGATTAATGATAAGATAAAAGTTGTATGAATTTTTCAGTTGAGTATTATGACCTCTGATGGGGGAACTTATTTTTTCAGTGAAGGTACACCATTATTAATATATCATTCTACAACCGAATCTTATAACTTAGTTACTTTTATTGTTGTATTGCAATGAACCTTTTATTTGTTGTAATTTGAATACATTTTTTTTTTTGTAATTTGAACATGAATCAATGAATGTAATTTGGTTTCCATTTGAGTTTAATCTGATTCTCATTTGATTATAATTTGGTTTCAATTTGACTTTCATTTGGTTGTCATTTGGGTTTAATTTCGTTGTCATTTGGGTTTAATTTGGTTTTCAGTCACGCCAGACAGATTCAGTCAGACAATCTGAGCCTATTTTTTTTATATATTAAAATGTATATCAAGGACCGTCTAGGGTCAGTCATAACACCTTGACAGTTAATGTCGGTGTTGAACCGCGACCCCCTCAGCTACGTCACAGTTGAAAAAGACGCTCAAACAGCGACCCTTTCTTCGACCGCCAAAGCAAGTCATAGAAACGAGTTAAATGACTTCCTTCAGCGGTCGCGAAACTGCTGATTTCTACTAGTGTCAAAAACTAATTAAAGGTCTTAACATTTCAAATAAAGCCCCACCAATCCTTCACTTGATGTATGCGGATGATTTATTAATCACATACAAAGACTCAAATTAGAGCACTCAACACCTTCAAAACCTCCTTCACTCCTATAGCAATTCTGCTAGACAAATAATTAATACCACAAAATTAGTAATCATCCATCACCCAAACCTAAACCCGATCAAGATAGATGATCTTAAACAATTCTTCAATATGCCAGCCACATCAAAACCATCGAACTACCTAGGAGTTTTGAACTTCCTCCAATCAAACCTTCGCTCCCCTCTTACAAAGATTAGCCCGAAAAGATAAGGGTTGGATGACAAAATTCCTAACTCCAGCTAGAAGACTCATACTAATAAAAACATCCCTAATACCCACATCAAATCACATCATGCAAACCCAAAACCTACCGAACAATATACACAAAAAAATAGATCGGATCACCAGGGACGTTTTCTGGGGAAACGACTCGAATACAAAAAAACTACACCCTATAGGGTGGGACAAAGTTTCAAAACCAATATCCGAAGGAGGATTAGGAATAAGAAAGAGAAGTGAACAGAATAAAGCATTACTCATGAAAATAATATGGAACCTTCATGAACAACCTAACTCTATCTGTGGAAGTATATTCACTGCAAAATATCTTGATAACCAACCAATTATGCAAGGCATTAACTCAATACCATCCTCAGCCAGTCCTCAATGGAGACAACTAGCGGCTATTGTACCGACCATGCAACATCTAATTTTCCATCGTATTGGAAATGGACTATCCACTCCAATAGAGGCCAATTGGATCCCACACTCACCAAACTCAGACCCAACACAGTACTACCCAATACGATTGGTAGCAGATATCATAGACCCAATTTCCAACACATGTGATCATGAAAAATTAAACCCCCTCCCAAACCCGATAATCCATAAAATCATAAACATTCACCTCCTATAAAACAATCAACAAGATAAGATTATCTAGACACACTCAAAATATGGAAGATACACCACCTCCTCGGGATACAAATGTCTAACTCAGGGTCAACCAATACACACCCCACTATCACCTTCCAAATTTATATGGACCTTACCATGTCCACCAAAAATTCGGCTTTTCTTGTGGAAAGCCATCAATGAAGGACTTCCAACCTTCGCTCTCCTACACCATATCCATTTGACCAACTCAAACATATGCCCGAGATGCAACACAAATCCGGAATTAGCGAGTCACATTTTAATTCAATGTCCAACATCAACTGATTCCTGGAACACTCTGTTCAACCAATCTATAAATTCCACCAACCCAAATCCTCACCAATCTTTCACATTAACACAAAACACAACCATTTCCCAAATCCTTCAACATCCTGCATCAGCTTCGATGATATCAACTTATTGTTTTTTATTCTGGACCTTATGGTTGGCAAGAAATAATCTTATATACCAACAAAAGCAATCAACATCGCAAGAAATCCTAGCATGGGCACAAAAACTGCAACAAGAATACTTTCAAGCCATACAATCAACACCACCAATATTTCCAGGAGATATACCAAAATTTAACCATCAGATAAAAGATAAAAAATATCAACAATATCGGTAGGTTGGACCATGCCAAACATCAATTGGATCAAAATTAACACGGATGGAGCAACCAAAGGTCATCTAGGATTTGCAGGAACGGGTTTGATCTGCAGAGACTCGGAAGCGCGAACTTTAATAGCTTTAGCACAACCACTGGGAATTACGACTGCGTTAACTGCGGAAACTTGGGCAATGCTCTTAGCCTCAAGAACAGCAATAGAAAGACAGTGGGAAAAAGTTATCTTTGAAACCGACTCAGAAAACCTGCTATGTTTCATCACATCATCTACCCCACCACCCTGGCACATAGCAGAAATGATTGAGGAAATAAAAATTAGATTCTAATAGATCCCGCAAGCGGCCATTCAGCACAACTACATGGAAGGAAACCAAGCAGCCGACGGACTAGCCAATCACGCGGCAGATGGAAGTCAAGCAGGAAACTTAACAACCAAAATATGGACTAGGCAACCCAAGTTTCATTAGTCAAATCTTATTTTTCGATTCGGTGGGAACCACATACCCCGACAAATTGTAAACTAATTTTCTTTAAATAATTATCATGCTTCAAAAAAAAAAAAAAAAAATTCGTTAGCCATCCAACGGCCTATCTAATTACTCACTGCAATATCATACCACTCCAAAATTTAGAGGAAAACCATCAGCCCATATATAATATCATAAGAGCAAAAACTAAGAACATAAGCGTCATTTGTGACCATCGTATTAAGTTACCTCGTAAGCTCCTGATTACTTGACAAATCGTAGCATGTGAATATTCTGACATGTATAATCTTGCGCCCATATGTACTGCATGTTGACGGGTGACGTAAACTGCATAAGTACTGCTCTCCAAGGTTCCTCATCATGGAGCTGATCAGTGAGAAGCGGATAGAGTATATAGCACCCCCAATGATGTGACACCATGTGTTCCCCTGTACCCGTTGACTCTGCCGAACGAAAAGAAAATACATAAGACAATGGTGAGCATCAAATCAATTTTGCATAGCTTTGCATGCTGTGGTATTAAAGCCTCTATATAGATTATCAATTTTACACCTTTTTTTTGGTTTCCTAATGTAGTCACGGTTTCTGAATATGGTAGGTTTACCACTTTGGAAACGATATACTAACGAATTCCAAATTAGATTTGGTTTTGATGTCTATTCCTTAGAGTTTAGAACGCGGTAAGGAAGGGTTTCCATTTTTATTTATTTTTCCCTAATTGTTTTTAGTGAATCATATGTTGCCAAGTGTGCTCGCCAAAACACTCATTTCACAAAACTCAATAAAGACATATTTCGGCCAATAGGAAGTGAGGGTTTCCTCACCATTCAACGTGGGAGCTTTATTCTTTAGATGTGTACACCATTGACAAATCACGACGCCCGCGTTACTCTGTATTGGCTCATGGCAAGGAGAGCCATGTTTCATATTTTTGTTAGGCTTTTACCGGACTCGGTTAATTCTAATCTACAATGAATTCTCTAGATTTACCGACTATGCTAAGGCTAGATAATTCCAGGCTCTACCAACCTTCCTGAACAACCTAAGACAATCTGGACAATTCTGGATGATTTCTTAGGAGTCCTGCCTTTCTAGTAGTATTCACCGATTCTCTTATGAGGTCGGTGTTGCTGCATTATTAACGCCTTGGACATTCATGGATCTTAGAAAAAAATCTTTAATTTTGATAATGAATAAACATGAACTCGATCACTCTTACAAACAAAGGTTCCCAAATCTTTGGAAACTGGCACAAAGTTGAATAGTGTCAATTATTTCTTTCCGGTGTGATGTTTGCATAGTCTGTTGGTCCATAAGGCTCAAAGAGTTCTGCGAAAAATCTCTTCTTCCTCTTCGGATTACAACCCATATCCTTGCACAACTGATCGTTGTACCAAGTATGCAATGCGCCAATACAAGCACCCCTACTAGAGTAGCGTTTCATATATTTTTCCCATTCCAACATATCTTTCTCCATCTCTTTTATACTTGGCAACTTGAATCCGTCTTCGAGAAAATGTGCTAGCCACCGACACCTCATTTCTGATGTATACAAATTTGCATAGCTCTCGGAATATCCAATTACTGCCAGTTGTGGAATTCGTGGATGAATACATTCTCTGCAAAAGATACAAGCCCACGGGACTTCATATAAATGAAATGAATTCTACTAACCAATGCGTAAACCATTGGGGCAATCATATTTACCTGTACAATGGGACCGTGGAGTTTAAGACATCTGTAATGTGCTTTTGAAATGTTGGTGACTTGAAGATGTTTTTGAGCTTTAAGTCACCCTTATAACCAGTACCAAGAATCACAATATCAGATTCTAGAGCTGCAGTTGCATCATCGTCAAATGTCAACCCGTTTGTGTAAAATCCGAACCCCTTGGATTTCTTCAGCAGAATGCTCCCTTCTTCTACCCTATCATAGAAGTCTTTAGGTGCGATTGAGATCGAACAAGAAGTAACATCTGCTGAGAATCTATGTTCTGGGACCAAATCGTATTTCTTCAAGGGAAACTTAAATTTAATGTAGCTTTCAACACATTTTGAAATTGCCCATCTCTGGAAAAAACAAAAAAGAAACATATATAATTAATTATCTTTTATAGCTTAAATTTGCCGTAAATTGTTTTAAATCAGAAGCGACTTACCAAAGGTGTAAGTGAAGTAACTAAGAGACTAAGTAATCGTCCTTCGCCAGGTTTGTAGAGCATCAGTTCGGAGAAACGATTAAGATATAGCGAAGCAAGTACGGTATATGGATTATAATCAGCGGGTATGTTCCAATGTAAATTTCTGTATAACAACGTGCACGGATTTCCAGCTCCTGCAAAAATTGACTAATGTTAAGAATTTTTGGATATAAGAACATTCGATCAGTATGACTATTCAAAATGTAATAGTTACCGTTGACAGTGGCACATTCATTAGCAATGTCTAGAGCGGATTTTTGGAAGCCAACGACTGTAACACGTTTTCCTTTGACGAATTTCGTCGCTTCAGAATCCTCCATGGCAGAGTAATCCATAGAGTGTATAACTTTCCCACTGACGAAAGCATCTGGTCCTTTATTTGGTGGAAAATCAGGAATATTCGGAATCCCGCTAAACCGCCCGATGCACAGAATCACAAATTCTACTTCATATACGACTCGGGGATCCTTGCCTAGGTGTTCTTGGTCCACGACAGCGCTAGTAGTAGTAATTTCCCATTTACCTTTAGCATTACTAAAACGGTGATCTGCAGTACCACTCCAATGACTCCAAGAACGCATATCTTGGCCTTGTTGTACACAATAGTCGATGTCGATAACCTCGGTGTTGAATTTGATGTAAGGAAGTAAACCGAAATGAAGAGCATAAGATTCTAAATACTTCATAACTTGATTATGATTTGGATACTCATCTTTTACAGAACAAGGCCATGGAAAATCAGAAAATTCATAAGCTTGTTTGGATGATTGAAGTTTTGTTGTTTCAGGAGTTCGAGTCCAGACTCCACCAACACCGGATTGTGATTCGAAAACAATGGGTTCAAATCCTTTTTCAAGAACGTACTTGCAGGCTAATAACCCACTAATTCCTGCTCCAATGATTCCAACTCTTCTACCTCCCATCTCTACAATGAATATTAAAAACTTACAAGTATAATTAGCTAGGTTTACTGCTTACGATATATATGCGTGTGTTTATATATATATAAATATATACACGTAAACGTATTCTTTGGTGCAAAGAAAAAAATAGAATGGTTTACTTTTAGGATTTTTCTTCTCTAGTTATTGTCTTTATTAAGCATTTTCTTGCATATGCTGCACGGCAGAATCTTGAATCGTCTCCTTTTAGTATTTTTCTTCTCTGTCTGTTGTCTTTATTGCTTTATTTCTTTCGTATGCTGCTGGATATGTAGCTTCCTCGTTCTGTCTCAGTAATTGTAGAGTATAGACCTCATTGTGCATAGTCAAGTGGGGTTCTGCCCGGATTGTGATAGTAACATATATAGTCATGAGGGTAATTTAGATATTAATAGAAGGCTTTACCTATTTGCCACCTACACTTCTCCTATTTGCCAACTACATAAATTGCCACCCTCGGTTCTCCTATTTGCCACCCATATAAATTTTAGAATATCCTAAATATTGTCTTTTGGCTATTTGTTTACGTCCAACAATTAAACTAACCCAAAACAAAACAAACAAAATAAAAACCTAAATTCCAGATTATTATTTTCTCGATATCCATCTCCAAGTCCACCCTCTTCGACCACCAACCACCTTCACCCCTCTTCTGCTATCAAAAATGAAAAAATCCATGGGAAAGAGAGCAGTATGTTGTCATGACGTGAATCCCTTTGAAAGAGAGCAGTATGACGAGTATACAACATTGAAAGATCGTGATCTGTCTTATGTGTTTCAGATGGAAGAATCATGGCGTGAATCCCTTATTCATTTTTAAGTGAGTTATATGTTTGGGAATACTTAATTATTACTTTAATGGAATCGCCGTTTTGAATGCTAACCTGTTTGATCGATTTATAATGACAACGATTAAAGTTCGGAGCATTAGTAAGAAATCTGCAGACGTTAAATTCTGCATGACTAAAAATGTTGTTCTTCTATTGAGTTTTAACGTCGGAACCTAAAATCAGTTTCATAAATAAATTGAATACGTCCCTAATTGATGAACACATTAAGCATCATAATTAAACGAAACTCTAGTCTAGGATTAAAAGTTTTTTAATTGTGCTTCAATGAAAAAGCGATTAGTTATGGAGAAATATAAGTGGGAACTATTTTTAGTCAATTTAGTCCGACTTTTGAAGGTGGTGACTGGTGAGTAGGGAAAGTAGAATTAGAAAAATGTATTACTTTTAATATTTTGGTATAAGTGGCAAATAAGAAAATTGGGGGTTGCAAATTGGTAAAACCTAATAAAAATATCTAAATATAACTGGCGATTTAGATTTATTTTTAATGTCTTACCCAAAATAAAACAATGATGACAAAAAACTGTGGTGCCTAAAAAATCGCTAAACAAACCACCGAGTAAGGGTACTGGGTAGTACTTAGCGAGGTGTTATTTAAGACTACCTCCTGATTTGTCCAGGGATATTTGAAAATCAGAGATGAAACCAGTCTTCTTCTTCCTTCAAAACAGTATGATTACTCCTTTAAGAAAGGTAATCTCTAATCATCATTCTCCATTACTGCCTCCTCATTTGTTCCTTCTGAGTAGTAACAGAAGTGAGATGTAATCACTTTATATAAGAAGACGAATGATATCGGAATCCAACCTTGTTTCTTGACATTGAACATTTTGATTAATTGTTATTGTCAATTGAAGGAAACTGATTATGGGCTCAGTTTGTTTGGTTGTCTTCTGAAGAGGGGTTATGATCCTAGCATTATCACATTCACTAGTTTGATCAGGGGTTTGTGTTTGCAGGGAAAGATTCAGTCTGCTGTTAAGCTGTTCGACAATATGGTTAAAAGGGGAATTCAACCGAATTCAATCACATGCAATGCCATAATAACCGGGCTTTGTAGATTTGGTGAATTAGTCCATGCTCTTGAATTGCTGAGGAACATGGCTAAATGGAACTGCGAAGTAAATGTGGTTTCTTACAGTGTGATCATAGACACACTATTGAACAGAGGATTGGTTGACGAGGCTCTGCATTTGTTTTCAGAAATGATAGATGATTCCAATATTGCACCACATGTCATTGTCTATAATTCTCTGATTAACGGGCTTTGCAAAAATGACAGGTTAAATGAAGCGGTCAGACTCTTCGATAGCATGTCTAGTCAAGGAGTTTCTGCGAATTCACGTACTTACAATTCTCTGATTCACGGGCTTTGCAATTCTGATAGATTAAGGGAAGCAGTTAAAGTCTTTGATAGCATGTCTAGTCGAGGAGTTTCTGCGGATTCATATAATTATACTCTGTCGATTAATGGATACTGCAAGAGTTCTAGGGTTGATGAAGCCATTCAACTATTTAAGGAAATGCGAATGAAGGGATTGAAACCGGACCAAGTTACATATAATACATTAATAGTTGGACTATGCAAGGCCAGAAAATTTGAAACGGCACAGAGCATGTTCATTGAGATGCAATCTGATGGGTATCTCCGGATATAATTACATATAATGTATTTATTGATTCCCTGATTAAAGAAGGAAGGATGGAAGATGCTTCGAAGATATTTGATGGTATGATTACGTTGAGCAAAGAACCTGATATATGTACTTACAATTCCATGATACTTGGTCTATGTTCGATCGGTAAGCTAGAGGAGGCACACAGATTGTTTGACTCAGTTACGGATAAGGGCTTCAAACATGATGAATACAGCTTCAATCTGTTGATTAATGGATACCTCCATTCAACTCTCTAAGGAAATGCAGAAGAAGGGATTGAAACCTGACGAAATTACATATAATACACTAATAGATGGACTATGCAAGGCTGGAAAAGTCAGAAAAGCACAGAGCATGTTAGCCGAGATGCAATCTTATGGGTTATATCCGAGTATAGTTACATATAAACGTACTTGTGAATGCGCTTTGCAAAGCTGGAAACATTGAGAAGGCAAGAAATTATTTTTTTGAGATCCCCAACAAAGGACTTGTGGCGGATGTTGTTACATATAAACACTATGATCAATGGTCTGTTCAAAGAAGGGATGTTTGGCGGTTGCATACCAAATGCCTCTACGTATGATACCATTATTAGGGCTTACATTTTGAAAAATGATGTTACAAGAGCATTAGAGTTTCTCAAAGAAATGGGCGGAAGGAATTTGTCACTCAATGATGCCACAAAATCTCTGTTAGCCAGTTTCTTGTCTGCAGATCAGCTCAAAAACTTGGATTTTCCAAAAACCTAGCCAAGATTGAAGGAACTTGCAAAGGTAACGATTGCTAGCTGATTTATTTAGTTATTTACTTTATGTTGTATTTTTTCTTTCTGCAGTTATACAAATTATAGATGTACTACACATTCTTAGACATTTAGCCTGGTAGCATGTACACCCAACTTAAAAACACGGTTCATAGCTGTGCACATGAGCTAATCGCTATTTAAGAAAGAAATGAATCGTTCTTACCAGCTGCATCAAAACTGTATACTTGTAAAGATGCATCACAGGAAAATAGTGAAACAAAAGAAACAGAATTGCAATCGCCTTGAACTACTATTAACCACATCATGACTGAGTTTCCCAGGATTTGGAATGTAGGAAAATTTTTCCCAAGCCGACTTCTCTTCATTAGGCTGTGTTTAAGGGTACCAATAGGATTGAACATCACCATTACAATGTTCATTCTAAACAACCATGTTTTCATTCACCAATGTATTGCACATCACTTACTGTTTACTGTTAGAAATACTAATTAATTTGTGATATTGAAAATCTAGAATAATCTAGATAAGTCATCTAGTTAGCTAAATAATTAATATGAAAAGAGATTAAGAAGAGTACTCTAGAATCACCTAGAGTTGCTAACGGCCAAGATAAAGAACAATCTCGAGCAAACTAGACTTTGCCGGATTTATGTAAAGCCCAATAATCATCTAGTAAAGCCCAATATATGCTAGAGTCTTCTAGTCTCTCTTTTCTTCATGTGTTGTCTAGAGAATTCTTTCTCTAGAATTTTCTTGTAAATTTGAGAGTGTAAAGAAGAGCCTAGATAGAACTATCTAGAGAAGTAAGTGAGCCTATAAATAGGCAACAATAGTTCACATGCAAACCATCAAAAACCAAGCGAGCAACTAAGTAGTAAAGAGTGAGAGTTATAAAAAAAATCAAAGAGCCTTTGTAAACATTTTCATTTTCAAAAATAATCAAAGCCTCCTCTTTTCTTAAACCAACTTCTTTTCTAAATTCATTTTCATTTCCTAAACCATTTTCATAAACCCACCATACATCCGCATTGCGCCAACAAATTTGGTATCAGAGCAAACCTATTCCGATAATCCTAATACTCTACCCATGGCAAGTATTCAAGGTTTCAACTATGCCCAAAGTCTAATTCCAATTTTTGATGGTGAAAGTTATGATTATTGGAGTCTTCAAATGAAGACATTATTCATTTCACAAGACCTATGGGATTTTGTGGAAGATGGTTACTTGGTACCGAAAGCGTCGATTCGGCATCATGGACTGACGCACAGAAAAAGGAGTATAAGGAAAATAAGAAGAAGGATGCTAAATCACTACTGTTTCTACAACAAGGAGTAACCAAAGCAATTTTTCCTCGGATTTCGGTGGTAAAAACTTCGAAGGAGGCCTGGAATATTCTCAAAGTAGCATTCCAAGGATCAGAAAAGGTAATCTCCATTTAACTACAAAATTTATGGCGAGATTTTGATAATTTACTCATGAAAGAAAATGAAACTATCCAGAACTTCTTTTCAAGAGTTACTGGAATAGTAAATCAAATCAGTAGTTATGGAGATACCATAGAAAACAAAAGAGTTGTAGAAAAGATTATAAGAAGCTTACCATTTAAATTCGATCATATTGTCGCTGCCATTGAGGAGTCAAAAAATTTATCGACTCTCTCGGTACATGAACTAATGGATTCACTAGAGGCGCATGAAAAAAGAATAAATAGGTTCGCGGAGAAACCGTTGGAGCAGGCGTTCCAATCAAAAATAAATTTCAGTGAAAAGAAAAATACGGAAGCTAGTAAAGAAAGATCCAGAGGGGGATCATCATCAAACTCGCAATACGAGAAAGGGTCGACATCAAATCAAGGGCCTAAAAATTTCTACCGCAGACGTGGAAGAGAAAAAGGAGGTTATAGAAACAACAATCAAAGGTACGGGAAAAATTACTCCTCAAATCTCCGATGCAATATTTGCAAAAAGTTTGGCCATCCAACTGAAAATTGCAAGTACAAGTGCACAAAGTGTGATAAATTAAATCACATGGAAAAGGATTGTTGGTTTAAAAATAATGAAGCCAACTATTCCGAGAAAATCTCAAAATCAAGTATTTTATTCCTGCCTCACCTTGCAACAAGATGCGCAAGGTATATGGTACGTCGACAGTGGATGCAGTAGCCATATGACAGGAAATAAAAAATATTTCGTGAAGTTGGAGGAGCAAGAGATTCCACCAGTCAAACTCGGAGATGGAAAGTATCAGAATGTTGAAGGAAGAGGAGTCATATCCGTACGTACAAGGTATGGTAAAACTCGATACATATCTGATGTTCTTTATGTTCCTGGCCTAGCTAAAAATTTATTAAGTGTTGGCCAACTCATACGAAAAGGGTACTCACTACATTTTGAAGACGGAGAATGCACAATTTATGATAAAATTAATAAGCAATTGGTGGCAAAGGTAAAAAGACAGAAAATTTTGTCTTTCCCCTATCTATGCCATCAATTGGAAATTGTGCAATGAGTACCGATCATATCGATGAATGCAAGTTATGGCATTTGAGATACGGGCATCTCAACTACAGATCCTTGAAGGTTCTAAAATCAAAGAACATGGTAATTGGTCTTCCTAATATCAGCGGTGGAGATAAAGTATGTGAAGATTGTATTCTTGGGAAGTTTCATGGACTTCCGTTCACAAAGAAATCGTGGAGAGCAAGAAGGCCCCTAGAATTGGTACACGCAGATATATGCGGTCCGACAAGAACAACCTCACTCAACAATAGGAGATATTTTCTCTTATTCGTGGACGATTATACCAGGATGATGTGGGTGTATATTGTCGAGCAAAAGTCCGAGGCATTCACTAAATTCCTAGAGTTCAAGGTGTTGGCTGAGAAGCAAAGTGGTCATCAACTAAAGGTTTTCCGTACAGACCGTGGTGGAGAATTTACTTCAAACAAATTTATCAACTACTGCAAAGAAAATGGAATAAAAAAGAGCTTACCGTCTGATACACTCCACAGCAAAGCGGCGTTGCGGAAAGGAAAAATCGTACGATCGTAGAAATGGCTCGCAGCATGCTAAAAGCAAGGAAGCTACCCAATACTTACTGGGCTGAAGCAGTCAACACGGCGGTTTACATCCTTAATCGTTCGCCAACAAAAGCAGTTCTCAACAAAACTCCATATGAAGCTTGGTATAAGAAAAAGCCCGATGTACTTCTTTCAGAATTTTTGGTTGCGTAGCATACTCACATATTCCATCCCAACATAGAGAAAAGTTTGATGAAAAAGGAGAAAAGTTAATATTCATCGGATACATCGAAGAGTCTAAAGCATATAGACTTATAAATCCAGACACAAAGGAACTGGTAATTTCAAGAGATGTTATCTTTGATGAATTAAAATCATGGGATTGGAATGATGAACCACACAACCACGAGTTGCCACTACTCATTGAAGACGAGCCAGATCAGCCGCGTCAGGAGGAAAGTACTCCACTAGCTAGCCCGAGATCTCCAAGTCCAACACAACAAAGCCCAAGTTCATTAGAAGCAAGTTCCAAACCTAGAAGGGTGCGTTCCCTAGTAGATATTTATAATACATCCAATTGTGCATTTATAGCACTAGAACCTCACAAATATGAGGAAGCGACAAAAGAAGAAAAATGGAGAAACGTCATGGATGAAGAAATGCGAGTTATTGAAAAAAATAAGACATGGGAACTTGTAAATCAGCCAACAGACAAAGAAATAATTGGTCTGAAGTGGGTCTACAAGACAAAATATAATGAAGATGGTTCAATTCAAAAGCACAAGGCAAGGCTAGTTTCAAAAGGATATTCCCAGCAACCAGGAATTGACTACAACGAGACGTTCGCCCCAGTCGCTCGCATGGAAACAATCCGAATGGTGTTAGACTTGGCAGCTCAACTAAAAATGAAGGTTTACCAATTGGACGTAAAGTCGGCGTTCTTAAATGGAGAACTTGAAGAAGAGGTGTATGTGGAACAACCTCAAGGATACGTCCGAAAAGGAAAAGAAAAAATGGTCTATCGTCTCCGCAAAGCACTATATGGCCTAAAGCAAGCACCATGTGCATGGAACAGCAAAATCGACAAGTATTTCCGAGATAATGGATTTGATAAAAGTCCAAGTGAGCCATCTCTCTACATAAGAAAACAAGGTACGAATTTCCTAATCGTCTGTCTCTATGTTGATGATTTAATTTATGCCAGCACAAAACAAGAGATGGCAGAAAAATTTAAAAAGGAGATGATGAAAGAATATGAGATGGCATACTTAGGACTTATGCGATATTTTCTTGGGATTCAAGTAAAACAATCTCCAGAAGAAATATTTATTTCCCAAGAAAAATATGCAGAAGACTTACTGAAAAGGTTCAACATGATGGATTGCAAACCAATCGCAACTCCAATGGGTACCAATGAGAAGTTGGTAAAAAATGATGGAGTGACAAAGGTCGATCCAACCTTATTCAGAAGTCTATTCGGCTCACTGATCTACTTAACAAATACAAGGCCAGATATCGTCAATGCAACCAGCATAGTTTCTCGGTTTATGAGCGAGCCAAGCAAGTTACATTATGCTGCCGCAAAGAGAATTCTTCGGTATATCAAGGGAACAAAGAATTTTGGCATCAAGTATACAAAATAAAAAGATAATGATTTAATTGGCTTCACAGATAGCGATTGGGCAAGCTCTATTGAAGACTGAAAGAGCACATCAGGCTATGTTTTCTGTATGGGAACAAAAGTTATCTCTTGGAGTTCTAAAAAACAAAGTACGGTGGCACTATCGTCATCCCAAGAAGAGTACATAGCATAAACAAGTGCAGCATGTGAAGCAGTATGGTTGAGAAGAATAATGACCGACCTACAACAAAGGAAAAAGCAGCCGACGACTATCTACTGTGACAATATGTCTACAATTACATTGACAAAAAATCCAGTCTTCCATGGACGGACTAAGCACATAGAGCTACGACATCACTTCATCAGAGAATTAGTGGAAAACAAAGAAATCGAGCTCCAATTTTTTCCGACGCAAGAACAAAATGCGGATATTTTCACAAAAGCAGTCACGGTAGATAAGTTCAATCATTTTAGAGAAAAACTTAACATCACAAATTAACAGGGGGTGTTAGAAATAATAATTAATTTGTGATATTGAAAATCTAGAATAATCTAGATAAGTCATCTAGTTAGCTAAATAATTAATATGAAAAGAGATTAAGAAGAGTACTCTAGAATCACCTAGAGTTGCTAACGGCCAAGATAAAGAACAATCTCGAGCAAACTAGAGTTTTCCGAATTTATGTAAAGCCCAATAATCATCTAGTAAAGCCGAATATATTCTAGAGTCTTCTAGGCTTTCTTTTCTTCATGTGTTGTCTAGAGAATTCTTTCTCTAGAATTTTCTTGTAAATTTGAGAGTGTAAAGAAGAGCCTAGATAGAACTATCTAGAAAAGTAAGTGAGCCTATAAATAGGCAACAATGGTTCACATGCAAACCATCAAAAACCAAGTGAGCAACTAAGTAGTAAAGAGTGAGAGTTATAGAAAAAATCAAAGAGCCTTTTGTAAACATTTTCATTTTCAAAAATAATCAAAGCCTCCTCTTTTCTTAAACCAACTTATTTTCTAAATTCATTTTCATTTCCTAAACCATTTTCATAAACCCACCATACTTCCGCATTGCGCTAACATTTACGGCTTTGTGTTCTACTGTGATGGATTTGCATCTTTGAGATCTCATTCATACTTTAGTTTTTTCATGCCTGCTAGTCTTGGTAACCTCTTATGTGCAGACTTAGCACCTCTGTTGCATAAATTCTACTTGTTAACAAATAAATGAAATCTACACTGTGTTTAAACTTTAACTAAATGTTGTGGTATTGCATGTTGGCTTCTTCATTTTGTGGGGTAAGGCGAAATATACAGTTTACTCTTATGCATTTGGTGCAGAAAGAAAATCCAGTCCATCTAGGTGACCAGATGCCATCTGAGAAGCACCTGAAATGTCATTACTTACAGCAATAATCGCAACAAAGGAAAGTACGCACTCAGTATAGTGAAGACATAACATGAGCCTGTAAGTTTTGACAAGAACACTGACAAAATTATGTTTGTACAATAATCCATGAAGAAGGTTCATGTAAATGAAAGGCTTTGTAGTATCCTTATATCTTCTTGCAAGCATTACGTTTGGGTTATGATCAGAATTCAGATCTGTTTTTTCTAAAAAAAGTTAATTTTTTTGGATTAGGGTGAATTTCAAGCTAAAACTTCTATTACAGGAGTTAAAGAAGGAAATTTGGAAATCATCAAGCACCATTGGTCTAGTGGTAGAATAGTACCCTGCCACGGTACAGACCAGGGTTCGTTTCCCAGCTGCTGCATCTATTTTTGGTTCTTTTATTCCTTTTTTGGACTAGTGGTAGAATAACACCCTTGATTACTCTATTTGGTATTCTTGTCCTACATAATTGACGATCAGTATATAGCACCAAATACAATAATTGACGAGAGCTTGTTTGAAGCAATATCCCCAAGGCTAACCCCTCAGCAATGTAATATGCTAACAGCCGAAGTGACCCCTGAAGAGATCAAAGAGGCGCTCTTCTCAATAGGATCGGAACGTGCTCCAGGAACGGATGGTTATACCAGTAAGTTTTCAAAGTTTTTTGGGAAACAACCCAACCACAGCTGATTGATATGGTTAGAAGTTTCTTTACTTCCCTTAGTATTCACCCTCTAATGAACCATACTAACCTCACATTAATCCCAAAGATTGATCACTCCTCAAAACCATCCCAATTTAGGCCGATAGGGCTATGCAATGTAACGTATAAAATCATTTCAAAGATATTGGTTAATCGCATAAGACCTTTACTCCCATTCTTGATAAGCCCATATCAGAGTGCCTTTGTGCCACAATGATCCATTCACGACAACATAGCCATCGCTGCCGAACTTTTTCACTACATCAGAACCTCAAACCGCACAAAAGATCCCAAAATAGATCTTAAGCTAGATATTAAAAAATCCTATGACTCCTTGGACTGGGGTTTCATTAGGCAATCTTTCACCAGGTTAGGCTTCCCATCTACCTTCGTGGATTATATTATGTTGTGCATATCAACAGTAACCTACTCAATCAATATCAACGGCACTCCGCATGGGTACATCACACTAACTAGGGGAATAAGGCAAGGAGATCCTCTCTCATCATATATATTTATTATATGCGCGGAAATACTATCAACAAATTTGGGAATTCTTGAAAACCAGAAAAAGATAGAAGGGCTTTGCATTTCTCAGAAGGACCCTCCAATACTACATCTAATGTACGCGGATGACTTATTGATAACGTATAAAGCAACTCCGGGAGGCACCAATCATCTCAAACATCTGCTACAAGTTTATGGAAATTCAGCGGGTCAACACATCAAAATATACAATCATTCATCACCCGAAGCTAGAACAACAACAACTGGATGATCTAAAACAAGCCTTCAGTATGCCAACAACGTCAAACCCCCACCCACCCACCTAGGAGTGAAGTTTAAACATGGGAGATCTTTCAGTCATATCTTTGCCCCAATCCTTCAGCGCCTAACTCGCAAGGCAAAAGGTTGGATGACTAAATGCCTAAACCAAGCTGGTAGATTCGCACTCATAAAATCGTCCCTTACCCCTGCAGCCAATCACCTCATGCAAACACAAACCCTTCCTACACACATCCACACAAAAAATAGATCGTATTACAACAAATTTTTTCTTAGGCCAGGACTATTCCATCAGGAAGCTTCACCCACTAGGAAGGGACAAGTTATACAAACCCAAATCTTAGGGGGGACTAGGCATCAGAAGCAGCAAGGAGAAAAACAAAGCGCTTCTCATGAAATGAATCTGGAACATTCACGAAAAACCTACCTCTGTACTAGCCACATTATATAATGCAAAATACCTCAAACAGACACCCATTGTTGAAAACATCCCTCCCCTCCCATCATCTCCCAGTCCACAATGGAGACAACTAGCATCGCTCATACCAACCTTCAAACATCATCTCTTTCATCAAATTGGAGACGGATTAAACACCCATATCCAATAAAACTGGATTCCACAATTCATTAACAACATTAACCCAGCCCTATGTTATCCCATACAATAAGTTGTTGACATCATTGACCCATCAACGAGGAACTAGAATCATGATAGGTTGAATCTACTTCCCCAGCCGATAGTTCAACGAATCATCAGTATTCCCATCTCACGGAACAGCCAACCAGACAATATCATTTGGACTTTTACCAAAAGCGGAAAGTATACGACGGCATCAAGATATAATTGCCTCATCAACGAATCTGCATAAAC
This sequence comes from Papaver bracteatum, assembly GCA_023529315.1. Taxonomy (NCBI): domain Eukaryota; kingdom Viridiplantae; phylum Streptophyta; class Magnoliopsida; order Ranunculales; family Papaveraceae; genus Papaver; species Papaver bracteatum. The sequence goes on from JAJJWX010000188.1 coordinate 94,470, forward strand.
CAATCAAAACCCTCTCCCACCAACTACCTTCCTTTGGACACTCCCATGTCCCCCAAAAGTACAGCTTTTCTTGTGGAAAGCAATTAATGAGGGTCTACCAACCCTCAACATCCTCAACCGCATCCAACTCACCAACTCCAACCTATGTCCTCAATGCAGTTCTAGTCCTGAAACGTCCAATCACATTCTGCTTCATTGTCAAACAACCATTGATTCCTGGAACCTCCTATTACTTCATCTCACAAACAACCACAACCCTTTTCATAGCATACCCACCTCACTTCCCCATCAGATGAAAATTTCCCTAATCCTCAAAACAAAAGTTCCTACCCCGGTCACCACAACTTTTTTGCTTCCTTCTTTGGTCCTTATGGTTAGCTAGGAACGATATAGTCTATCGCCAACAACTTCCAAATCCAACGAGTATAATGCAGATGACAATCAAACTCCAGCAGGAATATACCTGGGCTCAAAACCACCTACCTCCACTAATGCCTGGGTTGAAACCTTATCCAAACTCAACGCAAACAATACTAGCAACAACAATCATCTTCGTGGGATGGCTCAAACCCTACTTAAATTGGATAAAAATTAACACGGACGGAGCAGCAAGGGGATATCCTGGAATAGTAGGAGCAGGTATTATATGCAGAAACAAGGATGCCGACATAGTCTTAGCAATAACACAACCACTGGGTATAACCACTACACTTGTGGTGGAAACTTGGGCCATGCTTATCGCTTCTAGAACGGCAACGGAACGGGGATGGCCAAAAGTTCAATTTGAAACAGACTCGGAGAACTTAACGACATTTCTAACCTCGGACGCCGAAGCTCCATGGTATATTTCTAATCATATTGCAGAAATCAAATATAGGTTTACCTAAATTCAGCAATATACTATTAGGCACATCTACAGAGAAGGAAATCAAGCAGCGGATGGTCTGGCAAATCGAGCGGCTGGTGATTGCTCTAACGGGAAGCTCGCAACAAAAGTGTGGGACAATGTAATTCCCCCACCTATAAGTTCTATTGTAATAGCAGACTCTATGGGCGTAACATTCCCACGTGTAATCTCAGTATAACTTAATAAAAATGCATGCTTCAAAAAAAAAAAGTACTGGATTAATTTGAGTGCGACTAAGCTTTCAAAGTAACGCTCTTCTTGGTATATCATTGTCAAACTATAAATGTAGGTAATTGTAACCTTGTCATCTCCCGGGAAATATGAAAGTAGACCAATCTCCTTACCCCCAATTAGAATTGCACCGTTCTTAAAAGACCACATAAGACGCAAAGAATAGTCACTTCTAATTCTTTCATCGTTCAAACTATAACGTTTAGTCCAAGATTCCGGAACTCCATAATTTTGCAGCACCCACACATCAACAAGAACCTCAACTTCCACCACGAATAAACAAAGACACCCTTCTACCACCCCCAAATTAAAAAAACTTACGGCAATAATCCCTATGTCCACTTCGTTGCTCGATTTCATACGAAGGTCCTTTTGGCAGCTCCATTTCTTTGAATATCTCGTTGTTGATGTCCAGAGAGACTAGAATAACATTGGGAGAGTCTTTCCTTTGGGCTAACCAATGAAATACTCCATTAACAAGCACACCTGAAAGTTTGCTAATGTGAAACTTATACGCCATTTTTCGAACGGTTCTCCATGAATTTAATCCTAGGGAAAAAACTTCAAACAAATCAAATCCAAAACGACCAGCAAGTAACTTGTAATCAATACCGTTGTGATCATAACCAAATGCAACCATAATGACATGATTTGTAATATTTGATTTTGATAATTTCTTGTTCTCTCTTGTGGCTGGGTTCCAAAGACAAAAGAAATACTTATTGAAGAACCATAGGAAAACCAGACCATCACAACAGCGCATAAGTTGAACATTATAATCTAATGATTTGAATGGGTAATCAATTTCCCATTCCAATGCATATTCAAAGAATCTATCGGTCTCAGACGATAATAACTTAGACAATAGTAACTCATAAGAATCATAACCTATGGATAATAGGATCTTACCCCTCCAGTTGTCATGCCCTTTAACCAAGAGTGTAGGGTTGTTTCTCTGGGTAGTAAGATTATGATGGATCTTAACAAAATCAGTGCTAGAAATTAGAGAAAACCAATTCTTACATACACACTTACAAGCTGACGGGGATTTTACCGGCAATCTTAAAAGGATGTCATGGATGATCTCTTCGGGAATGCTTGACATCGTTTCTCCTTCCTTTGAATAACTTCAATGGTGTATCAAAGGAACGAAACCCTAAACTACAGGTAACAAATGGTGATTAAAGCGGATTCTGTTGCAGTGGAAAATATGGAGAAAGTAAAGAGACAAAGAGAGGTTTCTATTGATCAGGATAATAGGGTTACATGGATACAATATCCTTTATATATATGTAAAGGTAAACTCTAGGTAACTAGATGGACCACACATCCATGGGCCATAGGCCATATAACACTCCCCCTTGTGCGGTTCAATAACAAAACTTTATACATAGTGCTTCACATATAGTTCTTTGAATGTTGTTCTTCAAATGTCGTTCCCTCCTTGATGACTTGTGCCGAAATCAATTTCCTCATTAAAACTTTGATAAGGAAAAAATCCAGTAGAACAAAACCTTGGTATAACTCTTCACATGTATTACTTCACATGTTGTCTCGTACTTTACATGTAGTTCTTCACATGCAATACGATCTTAAAAGATCGACGAGTCTACGTTAATTTCCTTGTAAAAACTTCGTCCGAAAAACCCATAGGGACAAAACATGAACTAAAGAAAAGGAGTACAATATCAAGCAAACTTAGAACATATATGGACTCAAATATGTTTCCTCATTAAAACCTTGACAAGGAAAACCCAGTGGGATAAAACCTTGACGAATGGAAAAGAGTACAACATGACAGATGTAAGTAAAAGTGATCTGTTGCAGATGATCACTTTGCTCCGTTGAAGTTTACTGGTTGCTTACAACTCTTAAGGCTAAAAATCCTCGTGGGAAAGACAATGGCCTTAGCTAGGAAATTACATTCCCGGTGTTTGTTGTTGTCTCATTAAAAACCTTGCCGAGTAACAAAACTCTGTTGGACAAAGCAACTTCGGTGAAGGAAAATAGTTCAACACACCATTAGATGCTCCCCCTGATATTAAACAATTTTCATTAGTCTAATGCAGTCAAAAGGAGTTTAGCACACTTTACTTTGGTGACTTGAGCGTTTATCGTATGCGTCAAAAATAATTCACTTTCTTACTCAACAAAATATAAATGAAGTATAAAGTAAGGAAGAGTTCGTATCCACGGAGAGGCGATTGTTGTTATCAAATTTTAGTTTCTTAGTAACCAAAAGGGGGGATTTCTGATTTTTGTAAAATAAAAGTAAAATAAAAGCAAAGTAAATAGTTGGAATTAATCAATGGGAGAAAGATATTGGTCAAGGAATTCATCCTCAATCTTAAACATGTTCTTGCATATATGATTAGAATTACAATTTAATCTCTTTTATTATCAAAATCCTAGAATATCAAGAGAGCAAGATAATCTAATAATTTCCTAAGTTCACCAACACACACATTAGAGCTGCATATGCGAATTCTACCAAAAGAATAACCTAACGCCTTGGGCTAATTAAGTTGAATTCCTATGAGCATTAAGTTTGGGAAATAGGCTAATCAATGCAATTGTCATACATTGCGCATGAAAATTCGGACAATGGTCAAACTCTAAATATGATTATAAGTGTGTATCACTACAAACTATAATCATATCATGTTACTTGTATTTGGGCTATTTCTCGATGAAAAACCCTAAAATAGCTATGGACAAGATGCAAGTTCAATTAATTGGCCACTTAACTAAACAAACACCAAAATCCTATCACAATACATCAATCATGTGATATTAAAAACAGTAGAGATATGAACGATAATCAAGAGAGAAAACTAATGCATTAATCAAGCACAAGTTTTAGAAATAGGACTACATCCTTAACCAATAATATAAGATTTATCTACTCATAGCTATGGAGTACATCATAATCAATAATCAAATAAAGAAGATGAAACAAAAGAAAACCATAGTAGCGTAAGTTTCAGCAGCTATCTCCAGAACTCCAAGAATAATCCGTGATCTCCCCAAAAGTTGTGGAAAACTATTTCTTTTTATAATCCTTTGCTCCAAAAAAAATAGGCTTAGTCTTCAAAGTCCATTAGATGAAAATACACCAGGCCCATAAGTGAGAAAGACCCATGTAGAAAATCTGTCCAAAAACGCTCGCCGGAAAACTGGGATTTTGGCCGGAATCCGGCACCGGAAAAACATCTCAGGTGACCGGCAAAGTCCACCCGGTCACTAGTCATAGTCAGGTCAACTGGTTCATCTGAGTAGGCTAAGTTGGTATTAGCCAAGGCCACTTCACTGGCCTATGCCCTGTTGCACAATCATTGTGCTGTCAATGCTTTATTACCATGATGGTTGTTGTCACACCTTCAAACGCCCTAGGAATTTTCTGCGAAAGTGTAACCCGGCAGCACAATGGTTCTGTGAATAAAGCTTCACCCACTTGCACTTCAGCCTTATAAGTTTGCACCTTTGCAAAACGCCAACACTTCAGGTTAACAACGGAAGTCTTAACAGCCTTCTTTCACTTCTCTAAACTCATCAAATGCACCCCATAATGCACTCAATTCATGCCATACTTTACCAACAACAATCAGCCAACCAAGAACACTTAGAACATGACACAATCAACTTTATTTATTGCATCAAAGGGAAGAAATACAAAACTTGCCCACTTGGGGACTTAAACAGACTTGTTCACTCCTTGAACCAAGTCCAAGTCTTACAAAAACTCTCCTATTCACTCACATATGCAAACTTCACTCTCACATATGTTAGGCTAACTCTCACACAGGCTAGCTACCGAATTTCCCATGCCTTAGGACTATTTATACAGTAGCTTTGCTTGGCCAAACCGTGCATAACCGTTACACACGCATGGGACATCCATTTGTCCCATCAGGTAGTTTCTATAACCGCCAACTTGCTTTTCAACCGCCACCTTTTGTGTTTTCAAGCCAACAGATGCCACATCTGTTCTAGGTGGTTATGAACCTTCCACATGGTTATAAACTCCTTTATAACCGCTCTTCTTCATCACGCGTCATTGGCATGCTTGTGAAGCTCGTAACCAACTTGTAACCGTCACTTGAGCCGTATTGCGCCACTTGTCTTGGCCTACTGGATTCTGCCTTGCGCCAACGTACAGCCCTCTTGGCCCTGCATTTTTATTACTCTAAGCTAATGCACATACACTCTTTAGGCTTTACTTGTCGAGGCCAACTCCTTAAGCTCACTCTAGTTACTCATGCGTCATATATGCTTCACTTCGCCAATTAGCTTGACAATAGCAATGCAACTCTTGCATTGCCAACTTGTTTGCATTGTTCAAGCTTTGGCCAACCTTGAACTAACACCATAGAACAAATCTTGATCTATTCTACACTCTTGCATCATCCTTGAGTTTGGGCCAACTCAATTCCACGGATATTCCTTAATGCCAACATCGCATGTTGCATCTGTCACTTTGGCCTTGTCTTGCCTTCCTTCAATGAAGCTTCATTGTGTCGTCCAATAAGCTTCATTCCTTAGCAAAATATCTTTACAATGTAGAGCCACTCTAGCGCTTCATTGGCCCTGTAGGGTTATGCCATTCTTGACACTTGACAGTCTATACAGTATACCGCTATTATGGCTTCGTAATGCGCCATTACGGAGGAACACTGACTTGGCCTGCAACTATGTGACGCGCCATCATTATGCGTCACTTGTAGCACCATAATAGACCTCCCCCACCTAATCCATTTAACGCCCTCGTTGAACGCAACCAAGTATACTCAACATACTTGTTCTTCGGCCTTGTACACTTCTGAGCCACTCAGAATTCAACAAACTTATTTAGCATTCCTTCTTGCCAAAACTTTATGCCTAGTACCACATGCCACCACTTAGCTTTACTGTTTTTCTATTGATCCTACTGACTTGTACTGTTGTTTTCACGTTGTGCATATGTTCCAACTCCCACTACAACCGTATATCAACACCCAAATGCCACTTGGAAATTCTTCTTGCCAATTCCCTGAATTGTACTTGAATATCTCATGAATCATTTGCGCCTAAGTGTACGCACTGAGTGATTCTTCTCAATTTGATCATCATGATCATTGCCATCGCTTTCCGACTTTGCCTCCAATCAACATGACAAGGACTTATAAACGACTTGGATTCATTTTCAATCATTTTTGTCGATGACCCGCCGTTGAACTGTTGTTCTTCACGCTCCTCATTAAGTACGTCACAAAGTGAATAGGGGTTCTCTTTGCATTAGACACCCGAATTCAACACTTAATGCCTCATCAAACTCTGATTATGCAAACAACATTCAAGAACTCATTTCTATGAATGTGGCCACCAAGTATAAACTCTATACTTATGCCATTTTGTATATCCAAACTGGAATGGTGAGTTTTCTTTGCTTAACTTCCATGCAACAAAACTATTGAGTTGCACAGCCCATTTAAAACTGTGACTAACTATCTCTTTGGACATATCATTAGCTAACCCTTTAGCTGTTCATATGCTATTCCTTCAAAGCCAATATGTCTCCAAATACTTCTTTGAACTGCATTGATAATTGCCTGGAAAGTGTGTGTGTCTTTCTCTAAGGGCATGAGTTCTACCCAACTCATGCTTGTTGATAAAATGATTTCTTACTTGATGCATTGCTTGCACTGTCGCTGCCCATCTGCCGTCGTGCCATTTTGCAATCCCCAAACAGCAACATCATTTCTACTTCAACTAGGACCCCTGTCCTATGCTTTGCTTATTAGCTTTCAACTTGTCTTGCTATTGCATACGTTAGGCTAAGTATGCTACTTGAAGAATCTCCCCATGAACTAGTTTTACATCGTAAATAAAGAGGCAAGAGTTTATAAACGAAAACACCCTCGTTCATTACAGCTCTTACACAACAAGACCATGTACCATTACATGATTGATCATTAATTGATCTCTTTTGGAAAGCTAAAACTTCATTAACAAAGCAACTTGCTTAAACCAAAGAAAAGTATATACAAACTTGAAGACTCAAATAAAAGTCTGTATAACCAAACTCTACACATAGAGTTTGTATCAACCAATAACTAAAGCTACATAAAACAAGGCCATAAACACTCTTTTTTTGGCATTAAAGTGTTGCCAATGGAGACAGCAACACTTATTCTTGTTTTTAGCTTAGTTTATTTCTTTGTCGAAGTGAGCGACAACTTCACTGCGTGGTCCCTTCCTTGAACCATCACTTCGGCCTCCATGAGTCTTGCTAGAATGACCCCCATAGTCATTCCCAACTGATGCATTGAGTTGTGATTTGAGTGGACAGCTTCTAGCGAAGTGTAAACCTTTGCAAATGAAACATCCCTTATACTTCCGGGCTGAAGGGAATAATTCATCTTCATTCGGTTCATGCTTGCGCTTACTGCCTACATATTTTTCCTTCCTTTTGGCTTCACCTTCACAGCTTTGCACATCTTCAGTCGTTGTGAAAATAGTAAGCCCTCTTACCACTGGAATAGCCATCTGGATACTCTGGATTTTGCGCCTCTTAAGTTCAGCAATTACACTCGAACTTGCACCAGCCAGAAATTGGAACATCTGATCTTCTTCACTCATACCACGTACTTCTTGCACCAATGCAAGGAAGTTTTCAGCATAGGCTTATGGTGTACTCGTCATTTTCAGCCTACGTAAACTTTCTCCTGCATACCAAGCACCATTGCTCGGCCAGAACTGATATCTCAGTCCCTATTTCATGTCATCCCATGACATAGGATTGGCATAACCATCCGCTTCATCTTCTTGTAGCATAGTTCTCCACCAAACCTTTGCATCACCACCAAGGTAATTTCCTGCGAGAGTTACTTTTTGTTCTTCCCTAGTTCCATTCGCTTCAAAGTATGCCTCAACGTCATACAAGAAATTCTCAATTTCTCTAGCATTTCTGGAACCTGCGTAAATTCTTGGCTCGGAGACTCGATTTAAGCTTCCTCCATGCACGTTTGCCCCTACAAACATGGTGTTACTGATTAACCTGCGAATGCCTGCCACTTCCTCTGACATTTTCTTCGCATGGCTTGTTAGTATGGTCTTTATGTCACTGAATTGCACCTTCAATTCAGTCACTTCAGCATTGGTTTCAAAATTCAACAAGGTTGCATCAGACACCTTGTCCTCGACTACACCAACCCTTTCGTCAAATTCTTTAAACCAATCTGATGTCCTTCCTTCAAGTAGGTCTAGCCTGCCCTTATCTTCATAAATAAGAGGATTTACAAGGCTATCACAGCCCATGTCTATGGCCAAATCACCAAGATTGCCAAACTCCTCAAGTTGATCAAACGTACCCGGTAGTTCTTCGTCGATCATCATGCCATTAGAACTCATTTCTAATGCAATATTCTGAAAATAATACGTCACTTACTTGCTCACAGGAAAATAGCTTTAGAGGGAAAGAATCACTAGTGTATTATCCAACAAATACACTTGAACTGTGCCCCAAACACATATCTGATACCCGAATTGTCACACCTTCAAACACCCTGGGAATTTTCTGCGAAAGTGTAACCGGGCAGCACAATGGTTCTGTGAATAAAGCTTCACCCACTTGCACTTCAGCCTTATAAGTTTGCACCTTTGCAAACATCCAACACTTCAGGTTAACAGCGGAAGTCTTAACAGCCTTCTTTCACTTCTCTAAACTCATCAAATGCACCCCATAATGCACTCAATTCATGCCATACTTTACCAACAACAATCATCCAACCAAGAACACTTAGAACATGACACAATCAACTCTATTTATTGCATCAAAGGGAAGAAATACAAAACTTGCCCACTTGGGGACTTAAAAAGACTTGTTCACTCCTTGAACCAAGTCTAAGTCTTACAAAAACTCTCCTATTCACTCACATATGCAAACTTCACTCTCACATATGTTAGGCTAACTCTCACACAGGCTAGCTACCGAATTTCCCATTCCTTAAGACTATTTATACAGTATATTTGCTTAGCCAAACCGTGAATAACCGTTACACACGCATGGGACATCCATTTGTCCCATCAGGTAGTTTCTATAACCGCCATCTTGCTTTTCAACCGCCACCTTTTGTGTTTTCAAGCCAATAGATGCCATATCTGTTCTAGGTGGTTATGAACCTTCCACATGGTTATAAACTCCTTTATAACCGATTCTATTCATCATGCGTCATTGGCATGCTTGTGAAGCTCGTAACCAACTTGTAACCGTCACTTGAGCCGTATTGCGCCACTTGTCTTGGCCTACTGGATTCTGCCTTGCGCCAACGTACAGCCCTCTTGGCCCTGCATTTTTATTACTCTAAGCTAATTCACGGACACTCTTTAGGCTTTACTTGTCGAGGCCAACTCCTTAAGCTCACTCTAGTTACTCATGCGTCATATATGCTTCACTTCGCCAATTAGATTGACAATAGCAATGCAACTCTTGCATTGCCAACTTGTTTGCATTGTTCAAGCTTTGGCCAACCTTGAACTAACGCCATAGACCAACTCTTGATCTATTAAACACTCTTGCATCATCCTTGAGTTTGGGCCAACTCAATTCCACGGATATGCCTTAATGCCAACATCGCATGTTGCATATGTCACTTTGGCCTTGTCTTGCCTTCCTTCAATGAAGCTTCATTGTGTCGGCCAATAAGCTTCATTCCTTAGCCAAATATCTTTACAATGTAGCGCCACTCTTATGCTTCATTGGCCCTGTAGGGTTATGTCATTCTTGACAGTTGACAGTCTATACAGTATACCGCTATTATGGCTTCGTAATGCGCCATTACGGCGGAACACTGACTTGGCCTGCAACTCCGTGACGCGCCATCATTATGCGTCACTTGCAGCACCGTAATAGCTGTACCTTATTCATAGATGCAACTGCATGGTCCCTGTAACTTGCAGATCATCACCACTTTCACCACCACCTCAGACTATCACTCCATGCAATGCATACATTCACAACAAAATCAGCTTCATTGTATGTCATGTTTAAAACCCATTCATCCAGCAAGATCAACTCAGTGCATAACCCATCTCTTATATGGGGCACATGACTTTATCTCAGTTCAGAACATTTCTTCCCTGTCTGCAGCCTACATACATCTACAAATCTGTCATAAGGTGCACATCAATGCCATCTTTCGCAGATGCAACATCACCCTTACAAAATAGCATAACTACCTGCAATTGCATAACAACATTCATTCCAGTAAACCAACCTCAAGCCTCAAACCCATGTTCCAATTCTTCACCATCATACTATGCAACCATCACAACTGCAATTTCTTACTCGCTGCATTCCATTACCAGATTATTGCAAGTAACATCTCGTCCCACCGCTAACACCACATAAAACTGTAGCCATTCTCTGAATTCCACCACCAATGCCTTCATAAAACTAATACCATCAATTCCATTTGAGCTACAATGGAATACGATTTGAGTAATTGCTCCATAACCTCCATTTAGACAAAGCTACATATTCAACCTCTAGCTCTACAGCTACACCTCTAATTCTCTACAATTTCAGTTCTTGCAATGCAGCATCACCAACACTCGCAACTTCAAGCACCAGTTCTGCCAGCTACACCTCAGTCATTACTATAGCCTCATTCTCTAAATCCTTGCAACACAAACATACGCAGCTTCCCAATCTGTAGCTTGTTGCAGTAACATACCCAGAGTGTCAGAACCTCACCAGCTATTCGTACCCGGAGTCTTGCACTGTAACAGCACCATTTCCCATATCTTCTTAATCTCAAATTCATGTTCTCAACCACCAGAAATTGCAGCCGCAAATGTCTCAGGCCAAACGTCAGCATCTTCTAGTTCACCCACAAACTGGTTTATTGAGTCAAAATCAACCACAAGCTTGTGACAATCTGGTACCCATTTCTCTCTTCTCAGTTGGTGTCGAGAACACCACCTAGCCAGTGTCAAACACCAAGCCATCTCTATCATGTACTTTCAAGATTTGAACACCTCTCAAAACCCACAGAGAAAACCACTAGCTTCACTGAATTCATGTCTTCAAAATAGCTTTTTTATATGTCGAGAACAAACACCAGTGATCCCTTGTGTAAACACCCATGGTTGTACATGCTAACCATCTTTTCCTTGTTGTTTTCACTCCATCTCAATTGGAAGAAATAGTCTTGGTCGAACCCTTGCTATAACGTAACCAAGGCTAGAACCAAAGGAAGTAGACTTGGCTGAAAGCTAGACTTTTAGGCATTTCTACAAACAGTGAATGTGTGCACTTTGGTGTTGTTGTTCTGCATTAAGAAATCATATTTTGTGGCTTCCCATTCCTTCAACAAATTCAATCTCCAGTGCAAACCCATAATTACTAATTTACCAACACTCAATATACACTAATCTCTGATCATTCATCAAGAACAACACCATCAGCTTCTCTTCCTAAACCTTCAGTTGTAGCTCCTCTTGCTAGCCATACAAATCTGAGAACAAACCCACTTCACTTTATTGTTTAGGGACTCTGTAAAGCTTTTTAACCTCCTTTTTTCATCCACAATCATCACCATCAGCAAAACCTTCAATTCAATTCATAACCGCAACACAGTTGAACTGCAACTCCAATCTTCCATGATTCTGTCCCAAATTGAACCAAACCCTTCAACTGCATAAACCCATTTCTCCCACAAGCTCATTCACAGCAGCAACATCATTTGTATCTTCTTCTCTTCAATTTCTTGTTCAACAATCAACAGTTCCTTCTCGATCTCCTTCCACTAACTTTTAGTGCCGCCATGTCCTCTCGGTTTCAGGTGTTGTAGAAAATAATGAAAACCGATAAACTCTTCTCTGAATTTTTGTGTAAGAGAAACTAAAGTGATATATCTACTCAAGTGAATTGTCTAAGGGGTACCCAGATGACTCTAGGCACCCTAAGAATTGATACCAGCCGCCAAAGAATGACAGCTTCTTTTTCTCCATTGTTCTTCCATTAGCACTTGCCTGCACAGCGACGATTCTGCATTCCCTGCTTCGAATGAACGCTTTCCTCTTTCTCGAATTCTTCCACCAACAACATTCGTCTCTTATTTCTCAAGTCTACTTCTTCCCTTCAATGTCTTTTCATCACTAAAGCAGTCGTACTTTTCAGAAAAAAATTGCATCACTAAAGCCGACATACTTTTCAGACAGAGATGAAGAAATAAAAGAAAATAATGAGAAATAATTTCGCCTCCAACAGCTATTGCACTTGGAATGAACTTTTGCCCCGTTTCTTCTTCTTTCGTTCCAAATGACTCCAAAGTACCTAAATACTCAAAAATAAAACATAAGATACATAATTTACAAGAAAACTAGTAGAGAAAGCATAAACAATAGATAAATATCAAGGTGTTTTAGACACCTATCAAATTCCCCCACACTTAGACTTTGCTAGTCCTCGAGCAAATCAAACAAAATAATTATAAAACATACATACAACTCCGTCTCGTCGAGGCTACGGTCACTTTTAGCCTAAATAACAAGCCTTTGAACCCCTAGGTGTCCCTAGTGGACGATTTTTAGTCTCGTGAAGGTTTACAAGAGGTCTGCCTACAAAACCTATATTTCCAACTCCGTCTATTTGTGACAAATCAATGAATGAATCCAAAATGACTACAGGAGGACATACCTTGTGCAAATTCAGTTCATAATTAAGTAAATAAAGCTCTAATTAGATAGTCGAACAAGCCACAATACTCGGAAACTAACAAACCACAATCACAATGAAAAGATTAAGAAGATGGATATAGATGTAGATGTTAGCGAATGTTCACAAATGAACGGTGTTTCCCATATCTGTCTGAAGGTCACCGCCAAGATGAACCTATGCATCCTATTGGATTGAGCTACTAGTCTGAATTCTAGTGTCAACATGCTGACATATACAAGGGAACCAGTAGTCAACAATCTTAGTTCTACATCAACTCAACCGGCATATACAAGGGAACCAGGAGTGACTTTATTCAACAAATATAATATTTTTTTTTCACTTTTTTTTAGACAGCATGATTAGATCTTTTGGATCCAAGCGCATGCTTCTTTGTCAGCAAGCATGTGATAGTTGCCTTGGATCTTGCATTCCACGCTTGTTTAGCCGACGGAGAAAGGGACAACGTTTCACACATACTGCTATCCAAGTGTCTTTTTTATTCTGTTTGGTCTAATTGGTCGGTCTCTTTTTTTTTTATTTTTCTTTTTTTTAGCAACTCAACCACTCTATTTCATCCTAGCAGTAATAACAAGTCGATGTTTAGTGACCCACCAAAGCACTTAGAAAACAATAGATAAATATGGAAAAGTAAAAATAGAATGTGATATGGTGATATTCCGAGATATGGTAACAACTATCATGTCATTTATAATTTCTGAGCTATGTCTATCCTTTTAGTTAATTGGTTCCTCAACTCCTGCAATCAAGATGGTTTCATCCACTAATATTGGTAGTGTCATCCTAAAGGCACAAGTTTCTAGATTTCGGAGTTCAAAAAGCACAATTTTTTTTATTTGGTTTTTCTATTTTTCTGATTTTTTTTTTTAGTTTTTCTATTTTTCTGATTTTTCTGATTTTTTTTTTTTTTAGAGAAAGGCATAAAATAAACTAAAACAAACTATACAAACATATAAATGTTCCTCCACACTTAAACTTTACATTGTCCTCAATGTAAAATTGAATCGTCCAATGAAAGTTCAAGGTGGGAAATTTCACAAATGATATGCAAAAAGAAGAAAATAAAGATAAAATGCTTGAAGAATAAAAAAGATAAAGGTAAAGATACAAAACCGGTGGGTTGCCTCCCACTTAGCGCTTGGTTTAAAGTCGTCAGCCCGACTTTCTCCTTGCTTGCTAAGACTCCTCCAGAGGGAGTACTTCCACGACATCCGAAGAGAATTTCTCATAATATGGTTTCAACCGGTGCCCATTCACTTTAAGTTCATTTCATGTAGCTAAACTACGAATTTCAACTGCACCATGAGAAAACACATTAGTCACAATAAAAGGTCCAATCCAACGTGATCTTAGTTTAACCGGAAATAATTGCAAACGAGAATTAAACAACAGCACTTTCTGCCCAATGCAAAATTATTTCTTTGTAATCATATTATCATGAAATGCTTTCATCTTTTCCTTGTAAATCCTTGAGCTTTCAAATGCATCATTGCGAATCTCTTCCAACTCTTGGAGTTGCAACTTCCTTTGCTTTCCAGCACCATCCAACTCCATATTGCATTGCTGAATAGCCCAAAACGCCTTATGCTCAATTTCTACAGGTAAGTGACAAGGTTTACCATACACAAGCCTAAAGGGAGACATCCCAATAGGTGTATTGTATGCCGTTCTATACGCCCACAAAGCATCATTTAGTCTCAAACTCCAATCTTTCCTTGTTGGATTCACCGTCTTTTCTAGAATGGATTTCACCTCTCGGTTGGAAACCTCGGCTTGTCCATTTGTTTGTGGATGATATGGTGTTGCAATCCTATGCGACACATTGTACTTCCTTAACAAGGTTTGCAAGAACCTTTTTTTGAAGTGTGAACCTCCATCGCTAATTATAGCCTTCGGAATTCCAAACCTTGCAAAAATATTTGCTTGCACAAAATCTGAAACAACTTTAGAATCATTAGTTGGGGTGGCCTTAGCTTCCACCCATTTCGAAACATAATCAACAGCAAGCAAGATATAATAATTCCCATTAGAATTGACAAAAGGGCCCATAAAATCAATTCCCCATACATCAAAGACTTCAACAAATTGAATAATAGTTTGTGGCATTTGATTTCGGGCACCTAGATTGCATGTTCTTTGGAACATATCACATGTAATACAAAATGCATGTGCATCCTTAAACAAAGTTGGCCAATAGAAACCACATTCTAGTACCTTGAGAGCGGTTCTCTTGCTCCCAAAGTGTCCTCCACAAGCATAAGAGTGGCAAAAAGACAAGATAGATTTAAATTCAGATTCGGGAACACACCTTCGTATTACTTGGTCACTACAATGTTTCCATAAGTATGGATCATCCCATATGTATTGGTTTCCTAACTTCTTAAGTTTTTCCCTCTCAGCACGAGACAAGTTCTTTGGGATTTGTTTAGAAACTAAGTAATTAACAATATCAGCGTACCATGGTTCTCCAAAGGCAATTGAGAATAGTTGCTCATCCGGGAAAATTTCACGCAACGGGATAGTTTCCTTGTCCACAGCAAGACGGCTCAAATAATCCGCAACGGTGTTCTTAATTCCTTTCTTGTCTTTGATCTCTATATCAAATTCTTGCAAGAGTAAAATCCATCGTATGAGCCTCGGTTTCGCCTCTTTCTTTGTAAGCAAGTACCTAAGTGCCGCATGATCAGAAAAAAAAAACAACTTTTGTACCAATTAGATAAGAGCGAAACTTTTCCAAAGCAAAAACAATAGCTAACAACTCTTTTTCAGTGGTTGTGTAGTTTTGTTAGGCCTCATTTAACGTTCTAGAAGCATAATAAATGGCACGAGGTATCTTCCCCATATGCTGCCCAAGCACCGAAATAACCGCGTAGTCACTTGCATCACACATAAGATCAAAATGCTTGCTCCAATCCGGTGGTTTAATGATAGGGGCTGAAATCAAAAGTTCTTTCAAACGATTGAATCCCACCATACACTTTTCATCAAAGTTAAAAACCACATCATTTTGCAATAAGTTGCAAAGTGGTGATGCTATCTTGGAAAAATCCTTGATGAATCTACGATAAAAACCTGCATGACCAAGGAAAGAACGTATCTCCCTCACCGTAGTGGGAGGGGTTAGAGAACGAATAAGGTCTATCTTAGATTTATCAACTTCCAAGCCTTTAGAAGATATAATATGGCCTAAAACTATGCCATGAGTTACCATGAAATGGCACTTCTCCCAATTCAGCACAAGGTTTGTTTCAACACATCGTTCAAGGATTAGTGACAAATTGTTCAAGCACGGGTCAAATGAATAACCAAAGACACCAAAGTCGTCCATGAACACTTCGATTATGTTTTCAACATATTCTGAAAAGATACTTACCATACACCTTTGAAAGGTAGCTGGAGCATTGCATAAGCCAAAAGGCATCCTTCTATAAGCAAATGTACCGAAAGGACAAGTGAAAGTGGTTTTATCTTGATCCTCCGGTGCTATCACAATCTGATTGTAACCTGAATAGCCATCAAGAAAGCAATAATAAGAGTGTCCAGCTAAACGTTCAAGCATTTGATCAATAAAAGGTAATGGAAAGTGATCTTTTCTAGTAGTGGCATTCAATTTCCTGTAATCAATACAAACCCTACAACCGGTTTGCACACGAGTTGGGACAACTTAATTCTTATCATTCTCCACTACCGTCACACCTGATTTCTTTGGTACAACTTGTACCGGGCTTACCCACTTACTGTCGGATATGGGGTAGATAACACCCACTTCCAAAAGCTTGAGTATCTCCTTTTTCATAACTTCCATCATGGGAGGGTTCAAACAACGTTGTGCTTCCCTTGTAGGCTTTACATCGTCCTCCAAACGGATCTTGTGCATACAAACAGCAGGGCTTATACCCTTGATATCAGCAATTGTCCATCCTATGGCCGTCTTGTCCTTCCTTAGAACCCTTTGAATTTTTTGCTCATTTAATTCACTAAGCTCGTTAGAAACAATCACAGGTAACTCTTCATTGTCACCCAAGTACAAGTACTTTAAGTGACTTGGAAGAGGTTTCAATTCCAATATTGGAGATTTAACAATGGAAGGTAAAAGTTTTTCATCATTGCAAGGTAAAGAAACATATGAAATATTCTTAAGTGCAGATTTTTCCGGTAATGAGTCAAGAGAACCAATGGTTTCCTTAATCTCATCACCGTACTCCAAATCGTTATCAATATGTGTAGTGAGCACTATTTCCAAAGAATCAGCACCATTCAACTCAAACATTTATTGCGCCAATGTGTCCATCACATCAACGGAGAAACAAGAGTGGACATCACTAGGATATCTCATCGTCTCGAAAATGTTGAAACGTATTATTTCTCCATCAAACTCCATAGTCAACGTTCCCTTGTCAACATCAATAATGGTTTTAGCTGTTTTCATGAAGGGACGCCCAAGTAGCAATGGAAGAGACGAGTCCGGTGAGCCTTCATCCATCTCTAAGACACAAAAGTCACCTGGAAATACAAGTTGATTAACCTGCACAAGAACATCCTCAACAATACCCATTGGGTAGACATTAGAGCGATCGGCTAATCGCAACACAATTCTAGCCTTTTTAAGAGGTCCAAGATCAAGTGAATTGTACATAGATGCATGCATAACATTAACGGATGCACCTAAATCCAACATAGCTTTGTTAAATGTAGTGTTACTAATAGTGACGGGAATGTCAAAGCTACCAGGGTCCTTGCATTTCAGTGGGAGTTTGTGTTGTAAGATTGCCGAGGCATTCTCCCCCACACTTAGCACTTCATTACCTTTGAGCCTTTGCTTATTGGTACACAAATCCTTCAACACCTTTGCATACTTTGGAACTTGCTTTATAGCATCTATGAGTGGTATGTTCACATGGATCTTCTTGAGAACGTCTAAAATCTCCTTTTCTAGTGCCTCCTTCTTGGAATTTGCAAATCTGCGAGGGAAAGGTAAAGGAGGAACATAAGTATAAACCGGAGTTTTAGAGTTAGGAATAGGTACCTCAGAAGTTTGGGGAGAATCCTCATTCTTCTCCTCCAAAACAGGTTCCTTTGGTGTTTCCACCATGCCCAAATCAGTAACTTCGGGTTGCATAAGTTGTGTACCACTTCTCAACGTAATTGCATTGACACCCTCTTTTGGGTTGATAGGTTGAGAATGGAGTTTCCCACCAATTTGTTCCTTCACTTGGTTCAACTCAGTAGAAATGGAACCCATTTGTGTCTGCAAATCCTTTATCGCACTCTTAGTCTCTTGTTGGCTTTCTTTAAACATAGTAGAAATGCCTTGCATCATTGTTTGAAGCTTTGAATCGATATCGGAGCCTTGATTTTGCATTGATTATTGTGGTTGTTGAAATTGTTTCCGCGGCTGGAATTGTTGTTGTTGAGGTTGAAATCCACTCGAATGGTTGAAGTTAGGTTGTTGAGCCGCTCCTTGCTTGTTCGCATAGATAAAATTGGGGTCATCTCTCCATCCCGGATTGTAAGTGTTTGAATAAGGATCATACCATCTTTGCTGATTTGGAAAGATCACATTAGCTTTCTCATTGACGTCTTCATACCCATGAGAACTTGGTATCACCGCGGATGTGACTTGTTGCATCATTGCTGACATGTTACCCATTTGTTGACGAAGTTCCTCTACCTCGCTCACTTCATTTACTCTCCTAAGAATCACATCCGAACCACGACTCAAGAATTGTTGGGAGTTTGCTGCCATGTTCTCAATCAACTCTCTACCTTGTGCCACCGTCTTGCTCACTAGTGCACCACCATCCGCAGCATCAATAATATTCCTATCACTTGATTGGAGTCCTTCATAGAATTATTGGATGATCATAGCATCGCTGAATTGGTGATGAGGGCATCTTGCCACCAATCTCTTATATCGTTCCTAACAATCATATAAGGATTCTCCCACATTTTGCTTTATTCCGCAAATCTCCTTGCGAATTTGAGTAGCCTTAGATGCAGGAAAATATCTCTCTAAAAAGAGTTTCTTCAATCCATTCCAAGTTGTGACACTTCCGGAAAGCAAATAGTATAGCCAATCCTTAGCACTATCCGCCAAAGAGAATCGAAAAACTTTTAACATTGCACCATCCGCTTCTACATCAGCAGGAAGCATGGCCGTGACAATGGTGTGGAAGTCCATAAGATGCTTGTTTGGATCTTCATTCACCATGCCATGGAACTTAGGTAATTCTCTAAGCAACCCCGGCTTGATCTCAAAAGTAGAGTTTGTTTGAATACAACCCTGCTGAGTATCAAGCTTGTGAGAAGCCAAGTCCTTGAGTGTACGATTTGCATCACCCATTGCTTCTTCTTCTTCTTCTTATTAAAAAGGTGGTTCTTGTTCAACCGGAACCTCTTGTTCTACAACTTCTTATTCTACTTGCTGGAAAGTATCGTGTTCTACTTCCAAGTTTTCTTCTTCTGTTGTGCCTTGCCTTGGTTGGAGTATTGTGCCCTTTCGAGTATCTATCCCGCACCTTGGATAATTTCAATCTTTAGAAGCCAGGGATTAGGTACCTAAAAACCATTCTCACAAACAAGTGAGAAACAAGACAAGAAATGAAAAGCAAATATGCAAGCAGAAATA
Organism: Papaver bracteatum; assembly: GCA_023529315.1. Taxonomy (NCBI): domain Eukaryota; kingdom Viridiplantae; phylum Streptophyta; class Magnoliopsida; order Ranunculales; family Papaveraceae; genus Papaver; species Papaver bracteatum. The sequence continues at coordinate 113,955 of JAJJWX010000188.1, forward strand.
ATAAAAAGAAACTAAAAACTAAATAACTAGCCGAATGCCTCCCCGGCAACGGCGCCAAAATTTGATCGCAGTCGTATGCGTTAAAAATAATTCACTTTCTTACTCAACAAAATATAAATGAAGTATAAAGTAAGGAAGAGTTCGTATCCACAGAGAGGCGATTGTTGTTATCAAATTCTAGTTTCTTAGTAACCAAAAGGGGGGATTTCTGATTTTTGTAAAATAAAAGTAAAATAAAAGCAAAGTAAATAGTTGGAATTAATCAATGAGAGAAAGATATTCGTCAAGGAATTCATCTTCAATCTTAAACATGTGCTTGCATATATGATTAGAATTACAATTTAATCTCTTTTATTATCAAAAGCCTAGAATATCAAGAGAGCAAGATAATCTAATAATTTCCTAAGTTCACCAACATACACATTAGAGCTGCATATGCGAATTCTACTTAAAGAATAACCTAAGCCTTGCGCTAATTAAGTTCAATTCCTATGAGCATTAAGTTTGGGAAATAGGCTAATCAATGCAATTGTCATACATTGCGCATGATAATTCGGACAATGGTCAAACTCTACATATGATTATAAGAGTGTATCACTACAAACTATAATCATATTATGCTACTTGTATTTGGGCTATCGCTCGATGAAAAACCCCTAAAATAGCTATGGACAAGATGCAAGTTCAATTAATTGTCCACTTAACTAAACAAACACCAACATCCTATCACAATACATCAATCATGTGATATTAAAAACAGTAGAGATATGAACGATAATCAAGAGAGGAAACTAATGCATTAATCAAGCACAAGTTTTAGAAATAGGACTACATCCTTAACCAATAATATAATATTTAGCTACTCATAGCTATGGAGTTCATCATAATCAATAATCAAATAAAGAAGATGAAACAAAAGCAAACCCTAGTAGCGTAAGTTTCAGCGGCTATCTCCAGAACTCCAAGAATAATCCGTGATCTCCCCAAAAGTTGTGGAAAACTTTTTCTTTGTATAATCCTTTGCTCAAAAAAAAAAAGATTTAATCTTCAAAGTCCATTAGATCAAAATCCACCAGGCCCATAAGTGATAAAAACCCGTGTAGAAAATCTGTCCAAAAACGCTCGCCGGAAAACTGGGGTTTTGGCCAGAAATTGGCCGGAATCCGGCACCGGAAAAACATCTCAGGTGACCGGCAAAGTCCACCCGGTCACTAGTCATAGTCAGGTCAACTGGTTCATCTAAGTAGGCTGAGTTGGTATTGGCCAAGGCCACTGCACTGGCCTATGCCCTGTTGCACAATCATTGTGCTGTCAATGCTCTATAACCATGATGGTTGTACCTTCTTCATAGCTGCAACTGCATGGTCCCTGTAAATTTCAGCTCATCACCACTTTCACTACCAGCTCAGACTATCACTCCCTGCAATGCATACATTCATAGCAACATCAGCTTCATCGCATCTCATGTTCAAAACCCATTCATCCAGTAAGATCAACTCAGTGCATAACCCATCTCTTATATGGAGCACATGACTTTATCTAAGTTCAGAACATTTCTTCCATGTCTACAGCCTACATACATCTACAAATCTGTCATAAGGTACACATCAATGCCATCTTTCGCAGCTGCAACATCACCCTTACAAAACAGCATAACTACCTGCAATTTCATAACAACATTCATTCAAGTTAACCAACCTCAAGCCTCAAACCCCTGTTCCAATTCTTCACCATCATACCCTGCAACAATCACAACTGCAATTGCTTACTCGCTACATTCCAACACAAGATTATTGCAAGTAACATCTCGACCCACCGCTGACACCACATAAAACTGTAGCCATTCTCTGAATTCCACCACCAGTGCCTTCATGAAACTAACACCATAAATTCCATTTGAGCTGCAATGGAATACAATTTGAGTAATTGCTCCATAACCTCCATTTAGACCAAGCTACAGATTCAACCTCCAGCTCTATAGCTACACCTCTAATTCCCTACAATTTCAGTTCCTGCAATGCAGCATCACCAACACTCGCAACATCAAGCACCAGTTCTGTCAGCTACACCTTAGTCACTACTATAGCCTCATTCTCTAAATCCTTGCAACACAAACATCTGCAGCTTCTCAATCTGTTGCTTGTTGCAGTTACATACCCATAGTGTCAGAACCTCACCATCTATTCGTACCCGGAGTCTTGCACTGTAACTGCACCAATTCCCATATCTTCTTAATCTCAGATTCATGTTCTCAACTACCAGAAATTGCAACCGCAAATGTCTCAGGCCAAACTTCAGCATCTTCTAGTTCACCCACAAACTGGTTTATTGAGTCAAAATCAACCACAAGCTTGTGACAATCTGGTACCCATTTCTCTCTTCCCAGTTGGTGTCGAGAACACCACCTAGCCAGTGTCAAACACCAAGACATCTCTGTCATGTAATTTCAAGATTTGAACACCTCTCAAAACCCACAGAGAACACCACTAGCTTCACTGAAATCTTGGCTTCAAAATATCTTATTTATCTGTCGAGAACAAACACCAGTGATCCCTTGTGTAAACATCAATGGTTGTACATTCTAACCAGCTTTTCCTTGTTGGTTTTACTCCATCTCGATTGGCAGAAAATAGGCTTGGTCGAACCCTTGCTATAACGTAACCAAGGATAGAACCAAAGGCAGTAGACTTGGCTGAAAGCTAGCCTTTTAGGCATTTCTACAAACAGTGAATGTGTGCAGTTTGGTGTTGTTGTTCTGCACTAAAAAATCATCTTCTGTGGCTTCCCATTTCTTCAACAAATTCAATCTCCAGTGCAAACCCATAATTACTAATTTACAAACACTCAATACACACTAATCTCTGATCATTCATCAAGAACAACACCATCAGCTTCTCTTCCTAAACCTTCAGTTGTAGCTCCTCTTGCTAGATGTACAAATATGAGAACAAACCCACTTCACTTTATTGTTTAGGGACTCTGTAAAGCTTGTTAACCTCCTTTGTTCATCCACAGTCATCACCATCAGCAAAACCTTCAATTAAATTCATAACCGGACATAGTTGAACTGCAACTCCAATCTTCCATGATTCTGGCCCAAATTGAACTAAACCCTTCAACTGCATAAACCCATTTCTCCCTCAAGCTCATTAACAGCAGCAACATCATTTGTATCTTCTTCTCTTCAATTTCCCGTTCAACAATCAACAGTTCTTTCTCGATCTCCTTCCACTAACTTTTAGTGCCGCCTTTCCTCTCGGTTTCAGGTGTTGTAGAAAATAATGAAAACTGATAAACTCTTCTCTGAATTTTTGTGTAAGAGAAACTAAAGTGATATAGATACTCAAGTGAATTGGCTAAGGGGTACCCAGATGACTCAGGCACCCTAAGAATTGATACCAGCCGCCAAAGAATGACAACTTCTTTTTCTCCATTGTGCTTCCATTAGCACTTTCCTGCACATCGACGATTCTGTATTCCTGCTCCGAATGAACGCTTTCTTCTTTCTCGAATTCTTCCACCAACAACATTCGTCTCTTATTTCTCAAGTCCACTTCTTCCCTTCAATGTCTTTTCATCACTAAAGCAGTCGTACTTTTCAGACAAAAATTGCATCACTAAAGACGATATACTTTTCAGACAGAGATGAAGAAATAAAAGCAAATAATGAGAAACAATTTAGCCTCTAACAGCTGTTGCACTTGGAATGAACTGTTGCCCCGTTTCTTCTTCTTTCGTTCCAAATGACTCCAAAGTACCTAAATACTCAAAAACAAAACATAAGATACATAATTTACAAGAAAACTAGCAGAGAAAGCATAAACAATAGATAAATATCAAGGTGTTTTAGACACCTATCAAAAACCATCCTATTGTTGATTATAGAAGTTACGTTGCTTAACAGACTATCGTAATTCATTTCTTTGATTCAGATATTTTCAGTAATATCAATACGATCTTTATGTATTTAACGTTCAACATACTTGATGTTTTTAGTGTTGTCTCGCTAAAAACCTTGTCGAGTAACAAAACCATTTGGGAAAAACTATTCTCGATCGAAGGGAAAAAAAGTACAACACAGCTTCGATTTCGAAGTAAAATATGTTGACATCATATCCTTGGATCCTCCCCCTGATATCGGCATCTCCCTCTGATTACTTTCAGAGTTGTTCCAGACTGTTCCTTTAGTCATGTATTTTTCGAAACTGAATATTGGTAATGACTTAGAAAATAATCTACCATATCTCCCTCTGATTACTTTCGTTCGAGAAGAGATTATTGTTCCTTCTTAATCAACAACTTTTGGATTGCACTTTCATTAGCATTCCTTTTAATATCTTTATAGGGATAAAACAAATTTATGTCAATGGTTACTTTTAAGTACATGATTACATTCACTATACCATTCCAATGACCTTGCGTTGGCGCTGAGCTATATCTAGCTAACAAGTTCCTTGAGGATGCAAAATTTTATCGAGTACATTATTATACTAAGTACAACAATGCATCTATTGTACTTAGATATGGGAATTTCATCTCCCAACACATCTTTGTCATCTTCCTTTAGACTAAATGGTCACTTACTTACATTTGAACCTCGACTAATCATGGGAGTGCTATCAGGATGCATGTCTTTGTTAAATTACTTGACAACTTTAGACAAATGCAAACTGGTGAGATAATATACCACAAGCTCAGTATTCGTTCGAGATTTCCCCAGATTTTTCATCTCAAATTCGGATTTCAAATAGCTTTTAAGATCTCTTATTACATCAAGAGTACCCATCATGTCTATACCAACGGCATATATAGCTATAATTCCAAATCAGGAACTTTCTTGTGAATACGCAAGGATAAATAACTTACTTGTCCATCCCTTCCAAATCAAATAGTCACTTAGACGGGTATATCACATCCGCCTGATGGCTTGAATCTATAGGTGAGCGTTTTATCTAACTATAAACGCACTATGTGGTTTAGAGTCATTTGATTTTGGCAACAAAAGTCTATCAATTACTTTTGTAAATATCTTCTATCTCTTGATTCTTTCAGAGATACGTAACAACCACATACATATGCTGCATTTCAAGTCCTTTTGAAATTACCAATCTAACTAAGTAGCGGAACTCTATAACGTTCATTACAAGAGAACAATTCCAGGGCTTTGTGAGAAACCTCGCGCCATAAGGCGAGTCATTGTACTTTAAAACTACTTTCTTCTCATTATGCTTTATGAAAAATTAATTATGTATGTCCAATAGGCTTTACAGTTGGTTGGTTAGCACTACCACACCAAATACCCATATATTTTCCAAAGAACTAAGTTCTACCTGGATTGTGTAGGCCAAATATGTTATTTATTTGAAATTAATCAAAATAAAGCATGGTTCAATCTCATTGTGCTCTACTTCTGGAGAAACTATTTATGGATTATATCATCACTTTGCATGCATGATCCTTCCATTGACTCATGTGCATTCTCATAATCTGTTAGGATTTCATTGTTCTCTAGAATCATTTAAAACTTCGGAGCGTCCTCTAGTTTGATCCATGGACATATTCAGATACAATCTTATGAGATGATTTCTGATGATATAAATAAGTTGTGCCTTACTCACCTATTTCCTTTCTAGGTGAGGATTGATCGAACCAAGTGGTCTCACAAACTTCCTTTATGGAGCCACGGCCTCAACCACACTTTCAATGGGTGTAGTTGAAACACCTTAGTCTATGGTGTATATCTCGTATTGAGGATTTGTAACTTTGCAGGTAGGTTTGCAGCTGGTATGTGTGATCTCATTACTTTAGCAATATCATTGTACATTCTGAAAATCGAATATTCTTTATCACTTCACATTTACATTTGTGGAGTACAATAATCAATATGAGATACAGTAGGAACACACCATGACAATTCCTGTCGTTCCCTTAGAAAATACTTTTTCTTCTCTCCCCCAAACGATGGGAAGACTGTCTCATTAAAGTGATAACCCGCAAATCTAGCAGTAAGAGATCTCCTGCAAAAAGTTTTAAAATGCGGTAATTATTGGGAACTCATTTCCAACATAACTACTTAACAGTTTTGAAGACCCATCATAGTACAATGTGGAGTCGTAATGGCACATATATAGTGCAACCAAAAATGCGTAAAAACACGAATGTCAGGCTTAGATCCAGTTACCAACTTGTACGCAGAAAAGGTTGACTAATATTGGGTTCTGAAAAAAAATAATTAAGTAAGATGCGTGTAATATTGCATATCCTCAAAGCAATGAAAAATAGGTTGGTACACATAACCTATTCCTTAGACACCATCTGTAGCCTTTGATGGTAGCCTCTGCGAGACCATTTGGTATAAGATGCTCTATATTGATCCTATTATACATGCAGTATTCATCAAGTCCTTTTGATGTAAATTCTCTAGCATTAACAAGGGTGGTTAGCCTTTGCACTTTGCATTGTGTAATATGTGCTAGGAGTTTTCAAACGCAAATTTCTTGGGAACTATAACTAGTCCAAAATGTCAAAACATTGACCAGATTCATCAGTAACTTTAATGGTCCGCATTCTGCATGAATATTTTTCTAAAGTTCACCTTGTTTTCTTTGTAAGATGGAATTTTTACCATTTGCATCTTAGGATGGTCTCGATCCTGTTTTACTGAAGACTTTGTAAAAATGAGTGATATGCTTTCTTACCTAAAAGTATAGTGGGAAGGGGGTTTGTGCATCTAGTAATTTAGAAAACACTTATTGAGAAATATGTCGTCACTTTGCATTCTGTCAATCTTTTTCCCATTTTCGTTCACTCAAATAAAGTGATATTTGTATGAGTTCTTTCAAAACAATCATCATGTCACAACCAAGGTTTCTTTATAGTTACGCCCAAAGTCTGTATGAGTCAGTTTCCAACATTTCATCGTCGGTGATGATCTGGATGCAATTATCCAAATATTAGTGATTTACAGTTCACTAAACTAATTGGCTCATTATTTTCTCTAAATGTGAGTCCTTTCACATTCATTAGAGGCAATTTATAGATGCATTCCCATTCTCATAATGAATTTTTTTACGATAACCGTTCACACAGATTTCGTAGGAAATTGACAAAGTGTGATTAGCTCTTAGTTCTTATAGAGCTTATGTAACTTTTAATCGTTATACCAATTAGGAAACAAATATTGAGCATTCCTTCTCTCGGGTATTACATGTAATTATCCAATCATCACATGGTATTATATAAGGAAACAATTCAACAAGCAGTTTAATATATTTCCTTAAGAGCTTCGTGTAATAAGTGGTGTGGCCTTATTACGTAACAAAAGGAAAATTATCTCATTTACTTTAGAGTGTTACAGTTCATGAAGATGATATACTTTTCATCATAATATACGAATGATCCTTTTAACTCAAGTACTTTTGAGTATATCTCAAGTGCTTTAGAGAATTTAAGTCTCATGGAAATGATATAATATTCATTCCATAAGAGAATACAATGGATATAATTATTCGCAAATTTTTTTTCCTTATTTTAGCTAATATAATATCGGTCAAACTATCATGTAGACAATAGTTTAGGATCAAATCATGCAAAATATAGAATCTAACCATCGAATTCGATTGAATAAAGATAAACAATAAAAAAAATTGAATAAAGATAAACAATAAGAAAAATTGGCAAAGTTCTTGTTGCCATTAATGTTGACGTATAACTATGATATGACCTTCTCCAAGAATACAGTGAGTTTGTTTTCCTTTAAACTCCCTATAACTCTTATTGTTGACTACTAATATATGATACTTGCATTACAACACTTGTACCATTCTCAGTAAAATTCTTATACCAATATTTTCAACTCTCATTCATATGAGTCATAATTACATCATAATAGGTAGATACATTTACTTTGTATCATTATTACTGGATCCAGAATTACATCTCTGACTCATGAAAACTTAAGTGAGTTTCTTTTCACAAAAAGTGAGGTTTGCTTTTAATTACAACATTTCATTGTCGAAGTTATTGACTCATTATAGTCTAACAAGTGGATTACATCCCACTGAACATTCAAGTTTGGGGTAAAATGAATGTTTCGACAAACTTCCTTCAAAGCATTACATCGTCTAAAGTTAATATGTCGCCTTGGAAATGTTGAAGGAATGACTTCCTCTTTGAAAGGTGTATCTTTACAAGTTGAAGATTTTTATGATGAAAGTATTGTACTTGTGCACACATACTTCCACATCATAGACTCTTTAATGGTGTTCAAGTACTTCTGAGTTCAAAAGGTCAAATTAGAGCCAAATTGGTTTAGTCAAAGTCTGGTCAACTATTTGGTCAAGACCCAGTCCATTAGGTTGACAAGGTCATGGCTAATGAATATAAATGTATATGCTTCATTATATATGAAATATTCAGGCCCATTGATAATAAGTTTGAAACTATTAGTATATGAGCCCAAAACATATTGTTAACCCTAAAAGTTGATAAAATTCTTCTTTCAACTGTTCTGATCGACAGACAAATGCATCGTCATCCGATCATGATATATTTTTTACATTATATTTATAACAATGTTTCAACAAACATATTAAAATTTCAAAGACATCCAACGGCTTGATAAAAATAAATTTATGACGTCGTATGACTATTCTGATTCACATTTCTATGGACACAGCAGAAAATATCACGTATTTTGGAGTACTTCCCATGGTTGGATCTTTAAGAAATTTTTACAGTGCTTTAAGGAGAACAATATGTAACACATAACAAAATTAAAGAATAATCTAACGGTTGTAATTCCTAAAACATACGTTTTTATGCGCTGTTATAAATTAGGGTTTTCCAGAATGTACACATATTCATTAAAATCCAGTTTTCTAAATTGCATCTTATTCCGATTTGATTGAAATTTTAACACACATTGTAATGACTAATCGGGTTAAACATATTAAAATTTCATGAAAATCCAACGGTGAAATATCTATGTTTTATAATCATACATTTGTGGAACCCTAATATATACTACGAAAATGAAATTTCGTTGTTCAAAAGAAATACCTGGTAACACATCCATGATGATAAACATATAGGATCAGAACTACGCTAATCTTCAAGTAATAATCCATAACCAATCTTGAACGAAGAAAAAAAAAATTGCACCAGTTGGTAGAGTCGTGCATGATAACGTGTTGCAGTGGAAAATATGGAGAAAATAAAGAGACAAAGAGAGGTTTCTATTGATCAGGATAATCGGGTTACATGGATACAATATCCTTTATATATATGTAAAGGTAAACTCTAGATAACTAGATGGACCGCACATTCATGGGCCATAAGCCCTATAACAGATTCTCCATATTCCTATATTGACGTGATCTAAAATATATTGACTACACACGTACGAGACTAAATCCATAAGCACCTAACGGATCCACCCATCCTTGCTCAACTAACCGGCCCCTAAATGGGAACTTTGCTCTTTCTTTGGTCATGCTACTTAAGAATTTTATGTTCGAACGAAGGCAAACGGAAGATGCAGCGTATCATGCATAAAGAAAAGTCAGCAAGGTAAGTCTCAACCTTCCTCTTGTTCCAACTATTTTTGTTAGTGAGGAGTAGGATGGCAATGAGGCGGGTATGGGGCGGGGACCTTGAATCACATTCCCTATCCCGTTTAAAAAAATAAAACCCATTCCCTACCCGTTACCCATAAAAATGGGGTGGGGATGGGTATGGGGAATCCCCGTAGGGGATGAGTTTTCCATGTGTTACCATAACATTACATTTAAAATTTTGTAAATAATTATAATGGTTCAAACAATAATAATAAGCGTGCATTTTAAAATTTTAAGTTTATAATAACCAACTAAAACTGAAAAATAAAGGAAACAATTGATCCACAATTGAGTATTATGATTCCTTTTACTTTTTAGTTCCTTATTATTAACCATCTTCCTCCATGTTAATCATTTCATCACGATCTTCTCCGTTATCTTCCAAAAAAGTTCCTCGTTCAAATATAATAGGTTATGATATGGGGCGGGTATGGGGTGAGGACCTTGAATCCCATCCCCACCACATCCCCGCGTCACTATTTTCGGGGATTCCCCATACCCCGCCCCGTTCCCCGTTTATACGAGTAAAACCCTAACCCGCAGAGACGGGTCCCCATGGGGATGTGTTTGGGAGGGGCAAATTGCCATCCCTAGTGAGGAGTTAGGAATTGAGCAACTGCTAGCGGTGACAGACTGTTGTGTCCCTTGTTATGGGCTAACTTCTGTTTTGGGGACACCGAGCCATCGTGCCACTAGGGTTTACTCGTAAAACTAGATGCAGTCTGAATCACTCACTTTATAGTGTAGATCACTACACTAACCGAGATGCAAATTGTGCTCCTTGGTAGGCTTGTGATAACAATTTACAGGCCTCAATGGAAGCTTCAGATGGAAAAGGTTTGTTATCACAATTTACAGGCTTGTGATAACAATTGATTGAAAAAGGTTCACAAGGTCACAAGTAGTAAGCCAAGTGAACCACCAAAGTTATACATCACAAATTCCAAATAGACCAAACTCCAAGGGGAGACAACTTGCAGAGACTTGCAAGCAAACTGAAACTCAAATTCCAAATGGAAGCTTCAGATGGAATTGTGCCACTTTGGGCAATTCTTGGAAGGAGATCTATGACTGGTGAACAAAAATTTGGACAAATTCTTGAAGTTTGTTGTATACACATAATCAAACGATCTGCCACGTGTCGAGAAGAAAACACGTGTACTCAATGGAGTGGAGGAACATCAAAACCATGATGCCACGTTACAACACCAGAGGGGCATGCATCATCATCATCTGCCATTTATTTATCACCAAACGAATCCGACGATGGCCAGGCCAAGGAGTATTTGATGCATAGACTAACGCGAAGCACCATTGAAGAGCAATGAGTTCCCTTTACCCCATCCCAAGATGCCAACCCTTTAACAAATGCAGGCTGGAATATAATAACCATGAATTCTTATGTATATGCTGACCCTTTGCTGCCTCAGTGAGTAGAGGGAGATTCCAAGGTGGAAACGTTAAGATACACTATCTAATTAACTCTTCTCAGTCTTCACACTTCTCACTCTTCCTATTTTTCACACCTTAGTTTTTGTATTAAAATTATAAAGCTTAGTCGATAATATAAGAATAACCTATCTCCACCATTACATCCTTCCCATATGAGATTAAGAAACAGCAAATGAATACCTTAGCCAGCTCGATGCCTGATGATGATGATGATGACTAATTAGATAGCAACCTAATTAATCCAAATAAACTAGCCTACCTACCAGCCTTTACCCCTTCAAAGGGCAGCGGATTATTGATACAGCATATTTGCTCAAGATCACATATGACTCTGTCGACGATCTAGAAGTTGGATGCAATTTGATTCGATTGAAGCGTGGGGATTCTATTTTCCATTTCTATTAAGTTTTAATCTAATTGCCAGTTAAAACTGTTGAGTTTATGCTGTAACTGTTTATTCTTTTGTCTTTTCTTTTCGCAGTGTCAGCTTGCCATCCATTAGATAATTAGATTTATACATATCAACGGTACAGCTGTTGCAAATTATTATTGTTTTTATTATTATACTCCATAAAATAAAGAGCAATCCTCACTAAAATCCCGACGTTTCAGTCAATCTTTGCAGACAGACAAGTTTCCAGTCATTCTCCATTGACGGACAAATCAATTTTGTCCTTCTCTGTTTACTAAGTTTGATTTTTTTCTTCCATCTCTACCCTCAATCATAGTTAGTAAGTAATCCAACCGTAGTTAATCCTTATACATGGGTTTTGAAATTGTTTTTCTTTTCCCTCTCTTTTTAGACTGACCTAGTATCCTTCTGGACATTATGCGACTTCCTTTTTGGTTTCTGATTTGAATTAAAATATCGCTCAATGGTATACACATCGGCCGGTTGTGTTGGGATCAGTGATATCATAACATTTCTTCATCAAACATACTGTCCAAACATACAAATTAATGTCACGAAAAAATAAACAGAAAGACGAATAAACTGGGCACCATACTTGCAAGCAACTAGTTATAATTTATATTGTTTTTTCTATACAACCATTCCCTTTTATGACAGGCAAGATTCATTTATGGAATTCTTTTGCATCTCTAAACAGAAGACAACACAGAATTTCTTCCATCCACAAAATAAAAGACATTAAAAGTCTGTAACTATGTATGCCACTAAACTTTGTTAGGCGCACGAGAGATGAAAAACGAACTGCTATATGCCGGAATCCTCTTGGCCTTCATTCGGAAAAGGATAAGCGAAAGTTTGGTAGGTAGTGAGCTCACGACGCAATGTCGTCAAAACTGCAGAGGCTACCTATTTACCGTGGAAGAAAACACACTGCATTTTGAAAACATGACACTAAAATCATAAGAAAAAACGTTCAGCACACAAACAAGCCAAGTAAGTAAATTCAAAGAGGAATCACATTTGGTTATATAATCTATATGCATTTGAAGTTGATATCACACGAAGACGGTCGTATAAAAAATATACTTATTTTCCGACAGTCGTACAAAATAAATTGGGTATCACGGTAATACTGTCGTATAAAATAAACTGGTCTTCTGTTTCTCATGGCCTTATAAATCAGTATGGTAGCTAACTCAGAAGATCGTATAAATTAAATTGGGTAACTAATTCAGACGGTCGTCTATAGAAAACAGAGTAATTCTAGTTCAAACAAACACTTCAAATTCTAAAAAGAGCATATGCATACTAAAGGAAACACAATGATTACATACTTGGTTTGTGGAACTGGCATTGGGGATGTCGAGGATGTAATCTTATCCAAACTAGCATTACTACCAGCCATATGCAAGCACACCACCTTTTTGTACAGCGATATGTAAGTAGCCCTTGAAGTAGCACTCTTCTCCCTTAAAACCAATACGTACTATTGAAAATGACTCATTAAACAAGGTTCAAAACCCAAAAAGTAACGTGAACAAAAGATATGATCTATAACTTGAACATGAAAATATGATCTATGTTCAAGTGAATAAAGTACCTGGCATTCATCCTGTTGAGACAGACGTAATAATAATGTTACAAAGCGCACTAATATTTGATGCAAGGTATGCCTGAAAGTTATTGGCCACTAGCCTACTTTTAGCATTTAATTTGTCTTCTCTAACTGCACAGCGGGAAACAAATTAGAAATGACAATTGATATAAATAAAGGGGCACTGAGTAATATTTGATGATTACTACAATGTACAAATCCATGAGAACATGTCGTATGGAAACATCTCCTTTTAAATCCTAGGCTAGAGCCAGACGAGCACAATCAGAAGAAAAAAAATACATTGCCAAATTTCCATCTCCTCTGAAAGCCTAAATTGAATAACTAAAGTCCCTAAACAAAAAATCAAAAACCATCGCTCACCAGTAAATAATTGACAGAGAGTTGACAGAAATAAATTACCAATCTGCAGATTAGAGAAGATAGAAAGATGCTGCAAAATCACCCCCCTTTTGTATAAAAACTCAGCTAGCAGCACGGGAGCTTGAAGTGGTTAAGAAGTTTGTTCAGGAAATTACTCGGACATCTTGTGTGCGCAATTTGGTGATGCTTTCATAAGCCAAGAAAGCATCTTCTACACTCTCCATTTTCTGCAAATTCAAATCCGGAACAAACCAAACATTTCTATCATTCACATAAGTCATAAACATTCACCATTCAGTCCTCTTTGAACATCATCTTCTCTGGTTCAACTGGTCTTGAAACTCCATCAACTGCTCAGTATTTTAAACTCAATTCTGCCTACAATTTTCGGTTACAAACTCAATCGATCACCCTTCAAATACGTCGACAAATCTCAAGTAACAGTTTTCGGTCTTGACTGATTTTTTGCAACAAGTTAAGCTCAGACCCACAGGTGACATAGAATCAAATTTTATACTATGTTCTAATTAGAAAAAAAAAATACATACAAAGAACTAAAATAGAATGGTTCATGCATCAAATCCATTGAGTGGGGAGATTGTTGCGCAATAACCAAAGATGTACTGTTGAGATGATCATTTCCTACGGAGTAAATGGGGAACATCAAATTCTCACAAATAAATTGAGTAAATGGAAAACACAATTAGGTCCTTAAATTGTCACGTCTGTACATTCCTACAAATCAAAATTTGGTTGTAATAACATGAATGGGGCAATACGAAAACATACCTTCAAATACTGAATCAAGCACCATCGACTGATACTTGAAAATTTTGTAATATCAACTGCGAGAAGATATAACATCTCGCTCCTGAGGTGTGCTATGTTTAACATCCATATAATCTACAAAACATAATCAATCTTGATATCCTTTACAATATTAAATTTAAGAAACTCAAATTCCTTAAGAACCCTAACTAACAAAATACTCAAATTAGCATTCAGAAACCTAATTATGAATTCAACTTCAAAGAACATGCATGTATCAAATTAACACAAACCCATCGTCTCAATTTAGGGTTTTTAAATAAACAATTACGAATTTGATGAATCATTCATCAAACAATAAATATGAACAATCACAATAACTGAGATTTTCTCTATTTCTAACCACTTAATAGAAATCTGCTACATTAACTCACCACTAATAAAATTCCTTAAATCTGTAACCACATGCAACAACCAATTTAAATTCTGGATACCGTAGCAATCATACAAAATCAATTTTTCTCCTATCTCTAACTATACAAGACAACAATAAAAAAAGAATTATGCTTCAAATACAAAAATAATAATTAGGGTTTGTCCATTAACTGCTAACGACTGCGTAACAAAGATTCGAGTCTTGAGGGGATCGGTGAATTGACGCTCTGTTGAGAAAAACCTAGGGGTAAACAGTTTTTGTGAGATATATTTTTAGTCTTCAATATATGCTATCCATATTGCATCCGTGTCTTATAAATTGTTCATATTTCAAACCGATTAAGAAGTAACTACGGTTGGTTCTTCTTAACTATGATTCGGGGTAAACATGAAAAAAGAGAAGAAAAACTTAAGATAAATGGACGGACAATTGATTTTGTCCGTCAATTTAGGTTGAATGGAAAGAAGTCGGTATGCGAAAGAAAACTCAAAAGTTTGGATTTCGGTGACGATTACTCTAGGGTTAATTAGTATTTGGGTCGTAAGTTTTGGTATGTCTTTGAGTTTGGGTCGTAAGTTTGTCCATTTTTGAGTTTGGGTCGTTGACCCCGTTAGTCAACTAAGTCAACCGGTCAAACTGTTTGTGTAAGTCAACTTCAGTTAGTAACGTATTTACGCATTTTTTCGAGGCTCTAGAGACTTCGTTAGAAGTCGGAATTAAGTGTTTGACCCCATATTAGAAAGAAGAAATAACCACCTTCCAAACTCACTTAAAAAATCCAGATTCCGAGTTCAAATGGTCAATCAAAAGTATGCGCAAACAAGGTCACAAAACTGCGTAGCTACAGATTTCAGCTCAGGATGAGCTATTTTTAAGGGAACATATCTCCTAAAAGAAAAATCCGATTGCTAATCCCTTTTAAATAATTAAATACAAGACATAGAGGAACGTTTTTCGTTAATAAGGTGTCGCCTAGTTCCCTACCTAATGGTGCCGGTTTTTCAACTTTCGCAGACAACCAGATTGTGATATGAAAGTTGAAAAACCGTATTTCGACACGATTTTCTGCCCCTAGTTGTCTGCGAAACTGGTACCAATAGGTAGGGAATTAGGCGACACTTTCTTAACGAAAACCGTTCCTCTATGTCTTGTCTTTAATGAGTTAAAATTTCATAGCACTCGGATTTATTGTTTAGGAGATATGTTCCCCGGAAAGTAGCTCGCCTGAGCTGAAATCTGTAGCTACGCAGTTTTGTGACCTTGTTTGCGCATACTTTTTATTGACAATTTGAACTCGTAATCTGGATTTTTAAAGTGTGTTTGGAAGGTGGTTATTTCTTCTTTCTAATATGGGGTCAAACTCTTAATTCCGACTTCTAACAAAGTCCCTAGAGCCTCGAAAAAATGCATAAATACGTTACTAACTGAAGTTGACTTACACTAACAGTTTGACCGGTTGACTAACGGGGTCAACGACCCAAACTCAAAAACGGACAAACTTACGACCCAAACTCAAAGACATACCAAAACTTACGACCCAAATACTAATTAACCCATTACTCTAAAATAAATGCACGATAATAAAAGAAAAGAAAAACCCGTTCTTGAAAGATAATGCACGTCTCTCTGTTAGATGTTTGCTAGCAAAACCATTATGTTAACTCTCATAAAATAAATGTGGCGGTGTCACTGTAGTACAGTGGTAATGTTATTAGGTGATGATACCAGTAATTTAAGTTCGAAATTCGCCTGTAAATAATTACATTAACCCTCATAAAATACATGTGTCGGCGTCACTATAGCACAGTGGTAAAGTTATTGGGTGATGATACCAGTGATCTGAGTTCGAAATTCCCCACTATCATATTCTTTACTGATCAAAAAAATATTCTTTACCGATCAAAACCCTCGTAAAATAAATCTACTATTTAGTCGTATGAGCTATGGCCTATATAGGTGCTCGTAGTGGCCACTGGCTAAGTTTAACAAAAAGTAGTTATCCTGAGACTTAACCTAGTTGCTGCGCAAGATGAGATAACGAGAAAGTGCCTGTGGCGGGAGGGTCATTTTGAGAATGAGACCTTTATCGAACTAGATACTCCCTCCGTCCCTATTATATAGGCGGAGAAATAGTATTCTCTTAAAATAAGAAAATTCTTAGATTTCATAAATTTCTTTCTACTTTCCCAATTTATCCTTCCCTTATTCCAATACAAATGTTATTTTATTTATCCTATCTCACATGTAAAACTAAATTGGATGATACTCATGCATAGAGGTGTAAACTGGGATGTGCCAGCACGAGCACAGCCCAACACGCTAAAAGTTGAGCCCAGCCCAGCCCAGCACGTGACTTAGCCCAGCACGGCACAACACGTTAGTTAAATGGGACGTGCTGGGTTTGACTAATTGGCACAGTAGCCCAGCACAGCACGCGGCACGGATTAGCACGTGGCACAGCACAGCACAGCACGTTAAGAAAGCACGTCATAGCATGCACAAGTACATCATATAACAAGGCATAATACATCACATTTTGTGTATATTTCACAAAAGAGTCACTATTCTAGCTAGTTTTTGACATTTTATGCTAACTTATTTTTATAACAACACATATAATACCTAAATATTTGGAAAAATATATTCCAATATCGTTGTTATAATGTCGTTACCTATATTTGACTAGAACATTAAATTACATTACAATGATCCAATTTTATATTTGATGGGTTATTTCTTTTTATTGAATAAACTTGTTGATTTTACTTAAAAAAAATTCAAATGATATGTTGTCTATTTAGATTCTCGTAATAATGTCCGACTTAATGTATATCATTAAGTGATTTCAAATTATTTATAACACGTGTGCCAGCACGGCACATCACGGCACAGCACGTTTATTCGTGTGATGTGCCCGTGGGCTGTGCCGGGCCTAGCGTTTGACTAGTAAAGCACAGCACGGCACAACACGTTTAAATCGTTGGCACAGCACAGCACGGCACATGGCACGTGAAGCACGCGATTTCGTGTGCCGGGCTGTGCCGGGCCGGCACGTTTTACACCTCTACTCATGCATCATTAATAAGGGCATATGTGGAAAAAATAGCTTTGGAATTAAATTTCTAAACTCCGCCTATATAATAGGGACGGAGGGAGTATTTTGCAGTAAACTAATAATCTAATGATGAAAGACTTTAGAAAAGAATTGAACAATATGGGTATGCGTAGCATCGATTTGGAAAGGTAATTGTTATTTTTTTCATGGTACGTAAGTATGGTAAGTAATGCGTCTTTTTCAACATTCGTGTAATTTCTACCATGAATGTCAACTATAGTGTGCTTCCTTCGTCTTTGTCCAAACTTTCGAACTTAGAAAAGATATGTATTCATAGAGGGGCCAAGTTACGGTTGGCCAACAACTAATTATTCATTGTTAAGTATTTAACGGTGTCAAAGAAAGTCATTCGTCACTGTTACTGAAGTATATATGCACGGCTTAACAGACGTTGAAACAGATTAAAAATCAAATATAGCAAATTGATGATGTAACATTGATGTGATTAACGCAACGTACTAATATTATTTCTATCAAAAACTTGCACCAAAAAGTCGAATGTGTGAAATGAACTTTTTTTAATTAAGAATCTACATGCAAATTGAAGAAATAGACAAAGTGATCGATGTACTTCAGCTCTTATTTCATATACTGAAAATGACTCAAAATGGCTGTTTGTCAATGCATTCCTCAACTACCATTAATTTGGGTAGATGACAGTTTCCAACTTTCTGTATGTGAGAAATCCCAAAACTCATGGTCGCAAGTTGCATAACTAGTTGCCAAAATATCCATTGGACAATCAACTTGCCCGTCCTGGTCCATAGAAAGGACTTTGCAGTAAAACAATCACCATTAAATTCCAACCGACATTACGCACGGTCGTCCATTATTGATCCTACAGAGTTTCGGAATTTTGAAACTAGAGGTGTCAGAAAAGTTTTACCAGTGGAATAACGGGCTTGTGGTAGCCAAGCGTTTTCCAAAACGTTTTTCCTAGTTTTAGTCCTCAATCAAGAGAAGTTCACTTTTTTAGGATACAATTTAAATAAAACAAAGTAAACCTTCAAACCAGGAAGGATTGTGACATTAATTCTTATTGTATGTGCAGTAGGTTAAGACATTACTAATTATAGAGTTGACATTAATGTAATGTTCTAATTGCTGAGATCATTTGTACTACCCGAGTATCTCAAAGAAAATTCAGACTCTTGATAAAATGATGAGCCGGACAAAATTGATCCTTAGGGTATACCATGAGACCCTTTATAAGATGCGGCGTAATGGATTTATTCTCTTAAACTTATATTTTATGATATGAATTACAACGTCTCTCTGATCTTGACCCCAGAAGAGTGGACAGCTAGCCAATGTCAACGGTTTTTTCAGGTATAAATATCAACCAATTTCCTCATTTCATCAATATCTCCAACAATACTTCACAGTTCACATACCAAACCAACATATTCTACAAGTTTTTTTTGTTATCTTAATTATCTTTCTAAACCTATAGAGACTTTCAACTATTTTTGTGAAAAGAAATGGCTGGTGAACAAGGGGAGCCGGGGAGCTCCATGCATGGAGTGACTGGAAGAGAACCATCTTATGCTTTTTCTGTGGCTTCGCCGATGGTTCAGACAGATAAAACTGCACAATTCGATCTGCCGGTGGACTCTGAGCATAAGGCGACAAAATTTAAGCTTTTCTCGTTTGCTAATCCACATATGAGAACTTTCCATCTCTCATGGATGTCTTTCTTTACTTGTTTTGTATCAACATTTGCTGCTGCTCCTCTTGTTCCTATCATTAGGGATAATCTTAACTTGGTTAAAGGAGATGTTGGTAATGCTGGAGTCGCTTCTGTCTCGGGTAGTATCTTTTCTAGGCTTGCCATGGGAGCTGTTTGTGATTTACTAGGGCCAAGATATGGTTGTGCTTTCTTGATGATGCTCTCTGCACCAACTGTATTTTGCATGGCTTTAGTTGGATCTCCTGGCGGTTATGTAGCTGTTCGTTTTATGATCGGGTTTTCTCTTGCTACATTCGTTTCTTGCCAGTACTGGATGAGTACGATGTTCAACAGTAAGATCATTGGGACTGTAAATGGTACAGCCGCAGGGTGGGGAAACATGGGTGGTGGTGCAACCCAACTTATAATGCCTATACTTTACGAGATAATCAGAAAATGCGGTGCCACCCAATTTACAGCATGGCGTATCGCCTTCTTCATTCCTGGTTGGATGCATATCATTACAGGGTTCCTTGTTTTGATCCTTGGACAAGATCTTCCTGATGGAAATCTCAAGGCCTTGCAAAAGACAGGAACTGTGGCCAAAGACAAGTTCTCCAAGGTTTGTTCATTTCTACAAAATCCTCAAGTTTTCGATCCACGAATTACGTTTCCTTTTTGAATAACTGACAAATTATCATCACTTTCTTTTGTTTAGGTACTTTGGTATGCTGTAACAAACTACAGAACATGGATCTTCGTTCTACTCTATGGATACTCTATGGGTGTTGAATTATCCACCGATAATGTCATTGCTGAGTACTTCTTTGACAGATTTGATTTAAAGCTCCACACAGCTGGTATAATAGCTGCTGCTTTTGGTATGGCCAACTTCTTCGCTCGCCCAATCGGTGGCTTTCTCTCAGATTTCGGTGCCCGTAGATGGGGAATGAGGGCTAGATTATGGAACCTATGGATCCTTCAAACTGCAGGAGGTCTCTTTTGCATATGGCTTGGTCTTTCCGATTCACTTATCATCTCTATCGTGGCTATGATCCTTTTCTCTATTTGTGCTCAAGCTGCATGTGGAGCCACATTCGGTGTCATTCCATTCGTTTCTCGACGATCACTGGGTATCATTTCAGGTTTAACCGGTGCCGGTGGTAATTTCGGTTCCGGATTAACCCAATTCTTGTTCTTCACAAGTTCAAGCTACTCAACTGCAAAAGGACTCACTTACATGGGAATTATGATTTGTGCATGTACCCTTACGGTACCCTTGATACATTTCCCTCAGTGGGGAAGTATGTTTTTTCCACCATCAAAACATGTCGAAAAATCTACGGAGGAGCACTACTATGGAGCTGAATACACCAAGGAGGAGAAGGACCAGGGATTGCATCAAAACAGTCTTAAGTTTGCGGAGAATGCTAGGTCAGAACGTGGTGGCCGTGTCGCTTCCGCACCAACCCCACCAGGATCTACACCCCAACATGTTTAATTTCAAGTTGAACAGTCACG
The DNA here is from genome assembly GCA_023529315.1 of Papaver bracteatum. NCBI lineage: Eukaryota > Viridiplantae > Streptophyta > Magnoliopsida > Ranunculales > Papaveraceae > Papaver > Papaver bracteatum. Next base: position 134,923 of record JAJJWX010000188.1, read on the forward strand.
GGGACACGGTCACAGAGACACGCTATATATATACCGTAGACACATGGAAACGTCATTCTTAACGCTCCAACCTGATTATGATCTCTAAATTTTTCGATAAAAATAAAAACAGTTAAATTTGATGTTCGGAGTGTTTGAAGCAAAATAACGAACATTAAGGTTCGGACTATAAAAGTGGTGTTAGAGGTTTTTTTTCCTTACGGATCGGTAAATGGGATCAAGTATTCAAGTTGATTGTGGGATGGTCAATTATACAGGGTAGAAACTAAGAAGAAAAAACTTGCATTTTTATTTAGAAAAAAAAAAAAAAAAAAAGTTCCATGACAACAAATAAAAATAATACTTACCTATTTTATTTTAATAAAAATGCTAGTAATAAAGACTATCCAAAATTGTTGTGAGAATTATAAATACGAAATATAAAAGGAAAATTTAAAAGATATCGAAATTATGAAGTATAACTTTATAAGGAATTTAATTTTTAGAGTTAAATATATATTTTCTTATAAGGAATAAAGGATATATTTGTTTCCTTAATTATACTAATTTCTTTAATATTTTAGATTGGGTCACGTTAAAAATGGATTTATGAATATAAAGAATTCAAGAGTATATTAGAGAGTTCATTGAAAAAGTATGACTATAAACAGAAGCTGGACACAATTTTGAAACTGACGAAAAAGGAATAGGGGACAGTCTTTCAGAAACAGAGGGAGTATATTTCTTTGACCATCGGTGTGGTGTTTTTTTTTTTTTTCAATTTCTTTGACCACATGTTGTAGTCGATACGAAGAAGGATCAACAAGGAACTTATTCCTTTCAAGTTTCTACGTTCTAAACAAATTATTTTGCTATTTTCTGATGAGAAGGATATTTTATTATAAAAAAGACTAAAACCCCATTTGGGATTGTTTTTTGTCCGTCAAAAGCACTATGTAACAAAATTCTAACATGGACTCAACCCTCAATCGAGTAACAAAATTCTATCAAGTGCTAACAAAATTCTATCAAGTGGCAACAAAATTCTGTCAAGTGCTAGAATTCTAACAAAATTCTCTCACTTTGTAACAAAATTCTACGTAGAAGTTTCTACTTGGTGGACTTCTAAGGTCATCAACCCTCAATCGAGATCCTTGGAAGGGGTTTTGGAAGGTATTTTAGTGAGTGGGGAGGTGAATATGGACTCAGCCAGAGTTGAAAATTCAGCAGCAATGGATGCAGAGAATGGAGAAGGGATAAATAACTCAGAGGATCAAGTTGATAATGGTCCTCAGCTTGTAAAATCAAGTGCAAATGCTAGTGCAGGCAATGGTTCTCTCTCAAAATTAGAAAACAAATCTATCCCGCGGGAAACTTCCAATGAACAGTTTGATGCCATCTCAGTCAATGGTGTTGGTTTGGTAGAGACTAACAAGCCAATGGAACAAATTCGGGTGGAGTCTGGTCAAGCCAAGCGCAAATGCTTGTGCTGGTAATTTTCAGAAGCTATCAAAACTACCCCCAAAGGAACCTGTCAAGTATCAAAATGTTGGAGCTCATGAAGTGACTGAAAATTCCAAGAAAGTTAATGCAAGTGGCAGCAAAACTGCTGGGGTTAGCACGGCTCCAGAAATCAAGATTGCACCAGTCAGGCAAAATTTTGCATCTCCAAATCAGACAGTTCTGTCAAAGATTGGCAATGGTAAAGAGAGTTTAACTTCCTCGGATTCCTTATAGGAGATTGGATTGCTGGCAAAAGCAAATCTCCTCATAAAAGGAGGAAATTTCCAGAAGTGTCTGTTTTATTTTAAGTATTCCTAGAAATGTTCAAATTTACCAAAAATGTTTGGTACATTGTTTTCGTCAACAAAACAGACAAACTTTACAATCTATTTACTATAAAGCCACCAATGTGGTAATGTGCACACATTTACCTTTTTTCCTTTCTCTTTGTTAGACACGTATTGTTGGTGAGTTAATAAAAGAAAAGAAAAATGTTAAACTCAGAGAAATTCCTCACTCTTTCTTCCTCTGCCATTCTTCCTTGAACTCTTTGTCTGGATTCATAGAAACGGATAATGGTTTTTCTGTAACTAGGTTTCGATTGTTGATGTTCATTAGAAGTTGAAAAAGAGCACAGGCAATTTCAGGTTCCGATAAAAATCAGGTAACTTTAACTAGGGTTTTCAATAATGATTTTCTTATGTAAAATCTTATTTTGTAGTGAAGATTGAAAGAAATAAGAAAGATGATGTAATAAAGAAGACATGGATGTTCAGGGTTATGTGAAAATCAGGTAATTTTTCTTAACTAGGGTTTTCAATCAACCATGATTCAGAAAATTTGGGTTGTAGCTTAATCATAAATCTAATTCCTAGCAGCTTTTTTGAAAATTATTGATTGCTTTAACCAAAAAATCCCAAAAATTCCCTTTTTTTTTTTTTTTTTCATGGAGCTCATATTCGAAATTACGAATCTCCTGCTTTATTACGTAAGTAATGCATAGTTGAAGTTTATGATATACCTATTATTGTATGGATTACACCGTTGTGAAGTTTTTTTTTTTTTCTGATTTTGTGTCATGTAATCTAGCTAGCACTTGCTTAAAGAGGGACTTTGTGTTGCTTTTGTAATATTATAGTTGTGTTTGATACCAGTCATGGTCTTGCAAGATAAAATTTGATTGTTATTGTTAATACCAATTGAGGTGGTGATGTTGTAATTTGAAGTATTCCCTTTGTCTTGTTTCTGGAAATAGCCCAGCACTAAATACTCTGATAGTGGTATTCAATTTGAAGTTTGTTAGATATGTATCTTGTAAAAAAAGATAGCAGTGGTGTGAATTTTCAATTTTAAGGTGTATTTATCGTTTTATAGCTTTTTCAATATATGGTTTTTGTTGTTAGAGTATTGCTTAAAAAAAAGTAATTCCGATAATTAACTAATTTAGTGGAATGGGATTGTTGCTCGGTTTCTCTTATTTAGAAATTAGGGTTTTGTTTTCTGAATTTTTCCCTAAACTTAAAATTTCGCTTTTGTTTGTGCTGATGTTTTGGTATTATTTTCTTGAGGCAGTGGCTTCCTTTTTGGCGTCTTGATTCTTTTTATGTTGGATAGAATCCTATTGAGTCTGTGACACTTGATCGTACTACTTGAGAAAAACTCTGGAGCGAAAATTCGTTCCTGATTTACTAACACATGTGCACTTCTGAATTCTATCTGTAATAATTCTGAGCATGTTCCTTGGTAAATTTTTTGGAATCATGGTTCCCGCGGGCATATGTGCAAAATCTTCGTAGTTTATACATCTTGGGATCGAATGGTTGAGCATGTTGTAACGCAGTATAATTTGGGGAGTTGAGTAACATTTCTAAAAGCAAGAAAAGTCCGTAGTATTATTTTGATCTCATGTTGCGGATGGCTAACTGTAGTTATGTCTGGTCAATACTATGTGGTTTGCTTTTTGATGAAGGGACCGTGAGTAGTGGTAAAAGAAGTAAGTAAGAATAGGTACTATCTGGTTTGGTTTTTAATTTTGATTCTATTATGTTATTACTTTCATACTTTGAGATTGCTAGGAAAAGTTGCAAAAAAAAATTATGTGTCATATAAGCTTTCAAGGATAATTAGAGGTCCTAATATTCAGCTTATTACAAACGATTTATCTAGCTTTAGTGGTTAGTTACAGATAGTTCATATGAGTTGCACTAGTGCAAGCTCCTGGCGGATGTTTTATTGCGGTCCCTTCTCTTAGGATAGTGTCCTTCTCCTCCTCCTTTGCTTAGTATCTCTCAGCTCTGTAAATATCTTTTTATTTCATTAATACCTTATTCAAATTGCGAATATGGTTCACATTTTATTGTTCCGTGAATCGGTCATAGGTTTTGCTTCCGTTGATTTATTATTGAAACAGATTCACTAAGCCGTGATATATTAACAATTTTACGGTTTTTCATACTTTAAGTCGATTGGTTCTATGAAAAGAGCATGTGCGTCTTCATTTGTTCAACATGTAGGATCGAAAATTTTCACATATATAGTTGGTGACTTGGTTATACTTGTAATTAACTTCATAAACAATCTTAATTTATAACAACCTCACTAGTGGATTATTGGTTTTTTACAACTTCCTGGGCTTTTCAAAAACAACTGTTGTTGGGCTAAAGTACTTATCCATACTTTCATTCACAGTTGTTTTATCAAAAAAAATTAAAAAAAAAATTAACTAGTTACAATATCAGTTGTTTTATAAAGGCAAATTTTTAGTGGTGTCAGGTACGATTTGTCTGACTAGTAAAACGACTGGGAGGAAAAGAAGCTTCTATGATGCATGTTTTTGGCGGGAATTATCGCGCCAGAAGCAATGGGTTAGATGATGAGACTAAATGGATAAACGGTGAGAGATTAGAATCCTCGGTTATATCGATTGTATATATTTCTCTCCTCTCTCACCTTTCTATTACACGTTTCTCTCACTTCTTCTTTCTCTCTCACTTCTCTCGCTTCTTCTTACACAGGAAAGAAATCCCAGAGACAAAAATTAAAATCAAAGCCAGAAAAATGATTTCAGGTTGAAAAAATCCATGTCTAACTAGTGATTCAAAACCCTATTTCTCATCTATATCAGTAAACCCCTCTTCTCAAAAACCTAGTTTTGTTCTGTATCTATAACCCCTTTTCTCAAACCCAATTTCTCTTCGTCGTATGTTCAAAATCCTTTTTCTTCATAACCTCAATTTTCATCAGGTGATGTTATGGATTTAGAAAGTAATTTTTTTTGTTTTGTTTTCAATTTCTCTGATGTTAGGGTTTGAATCTAATTTTTTTATATTTTTTTTTTTGAATGTAGAAGTCCTTCAGGTGCAGATTAATCTTCAGGTATAATAACTCCTTCAATTTGATTCTATTTGAATTTGGTAGAGGTTAATTTCGTGATAAATTGTCCAGTTCCTTTCTTCAATTTATCTGTTAGGGTTTTAATTGAAGTTCCTTTGTCTTTAATTTTGTGTAGAATAGGTGCAGTAATTTCTCAAAGATCTCTCTCTCAAGCCTACAGGTCTTGACTTTCTTCTATGATGTTGAATTTATTTCTTTGTATAGCATTGAATTTCTTATGACTGCCTTACTCGATGCATGTAACTTACTTACCATGTTGTGGATTATCCAATTTCCTATTTCAAAACTAATTTTCGGAAATTTTACTTTTGATGTTCTATTGCAATGTCCTCCTTAGTTCTTACCATGATGAATACAAGAAAACCCCATTGCAATAGGTTTTTGAGATTTTGATTTATTGAATAGTGAAACTTTGAAAGAATCTGTTTCCTGTGAAATTGTATTCATGACCTTTTGTATTTGGTTTTTGTGTTTTAACTAGCACTCCTTAGTATGTGCGATTCAGTACCCTTGCAGTCTTTGGATTTGAAATTTGAACATTGCTGATATGCATGCCCTTGTATTCCATGATGTATCGGTTAGACTGGAAAAATTGCATTTTACTAGAGACATGAAATGTTTCTGGGTTGAGGGTGGTGTTCTGAAGAACTTTTCAAGGGGACTGGGCGTAATACCTAAACCTAATATGTGATTTTGGTCCTCGGTATTCATTCAAATAGAAACTAAGAACTGGTAGTTGTTTAGGTCCATGTACCATGGTAACAATCTTTTGGTTGTTTTGATTAGGAACGTAGAATTGATTTGAAATGGTGGTGACATGTTCTTATGCATAAATAGTTGGTCCGCAAAACACTTGTTCAAAATTTCCATCTATCAACTATCATCAGGCATGCTATTTTTTGTAGTACTAAGTATTCTATTGATCTGTTCTATTATGTGGCATGTGGTTCTTTGAAGATACGCAATCTCTGGGTCCATAGTGGTATTTGTTGGGATTAGTGATTTCCATCTGAGATTTCTTTGGATGGTTTCTCAAGTTTTATATTTGCACCTGCTTAAGGTTTTTCTAAGTCATGCTTCTTATCTTTGGGAGTTTTTCTTTTCTATATAGCTCATAAAACCATTTACATTGCTAGGGTTTTTCTTTGTTTTCCACCAGCTGGTTTGATATTGTAATCACACCGTCTGTTACGGCAAGGTTATGGCAAATCGAGTTTGAATGCTATCTATCCTATTTAGTTAGCTACCAACACTATTTATACTTGCATCTCTTTGAAATCTGTACCCCTCTTTTAAATTCCTGGCTCCGCCTTTCATGTTCTTACATTTGGCTTTTGATTTCATGTTCACTTCCCTGAAATGTCATCGCCTCACTCAATATTTAGACCCTTTTTTTTCTAGTAGCTATCGGATTGCATTGTGGTTAGTATACACGTGTAAGAGACATGTGGCCTATAGGAAAAGGTGAGAAATGCCCATTACTACTCATACGTCTGTTGTGAGAATTGCTCATTACTACTCATACGTCTGTTGTGAGAAATTCTCTGTATCCTATTGTGACCTGTATGAAATCATTGGTGACTTGTTGATATGAGCATTTCGCTGCCATTAATTAGCATATAGGTCCATAGTAGTTATTTACCCCATAACGTCGGTCTATGCTTTATTTGTCTGGATGGTAAAGAATGCATACTAAATGTTTGGTTTAAATGTTCCTCATGTGCGAATGAGTGCTAGGGTGTAGAACAGTAGAAGGTAACCACCATTTTCGGCGACATCAACGATGGTGGCGGCGTTAGTTATGATGGGTTAAGATGTTTACATATAATCGTTTTGTGTCATGATATTGTGTACCACTGCTGCAGTTTTTGTATTGATGCTTATTATGGGTTTTTTTATCAGATAATATGGCTAAGGGACCTAAAAGTAGCAGCATAGATCGTCGGTCTGGAACTCCTACCACAAATCAACCAACCTGGACTCCTTTGGTTGATACACGAAGGTCTCCATCTACTAATGGTTCAGACAGTCATGGAAGAAGTACGATTTCAAGTGGAGGGTCTGGGTCTCATCCATCATCTCAGGGTGAACATTCTCCTAGTGGAGGTTCAGAGCCGTGGCATGAGGCTCTATGTCATACAAATAGTGAACCTGAAATTAGTGAAAAAAGCATGATTGGTAATGTAGTTGTTTTATCTTAATTCCCTAAATTGGTTACTTATTTCAAGTTTTCTTAGAAATTTTAATGACTTTGTATTGTTCTGTATAGGTGATCAGCGTCTACCAATTGATTTTAATGACATAGGCCAACCTATAGGACCTACCAAAAGGACGTATGCCACCAAGCTTGGGAAAATAACCATAAATCTCGTCCCACCAGCATATAAAAGTTGGAAGAAAGTTCCCCCGGCATTGAAGGAAGAAATCTGGAGGAGTCTCTCCAATGCATACATGGTTCCTGAATATATCAAGGCCAAAGCTTTAAAAATAGCAAATCTTTCATGGAAAAATGCGAAGACTAAACTAAGGGAGATATGTGATGAATGTTCCAGTGTTGCTGAAATGAGAAACAAGATACCCAAAAATTTGAAGAAAGAAGACTGGGATGCCTTTGTTGATATTGTTAGTAAAGGCGAAGATAAGGAGGTTAGGGAAAAGATGAAGACGGCAAGGTCAAAGCTTAAAGCTGCGCACAGTACCGGTAGGCGTGGTATTGCACAACGTCGACATGAAATGGAACAATCAAGTCCTACTGGTAAGGTATTAAGGGTTGACGTGTACCTGGCTACACATGTGTACCGAGAAATGTCTGAAGATGACCGTGTACAGTTCGATCCCCTATCTTATGAAGTAACATCAAGATATTATGTGGTAAGTTCTATGTTTAATGACTAAATTGGATTGACTATTTCCACTATTTGTTATCCTCTTATATATGCATAATGTTGGTTATATTGTGCAGCGAAAGGTGAGGGAGTTGAATGAAACAGATGAGTTTAGAGGCGAGACCGATCTAGATAAGGATGCAGTTGCGGAGGTGTTTTGAGATGATTATATATTGATGTATTTTATAATAAAATTGGTACTAACTAATTTTATATATCTGATGATAGGTACTTGGCCGTGATGGAAGGGGTGTTGTTCGAGGCCTGTGAGGTGGGGTCTCTAAGACTGAGTTACGTGCATCTGCAGTTAGTAGGGAGCAACTGCATAAGGAGAAATTGAAGACTGCTGCTGTAGAAAATCGTGCCCGTAATTTTGAGGAGACAGTTGAGGAGCTAAGAGCCTTAAGTCTCAACCGTTCCACCAACAATGCTAATAATATGACTCAGGTATATATTCTTAACACCTTTAGTTAGCACTTGAAAACAATGAATGAACACCGGTCCTATTTAAACTAAAATGATCAACTTAAAACAATTAGTTTGGATTGTTTCTTATTATTGGATGTTTTTTTGTTTATATCCAATGAATATGGATGGTCAAAGAGTCCAATACGTTGTATTAAGAAATATGCGCAAGGGTGCAGTTGCATTTGGACGTATTGATAGGAATGCTGATGAAAATGATGATTTTTATTTTCTCGTCCTCATTGATGAAGTAGTGATACACACTGAGCCTCTCTGCGTTGGAGAAGGAACTCTTTCCAGTGTGAAACATGGTGACAAGATTTTGTGGCCCAAGCACTCTGTTGGACCTTGGCCAGTAGTACTTGATGCAGATTTTTGAAGGAATATATAGATATGGTGTAAGTAATTTGTGACAGTTGATCCCGATGAGAGTATTTTGGATATGGTGTAACTTGTGGTTTTGAGTTTCTTCTCTTCTTTTGTAGTCTCTTTTCTTCTTTGTAAAGAAGAAATTCAAATCCCAATCTTTATTATGTAGCTTCAGCAGGTTTTATAGCCCTGTTATTATCTAATGAAATATTATCATGGTCACTTATCACTTGTTCAATGTCAGTTCATATATAGATTACAGATCCCATGAGCATATATAGATTACATATCTCATTATCAGTTCATATGAAATGCATTCATATATCAATTTCAGTTCTTGATGTTTATAAATTGCTTAAATCCAGTACTTGTAGTTTGTAACTTAGTTTGTCTTTATAGATTACAGATCCCATTATTTGTAGTATGTCCAGTGATCTCAAGTCTTATTACAGTTCCCATAAAAATGCATTTGCCAAAATTTGTGTGGTTGTTGGCATGCTATTGAGAAGATTTTAAGGGCCTTTATAAAACTATTTGAGAAATTTAGCGATGGCTTAAGGAGTGAAACTTCTGATATATCCACGGCGAAAATGTTTTCTTCCTCTGAAACTTGTCCACAAGGTTCTTATCAGCTGAGTGGAAATAGGGAAAGTATTGTTGATATGGAATTGGACATCAACGAGGATTCTAAAGACATGTAAAGGTTTCAGCCCAGTAAGGTGATGTTGTCATCTGACTCAAATTAGACTATTATAGTCAGGTTTTGAAACAAATCTGTAAAGAAAAAAGAAACCTTATCTCGTCTTTCTCTCTCATTCCCATCTATTCCCATCTGAGAAACATGTTATTCTCATTCTATCTCAAATTTTGAAGATAATCAATGACACATACATGAGATAAATCTATTAGAGTTGCGCACGTATTTACTTGTCGGGTTCTGATTTCAGGGGATTTATGAAGGAGTAACAACTCTAAGCACAATATCAGATCGCAAAACTCCGGATCTCATATTAGGGTATGTACTTGAGTTCAAAATTATTAGGAAATCTACTTGGTTCAACTATATAATTAGTTATATCTTAATTGATTTCTAATTCAGTTGGAAATTCTAGATAAATTCTTATTTAATTAGGTTTTTGAACTGATTTTATGTGGTGAAAACTCTAGATAAATTGATTTCTTAAATTTGGGGTTTCTAGTGGTGAAAACTTTTGGAAATTGGTATCCTGCTGCTTGTTATTTTTAGGAGAAGCATAATTTTTTATTTATCAGTGAATCTTCACATTAATCTTTAATTGGTGTCTTGTAGCATTTTACTTTAGTCTGCAATTGGTGTTCTTACTTTAGTATCTACTGATTGCTTTTGTCATTCACTTGTAGATATCAGGACGTTGTATAAATCCTCCTAGTAAAGAATGGTTCACCGCACGTAAGGGTTTACCGAGGTTTGTTGAAGGCGTTAAATCTTTCATTCAATTTACAGCTGACAGTCTTGGGGAAGATATAAATCAATTTCATTGTCCTTGCATGAAATGTCAGAATTACAATATTCGACCAAAAACTCTTGATGAAATACATGGGGATATTCTTGATCATGGGTTCGATGTGACATACCGAACGTGGATCCATCATGGTGAGAAACCTCGTGACAATAATTTCACTGTTATAGATAATACATTACCCACTAATAATGTTGTGAATGAAGCTTCTTTTTCGAGAATGGTCGACTTGTTCTTGGACACACTAGGTCGCACTGAGTATGGTAACCATGAAAATGGTGTTGTTGATGAAGATGGTTCTGATGCTAATGTCGAGGAAGGTTCTGGTGCTAATTTAGAAGGCGGTGATGGTGCTAGTTATGAAGATGGTGTTGATGTCGATTTCAGAAATAGGATGTTGGATGCATTACAACCCCTGTATCCAGATTGTGGTGGTGAACATACAAAATTATCGACGGTGATTGAGCTGCTTAGTATGAAAGCAAGGTATCAATGTTCCAATATTTTTTTTACAGAATTATTAAAATTTATGAAAACTATTTTACCGGAAGGTAATACGTTACCATCTACATGTGCTAAAGCTAAGAGTATGCTTAAGCCATTTATTTTGCCGGTACAGATTATCCATGCTTGCTCTAATGATTGCATACTTTATCGAAAAGAGTATGCTGATTATGATGAGTGTCCTAAATGTCATGCAAGTAGATGGCAAGTACCTCCTGAAGGAAGTGATCCAAATGCTAGAAAAGTGCCAGTGAAGAAACTAAGGTTCTTCCTAATTACTGAAAGGTTACAGCGTTGGTATGGTACTTCGTGGATTGCTGAGCAGATGTACTATCATTCTAATGTTGAAGAAAGTATTACACACATGCGACATCCTGTGGATTCTTCTTCTTGGAAGTCAATTGATAGGAAGTGGCCTGAGTTTGCTGATGAGAAACGTAATGTGCGTCTAGGACTAGCCACCGATGGTTTTAATCCTTTTGGAATGATGACTACGCACAGTACTTGGCCCGTCATGGTTTTTCCTTTTAACCTTCCTCCATCGTTATGCACTGGTAGGCTCGGAAAGATACCTACTATTGTGTATACTGCAAGTGCACAGTGTCGACAAGCAACACAGGGAAAGCACAGGTCGAACCACAGAGACTTGGAGAGTGTAGAAGTTGATTCTAAATCCTGATTCAGAGAGTAACCAAAAGGGGTTTGATTTTGTCGATACGACGATATGATTTTCAAGTGACTGAAATAATAAAAGTAAAAGATGCAAATAACAAGATATGTAAACAATGATAATATGGATACTAGGGTATTCAAATCCACCAATAACCTATGATATGCATTCAACTTGTAATACTATTTTTGTCCTTATAGTAGATTCAAGTCTACCGTATAACTAAGGTGTTTCTCAATGGATAATTTAATCACAACTAAAGTATTTCTCCAAAGCATTAATTGTCTAATTAAGCACAACTAATCTAAAGATCAATATTTGGTTAAGCATGAGTTGTAGCATAATCAACATAGAGATATTCTAACTACAATGGATACATGGCATACATTTTGAGAGCAAGATGTTGAAAAACTTGGATTAAATTATATCTTTAAACAATTCTAAACTTTCAAGAACAAGATACAAGATATGAATACATACCAATGATATTAGGGCTTCATCTAAACCCTAGTAAATGAAATTAGAACATGAAGAACATTACAACAAAATTGAAATTTGATAAACTAACATGAACAAGCTATTCTTGGATGGTTTTTCAACACAACAACCCTCTCTATTTATACACAAAATTCCCTCAAGCACTTGGATCCGAATTTTTGCACTCATCCACTCAACAAAACATGTTTTCTTAATTGATGGAATATATTTGGTTGTGGGAAACAAATTGGGAGTGATTGAGTGAGAGAATGGGGGTGAGGTGGATGTTTTGGAAAGAATCCAATGGGGGTGAGGTGGAAATGGATTTGGGTCTTGGGTTTTGGATCATGGGTTGTTTAATCCCATGAATTTGTAAACAGGTTGCCACTGATGCGCGAGCGGGTTGCAACGCTTCCAACTTTCTTCTCTTTTGTCTTCTCAATTCTTACAAGCTTTATTTAGTACTTAAAAACACAAAATTAATTAATACAAATATTTATTCTTGAAAATGGTAAAAATGCAGAATTTGGGATAATATATGACTTTGAAGCGCGAAAGATGAGTTAAGTGCCAATGAAAAGGTGTATGAATATGCAATATTTGGCACTCATCATGCACGTCAAAAGATTTTACATTGTTAGCACTACTTATTCCTGGTCCAAGTGGTCCTAATGGAAATATTGATGTGTATTTGCAGCCCTTAATTGATGAGTTAATTGAGTTATGGTTAAAAGGAAAGATGACGTATGATGCGCACACAAAGACTTCCTTTACAATGAGAGCAATTTTAATGTGGTGTATACATGACTATCCGGCTTATGCGTATATGTCTGGTCTGAGAACATATGGAAAATTTGGTTGTCCGGCGTGTGGTGAAGATACTGAGGCTCTTAGGCTGAAATGGGGTAATAAGTTGTGCTAAAACATCTTGACGACTCTGTAACACAGTTTCAGTCTGATAAAGTCGTTAACCTGTAACTTTAGTTGACGACTCTAATGGTCATTATTCTGCAAATAAAAAGATGACGACCCTTGTGAAAAACGTGGATTCTATAATGATATTTTTTTACTTTCAATGTAGTTGGTTGTACAGACGAGCTCTCAACCTGAACCCGTCTCCACTATGGGTCCAGATACCTCCGACCACTATATGATCTATTTGGTATGTATTTATTGTTTGAATCATTGTATATCGTTTTGCCAATTGTTGAATTAGTGTTCTCATTAACGTGTTATTTGTTCAATGTAGACGTGGAAAACTAATGCTGAGGTCAAGGAATGGATTATTTCCAAGGCAAAAGAGAAGATGTACGCAGTTGTACAAAGCAAACACATTGATTGTAAGCAAATGGAGATGGTATGCGAGAGAGCAGGAAACAAGGAAGAAAGCCACAAAGGGAAGAACTACAAGTATGAGAAGAAGATGACTAGGGTGTACAAAACTTCGTCGAAGAAGATTGGATGCCCGTTCAGGATTGTTTTCAAAAGGCATCTGGAAACTTGTTTATGGAGTATTTATAGTATACCGCAGGGTCGTCATAACCATCCTCCACCTAAAACTCTTTTAGGACACCCAGCATATGGCCAATTGAAACCACATGAAATGGAAAAGGTCCGCCAGATGAAAGGATGTAGGCCCCTAAAGATCTTAAATGCAATTAAGGATGAAGATAAGACAAACTTGTCTATTATTTCGACCATCTACGCTGCCAAAGCAACAATGAAGAGAACCGAATAGGATGGTAGGTTGATTATGCAACAATCAAAGTGGTTGGCAGATAAACTTAACTATGCAATGCAAACAAGGGTGGATCCGGATGACAAAGTGACTCATATTTTTCTTGCCCATCCTAGGATGGTGGATTTGGCTTAGTGTTTTTAGGGTAATCTAACAGGAGAGGATGATTGCAACGAATCCGACAACTCAGCACCTTTGTCTCTTGGTTGGGTGATAGAAAACGAAACCTCACTCGGTTTTCTTTCGCGTAATTGACCGTAAACTAAGTATTTACCGTGGCGGGGAGGTTTGGAAGGAGGAGTCATCAACATTTGAACCGTGTCTTTGGTCTTCTTGGTGCTATATCCAAAACACACACAAAAAAGATATAGGGTCGTCATTTTGATTATCTAAAACACAAGCGACCCTTATAGTTTAGTTGACGACTCATACTTACTACACTGACGACTCTTACAAAAATTTTAACAGAGGGGGTGTTTTTACTCCTAAAAGGGTCGTTAACCAACTATAAGGGTCGTCCTAGTACAGTCGTCATCTTCAACTTTTAGAACTAACGACACTAAACTAGGTCAAAATTTTCTGAAAAAACAACAATAGAGTCGTCATCTTCAACATATCACCCTAACGATCTTTCATAGAGTTTACATGCATATCAAAAGTTGTTAGGGTATTCTAATTACAGAATAACGACCCAGAATGTGTAACGGCAAATATTCAGTTACAAACCTGATTTTGGCAATCAAAACACAACAAAAATTCGAATACAAGGTGGGTTTAAGTTCACATACCTTCTAATTGGAGCCATTTTTTCCTTGGGTTTTGATTTTTGCGGTTTTGAGGTGCCCGACTCAACGACCTTGTTTTTCACGGTATCAACGATATTAATGAATGGACGTTCTTTGCGAGCGGTTTGCTTTGTGCGTGCCATTTTTGCAGAAGAATTTAATCGTCGATTAAAGTTTTATCATCGACGATTACGCGATGAATCGGGCGGGAAAAAAATAAAATCAAAGAAGGCCGTTAATGGTGGTGGGGAAGAGGAGAAAGGGATGAGAGGGGGATGAAGAGAGTGAAAGTGAAACTGATTTTGGTTTGGGTTTTAGGATATAAATTGGGGGCCAAATTAGGAGGGTTAATTAGTGATTAACTGATTTTTAATTTTTAGGTTTATCAAAGGGTAAAATAGTATTTTCAATTTTCGGATTCATATGCCCCTGCAAATTTTGGGGTGCAAATAAAACGTTCAGGCCCCAATTAATATTCATGGCCCCCAATTAAACTAGTTTTTTTTTTCGGGTCACCAACACCAAAAAAAATACTTGTACATGTACATTATGTAGTTGCGTACAAAAATGGGTGGACGCTTCTATCGGAGGTTCCTTCCAATTAAAAGTACAAAGAAGAGAAGGGAATGAGTGAGAATAGCTTTATCAAATCATAGGTGGGTTCGACTGAAAAGAGATGAAAGCTGTTTTTGAGCATACCAAGTAAGACAAAATAGGAGTGTAAATAGCAATATTAGAAGCCCCTTAACCAAATATTTTTGGTAATGGCAAATCTGCCCTTTTAAGATTAGTGTTAATAGTAATGATTAGTTAAAATAAATCTAATTAGTGATTAGTTTTAAGATTACTTTCAACCAAAATTGTTTGCCCCTTAACCTACGATTTTTTCCTGGTTTTGTAGGTTAAAATCATCAAAAGTTTGTGTTTTCTCACTAAGGTTCGGCGAGTTTGGATGAACAGTTCGGCTAGCTGGAAGTGTTGATTAAGAGCCGAACCTACCTTGTAGACCAGAGTTCGGCTTGTTTTGTATTGTCCTAATAAGCCGAACCCTACACTGAACTGTCTGGAAGAAAAAATGTTTAGGGTACGACTTATATTTAGAAATTCGTATGCGCCGAACTTGTTGGAAACACATTGTTCGGCTATTTGAATAAGTAGAATATAAGCCGAACATAATCATGTACATTCCTGGGTTAATAATTTTGTATTGGTTCGGCACATATTATGATTATCGAATACGCCGAACCTCTATGCATCTCTTTCTGTGACTAGGTTCGGCTTGAAATTGCATAAAATTTCAAGCCGAACTGTTCATATACACTTACAGGAAGCTTTTGTGAAGAACAGTTCGGCTCAAAACACAACTCAATTGTGAGCCGAACCTTATAAATGCACTAGGTTCGGCACATATTATGATTATCGTACAAGCCGAACCTAACCATTAATTTTTCTTTGGAGCATCTAAAAATGCTCGGCTGTCCCGAAATACAAAATATGTTCCGAACTAAGGTAACTTTCATTGTGTTGATGAAACAGAGAGTAGTTCGGCTTGTACGATAATCATAATATGTGCCGAACCTAGTGCATTTATAAGGTTCGGCTCACAATTGAGTTGTGTTTTTAGCCGAATTAAACCAATTCAATCAATCATAAACAATAAAATAAGAGATGGGTTTGTGATAAATACCTACTAATTCCATTTTAGGAGTTGTTTTTTCAATCAGTTGAACTAAGGTAACTGATTTTGATTTTAGTTTTTTTTTAGGGGTAAGGACATATTAGTAATTTAAATTGTTTGAGGATATATAAGTAATTACACTACCCCTTATAAAGCCACCCTGGGTGGAAAAATAAATTTGTATGCCCAATAAGTTTCTTGTATGCCCAAAAACAGCTTTCAAAGAGATTAGATGGACAAGTCACACTTGAGGATGCACTTGAGTACCTAATTAGCTAGGTTCTAGGGCACTTGTTGTATACGGATTTAACAAACACCTTTCTCAAGTAATTATTTATCCATAAAAAATGATCTAAATAAAGAGCGGAAAAGTCAGTGATCTAGTTTTGTTTTTTGTCAGCACCCCCAACACACGTTACACACCTATTGAGAAAATGAGGGGCATCTGCATGGGTGGCACACACTAATAACCTACCGACTCTAATCAACTCTACTTCTACTCTACTAGAGTGGGAAGTGACAAATCAGGAAAAAACATGAGGTGAGTAGACACTCTTATCTCAAAAATGTTTTGGGGAAGTGTCAGAACTCTACTCTATTACATCCTGATTAACTACAGAGGTGAAATGACAAATGAGAAAACATGAGGTGACTACAGACTCTTATCTCATGCCTACTTAAATTTATCTACCTACTACCAAGTTGAAGAACACGTACAAATGCCTACTTAAATTTTCAATCTTATTACCGGGTGGCATGGTTTATTAGAGGGGCGGCATTCTAATAGGATAAAAAGAGTCATTACATGATCATTCAAGGTGTTACTTATAAAAAATGCTGGAAAATGACAAATTAACCCTCACAATTGATAACCTAGTTTAGTGATGATAATCAAGTTTAATGTTAATAATTAATTTCCCTTATATTAGCTCAAAATAAAAAAAAAAGATTTTAATATTTAAAAAAAAAAGTTTGGAGATGGTAGAGATGTTTTGACCCAAAGTGAAAGTCAATCTCAATCTATTGAAGAAATTAACCAACAAAGTTAAAACCCAGTGCCTGAAAATGACCATGTATACTTCTAAATTGTTGCTCAAATACGTAAAAAATTCAATTTCTTACATTTTCAGAGCTAATTACTGTTGGCATTTTGCTCGTAACCAGATGTAATTCATAGTTACGGTTCGTAAAAGATGAACTACCAACCGTAACGGGTTAAATTTGGGGAAAACCCAGTTGTAAAACCAGTTACGGTTGGTAACTAAATGCTCGATATTGTTCTGAACAGTGAACCATTAGTGTAAAAGTACGACGAGACAACTCAAACGGTCATGAGTCACGAATGAAGGCGTTCCTTTTCCTGCTATTGCGCTGAACAAAGCAAAAGGCTCAGTCAGTCACCAACCTACATCAAGAAATCTATCAAGTATTTAACTTTTGTTACGAAATCTACTTAAATTCTCCACATAATCCAAAACTCCATAACCAAAATAAATATTACATAGTGTGAAAATAACCAGACAACCCTTACCAGAAAAAAAAATGAAACAAATATTACAGATTATGAAAATGATCATGTTACCCTTAAGTTCTATCGCAATTCTAATGAGGGAAACGTGGGTAGTTTCCCACCATTTTTACAATGTTTCTTACTACGTTTGAAATGGAAGGAGGAAAAGTTGCCAAAATTCTTCGTTTACTATATAAAACATGATTCAAATCAAAATTCCTCGTGGGGCGGAATTTTTTGACTTGTTTCTTTTCACTGACACCACCAGACTTGCAATTTCACATGAATCTGACATATGTTTCAAAAGAAGGAAACAATGGGGAAGTTAACACCTTTTGACCGAAAATGCTAGATATACCCCAAAAAGTGTACACCAAAATTTTACCCCACTATATGTCAAGTTTTTATTGGCTCTCTTTTAAAACGGATCTCCTATTTTCTCTAATGCGGTAGGGTGGGGATGAAATCTACGGTTGATATGGATAACACATAAGGATGTAAAATGTTGGGGTATGATGGTGGTGTATATCTAGCAGCTTCACCTTTTGACCATCCATTGTAAACCCGACAGATTGCAATCATACTTTAAGAAAATATAAACGCCCCCGGTAATTTAAGGCTGAGGTCTCTATACTTGAAGGGGTAAAGTGTAGGACTGGTTTATGCGATCATAGCTAGGTCTCTATCTGATTGCTCATCATCATGATTATGGATGGATGGCTTGCAAAGGTATTCATTTCCTGTTTTATAATCTATAATGTGGGAAGGATGTAATGTTTGAGCATGGTCCCCTAGAGAAATTCAGAGATTGATTATCTTATTCAAGTATACTGTCCGAACTTTTCCAACCAGTAACCTCCATCTACTCACGGAGGTGGACGTTGAAACAGAGGAAAAATCAAACATAGCAATTGTAGATGTGACTATCGCAACGCGCTAATATTATTTCTATCAGAAAAGTGCACAAAAAAGTCATGAGGGTATTAATCATACGTGTGAAATCAATTACTGATATTTCTACAAGAGTAGAGGGTCAGAAATTGGAAAAATGAACAAATTTATAAAGAAAATGTTTTTTTTTTTTTTTTTGATCCGTCAAAACAAAAAAATTCATTGAAAAAGAGGTATTTAGGGGTACATGTCGGAACAATTGCTGAAAATAGCCTGCAAAACAATCATAAAACCAAACAAATAAAAATGTTATGGATGAGTCACGACCAGGTCGCTCTCTTTAAGACCTTTCGCGGCTCTGCCCAAGATTGTGCAAGCAGTTCTTCCATGTCGCGTCGTCCCAGGATAAAACAACCGAGTAAATTCTCTTTCACAATCACTATTGCACTTGAGAGTATGTGATACTTGTACACTTCTATTTTTTCTCATATATAATCAAATTTATAGAAAACAAGTGATAATCATACACTAGTTTTCTTTCTCTCAAAAATTCTTATTGTTCTTTTAAAAACTCCAAAAACATTAAAGAAAAAACTCCATTGTTTTCCTACCAAAATCTGATTTTTGTACTCAAGAATTTCAATAATTAATGACTCTTAATTATCACAAAATTAACACCATTAACTTCCCAAAATAAAACGGTCAAGGGATTAATAACAAAATAAATTTCTTTAATGAAAATAATTATGACTATTAAAAACAATTTTGATAAATGGAAATAAATTTGTTTTAAAGAATATATTTCCAACAATCCCCCACTTATATTTTTAAAATATTGAGCAAGATCTATATAGTGATGTGCATAAGTAAATGTATCTTTCGATTTTGAACCTTTGCATAGTGTTAGACTCTCGAAAAATCTGGCCATAGAGTGAACATAAGTCTCTGAACTCTAGGAGATAAAAGATTGTCCGACACACACACAACTATACTAGTGTAAAGTCTAAAGCCAGCACATTACGCCTTGTGCTTAAATCCCGGTTTAATGAATGATCTAGCGAATTGCCCACATTCTCATAGAAAACGGCCACACTTTCACATACATATAGGTGAGTTTATCAAGAGTGCTCTTGTAGCTAAGTACCCCACTCTAAATAGAGATATAAACATCATTAAGAGTTTTTGAAACAAAAAAATCAACATCAACTCGCTTCAGGATATCATGCCGTGGGATGAATTCTCTAAAGCATGATTCTGTCTTTACATATATTATCCGCGACTTAGTCCCATTTGAACCTAAATTTTGGGATCTCCATTCATAGGTAGGAAATACCTTTTGAACCTACTTCTGGAATCTTGAGTTATAGGTTGGGTGTCCATCACGAACAACTATGTTCATATCATTTGTGATTCGTTATTCCCTTTGAACCTACTTCTAGGTGGGTATCCATTACAAATGACTCAATTCTCAATGGGCATCAACATCATCCCATAAGATGTATTTACACCTTCTTATCAATCCTTTCGTTAAAGGATCAACAATAACTCTTTTTAGACCATATATAATCCATTCTCATAACATCAAAAATGCTTTCTATCACCTTATATGTCGACTCTACCGTTGTAATTAACGGTTCTCAACTCTTCAAATAGCCGCGGTACTATCGCATTGGATTAATATGTTTTTTCTTCCTCTATCTAGTAGAGGATTGAATCACTTTATCCCTTAAATGATTCATTTGAGAGGATATCTCAATCATCATCGCAATAATATCCTTAAAGGATTGCGGTAAACATTTTTAGATAGTGTATTTCTAGGTTTAAGGTTCTCTTCAGACACCTCATATATAACCTTCTTAATGTTTTTACTAATTATCATTACATGGATTATTAGTAAATCTGCATATATGTAACCCCCACTACAGAAGTAATATACATATAGTCCATCACATAGCAATAAGCAATTCCATACTACCATACTCATTTTATTTTTCTAGTTCAATTCACACACAATCACAAGCACTATAATACTAGAATGAAATGAGTGAAAACTAGTTTTTAAAGACTATTTTTATTTATTTACAATTCTTTTTCAATTTTGTGGAATAGATCCAAAACAAATGTTTCAATTCAACATTTACACTATCTTCATCCAAGTATTTCATGTCAAATAATAAGCTATGCATGTTCTCAGTTTCATTAACATCGTACGAGTTAGAATACAAATTCAGCGAATCACTTATGCATATACAGTAAACAATCTTATGTGTTTGTCACGTCAGTTAATTTTGAAACCATTTGAATTTACCACGTAATAAAATTTCCCATTCAATTGTTTAAGATCTTGTGTCAAAATATATGATGGCTAATCAAACTTATATGCATTTCGTTCTTATGGGAACTACAATGTTTTTCATGCTTGGTTTACATAGATTTATCACTGAACTCATTCAATATTATTTTTTTCTACATATGATATATATAAAAAATCACGCATCGTAGAAACAATGTCTAAAATTAATTACCCCTTCTCTATTTGTCAAACTAAAACATTTTGTTCTTAAAACCCTTTTCCAAATATTAAAATTACGAGGAGCTAAGCATCTCAAACAAGGTAATAATTATGACTAAAATTCTTTTTCGTCTTCTTACTTACGTAGGTTAAAATTCATTCTTAATGATCATGTGATCTCCATTTCTAGCTCGCTCTTTAATCTAAGTTTAATGTTAAATATGCACATGGTAAAGAACCCCCACTATTTCTCGACCAAAGGACATTTCAAATCAACACCAAAATATCTAAAATTGAGAATTTACTTATGCAAATTGCATTTCTACCCACATTCATTCAAAAATTTCTACAGACTTCGTTAGATATCGGATTTCGGTGTTTAATACCAATTAAAAAAAATATAAAGTTTCCTCATTCATACAAAAATTAGAAATAATTTTTTTAAGTGCAAATAATTTCTCTAAATTCATATTTGACGCACTATGTGTTCTTGCTCATTACTAATAAAGTAATTATCCAATTTCAAAATCATTTTGGCACAATATAGAGGACGACCAAACAAACATTTTTTGTGAAGACATCATTTCATAATTCACTACTGAAAAGATCAATTTTAGTCACCAAATTAGACTTCGTGAAATACCAAAAATATGTTATAAAAATTCTCAAACATTTTATTTCATCCGATGCTTTTGTAAACTAGTAAGATCGTGAGTCTACATGCTTTGATGATTTGGGTAAAATTTGATACACGTCACTTAAAAAATTCTTAGAAATTTTAAAGGAAAACACAACATGCTCATACTCATCACTAACTCAAAAATTTCATAGAAGCAAGATAAAATCACATATTTCAAGCACTCCAAAGATGCAGTCATATCATATAAATAATACAATATTTGGTTCAAACATTTCATTGATAACATTTCTATTGTAGTAGTGCAATGATCAAGTTCAACAAAACTTTTAATCTCAATCTTGTTAAAAACAAGATAGGTGGAAACTAGATTCTTTCTCATTTTGGTGGTATGAACATCTTTAACAAGATAGTTCTACCGTAAGCAAACTTTTCAGACCATACCAATACCAAAATCCTAGAGATGCGAGTATAACTCAACACCACTTTCTTTCAAACGATTCGGTTCAACTTTTGAACCATAACCTATCAAAACAAATATGGTGTAAAACACCAATATATATCACCTCTCACCGTATCCACAATTCACATTAACTTAACTTGAAAAGCATTGTTAATAATATTTGATATTCTTGCAATGTCGTGTAATGCCAACATATCAAATAACTTCATAATTAAAATTATGTTCATTTCTTGCTGAGAGTTGGTATTCATATTTGTTTTGATTAGGTTTCTTATTTTTTTGGTTTTGGTTTGGTGTCAAATTCTATCTCATAAGTTCCAAACTTGTATGAGTTACTCATATATTGTCATAAACAATAATTATCAATATCTAGTTTCCTTGCAACTCATTCTAAGATTGAATAATCAATTTATTTCAATCTAGAATGAAATTATTTGATCACTACAATAACTACAAATAGTTCATCAAACATACCTCATTTTCTTTGAAAGCTCAATTGGTTATAAACCATCGTCCACTCTTTCGACGTCGACAAAGAAATCATCAAAACCATTGGTCGGCAAGTTGATTCATCCCCGCTCGCAATTTTTTATTTCATTGGAAAATAAAAACTCGCTCAAGTAAATTATCACCTGTCATAATCATTTACATGTGAGCATTTGGAAGAAAATATATAAATAAGGTATGCACTTACATAATTACTTAAAGATCCATTAAAAAAATCAATACTCCAAGTTGCTCGTAACTGTCAAACAAAGATTCAAACTTCTATAATTATCACATCCTATATTGATAACTTTCTATCGAGCATATTATCAAACATATGTGGTGCACTAGTTTGACTGCTAACAAAAATTTATTTTTCATTACTAGAACAATAAAATGAATTAGTATAACCAAAACATGATTTTTAATGTAATTTATTACATCTCTAATCTCAAGTATCATCCCATATTTTGTACACACATACATAACGATTTTCAAATCACCACATCTCTCAAATCACATATCCAAATGGAAAATTTCAAAATATGTTTTGAAGATAAGTTTATGATCTACAAGTTTCATGCTACACAAGTTCAAAATAGCTAAAAAAATATGGGGACAAACGAAATCAATTAGGGTTAAAATTCTGCCCTTCAGAAAATTTCAGCAACGTTATGCGGCTTTGTAAAATACCTTAAAAATACTTTTTGGTATCCAAAAATTATGAAATTTAATCATGATGATCCTCATGATGTCTAACATACACGATATAAATTTCAAGACCGAATTCATGTTCATTTAAGAGTTCCATAGAAAAATTTATAACATTTTACAACTATGGTCTATTAACATTAGACACTAAAATTAAATTTTAGTTATGAAGACACCTAAAATCCAAAGCATCAAGATAAATTGTTAATGAATAATTATACCATGATGATTTAATAAAAAAAAATAAACAATGATACTTATCGTGTTTCAGCAATATTTTCTCGATTGATCTCTACGGTAGAAGAAAACGTCTTAAAATTGTTGAAACAATTGATGAAAATAGCCTGCAAAACAATCATAAAACAAAACAAACAAATATGTTATGGCTGAGTCACGACTAGGTCGCTCTCTTTAAGATGTTTTGCGGCTCTTCCCAAAATTGTGCAAGAAGTTATTCCATGTCGCGTTGTCTCCAGATAAAACAACCAAGTAAATTCTCTTTCACAATTACTCTTGCACTTGAGAGTATGTGATACTTGTACACTTCTATTTTTGCTCATAATCAAATTTATAAAAAACAAGTGATAATCATACACTAGTTTTCTTTCTCTCAAAAATTCTTATTGTTCTTTTAAAAACTCCAAAAACATTAAAGAAAAAACTCTCTTGTTTTCCTACCAAAATCTGATTTTTGTACTCAAGAATTTCTATAATTAACGACTCTTAATTATCACAAAATTAACACCATTAACTTCCCAAAATAAAACGGTCAAGGGATTAATAACAAAATAAATTTCTTTAATGAAACGGGTTATTTTGTTTTTGGTACTGAGGTTTTGACCAACTTTGTTGTTTGGTCTAACATTTGTCCAGGTTGGTGTTTGGTACTTGAAAAAAACGTTGACCCTCGTTGACCCGTTAACTGGTGACGTGTTTAACTCTTTAGGAATTAAATTGTGCAAATACTATTTTAACTCTAACATTTGTAACATTAACTTGTTATGTCCTCAATTTTCTCCCCTACTCGGTCTTATTCGTCTTCTTCTCAAACCTCTTCTTTTCTAGCAGCAGAAAAATCTCCAGCCGAATTTTCAATAATGAAATTGATGCCCGTTACAGCCACCAGATGGACAAATTCTTACACAGTTTCCTTCTGAAATTATTATGTCTTCATGAACTTCTGAATTACCGATTTTTTCCATTCCCTTCTCGTTGTCTCTTCGAATTCAGACACAAAATGTTGTTACAATTACACCCGATCCCCTTTCTCATCTCTAATTTCAACTCGATTGAACCACAGCGAAACCCTAAGTTCCAGATCTTTACAACCTTCCTGAATTCAAATCTATCATATCACTCGAACCCCATTAATCTTCTTTGGTATTCTGAACTGAAATCCATGGCCTTAGGTCTCTCCATTTTGTTACAGAAGCTTCAGGAATAGAGCATAACGATGAGGAAGAAATAATTGTTGCTTTCATGGTTTAGATCTTTGAACAAATTTGAGAATGGGTTTGGAGCAGAACTGTTGCTGGGTGATGATGGAAGAGTGATGGTGTTGAATAAAGAGCAGAAATGGGTTTTGGTTTGGTTTGATTGAGGTGGTGGTCATGAAATTAATTTGGCTGAGAAGGTGCAGATGATAATTTGAATTGCAGTTATGGGTTCAAGCGAGTTAGGAGATTGGTATGGGTTTGATGTGGATGAAGCCAACAGGAAAATGAAGGAGTTGATTGAATCGCAGTTATGGACTTGATTGTGTATACTGCGGGAAATGAGTTTCCGGGGAAGAACATCAAATAATAGTGGGTAATTTGGGTTGGGGTTTGAATTTGGGGAAGAACATTAATTAGGGTTCTTCACCAATCAAACGTCTTTCAGTCACGGTGTTAACTAAATAGATTTCATTTTTATTTTTCAAATATTAATTAAACAGCAGTTAAGACTTAACGGGTCCACGTAGGTCAACGTTTTTTCCAAGTACCAAACACCAACCTGGATAAATGTTAGACCAAACAGAAAAGTTGGTCAAAACTTGAGTACCAAAAACAAAATAACCCTAATGAAAATAATTATGACTATTAAAAACAATTTTGATAAATGGAAATAAATTTGTTTTAAAGAATATATTTCCAACAGTACCTCAACCCAATAAATACAACCGATCCAAAAATAGGAGATCGATTTTGGAAATGATCACCCAAAGAAAAGAACAAAGAAACAAAGAGCCAAAAGAATTTAACAAACAAACCATACACCAAACGTCTCATATCCAAATCAAAGGGGCCGCTAGAAATACGAACCCCATAAAGCTATCACCATGTTAGCCGTTAAACCCAACATGCTAGAGTTTGACTCGGCCCAAAAGTAAGATTCGATCTTAATATCTCGAATTATACTTTCCAAAATTTTCCTTTTGTGATTGAAAGTTATAGAATTCCTTTCTTTCCAAATGCACCGCCATATTGAAACCAGTAAGTTGTTCTATATATAATCAAGTCTTTTCATAGTCGCATTTATAAAGAAAATGTTAGACTCACAGGAAGGAAATCCCCGATGCTGGACACACATGTTCATTGCCTGAGGCCGGCAATATTGTGTGATATTATTGGGATCCTAGTCCCACATTGGTTAGATGGGGATTAATTAGTAGTTTATAACTCAATGGGTTCCCTTATCTAGTCAATCGGTTTTCAAGTTGAGTTACCCATGGGCTTCTGACGAGTTTAGGGTCGGTACCCTAACATTTGGTATCAGAGCCAACCACCACGACCCATGCCCGCTCCACGGAAGGGGTGACCTATAGGCTAGATTAAAGTGTTGGGGCACCTATATATGGGTGTAGTTGTCACTCGCATTAAATATTGATAGGGGAGTGAAGCCGACATAAGAGAAAGGGCTACCTTCGGGTCAGTGTCGATAGAGTGGGACAACGAGGACGTTGGGTCTGGAAGCGTGGTGGGATGTTGGGATACTAGTACCACATTGGTTAGATGGGGCTTAATTGGTAGTTTATAAGTCAATGGGTTCCCTCATCTAGTCAACCAGTTTTTGAGTTGAGTTCTACCCATGGGCTTATGACGAGTTTAGGGTCAGTACCCTAATAGATATATACATTCAATGTCATTAATGTGTCTGACACATAGACAAGTGTGTTCAAAATTAGGATGCGAGCCTGACACGGATACCTGACCACTTTTGGCGTATCCGTTCTACATAGATCAAGATAGTCAGGTTTCTATTGCATTTTTTTTCTTCTGTGAATTCCCTCGGCCAGTCCAACATATCGATTATGAATTGAAAAAGATGATGCCAGTTAAGTTATTGTTCTATATATTGAAAATTATTCCAGAACAAGGGAAAATCTATCAGGCCAGATTTTTAATGGATTTGATGAAACAATATGTTTTTATGAATTTTGCTTACATCCAGATGCAATTTTCAAGCAGGTGTTACCTTTTCATTTTTGATATAAAAAGATTTATAATACATTGGAAAGAAGAATCTAGTATAATCATTAGAAAAACATACTGTATTTAATTTACAAATATTTCCTTGATTTATATTTCATGACTTATTACATATACCATCAATTATAAATGGACGGATGATAATGATTTTTTAAAATCTATTTCCATTTAATGTTATCATAATTAATAACCAATCTAATTAAAAAGAAAATAGGTAATTAATAGCCCTCCGTCCCATATATAAAGGGGGAGAATGAGTTTTCTCTTTGAACAAGAAAAATTCTAGTTTTCATAAGTTTCCCCGTACTTTTATAATTTATCCTTATCAAATTCCGATAAAAAATATTAAACAATCCTATATCTATGTATCTCGTCAAATGTTTTAAAAACCGGATCAGACGTTGACCCAGTAAGATCAGTGGGTCAGGGTCAACTAGTTTAACCAGTGGTTCAACCGGGGTTCACTGGGTCAAACTATATAGATATTACAAGCTAAGTTACCTAACCCTATTTCATAAATATGGTGTAAGATAAAACGGAAAAAAAGGAAAAAACGAAAGAAAAAACATAGGATAACATCTACTCTTTTCTACAAGCTTTCTTTTTCTTATCTTTAGTCCCTCTTATACAACTTCATAGTTTTTGATTAGTGACTCTTTCAAAAAAAAAAAAAAATGAAAAATTAATGTGGGGATTCAAATATGGGTATGATTAGATTAGATGGATTGTTCTACAATGATTACTCTTTTTCAATCGCCTTCCAATGTTGTAATTGATGCAAGTTGTGAATTAAAATTTTAGAAGAGATTCACGATCCGATCTGATCTACGGGGCAATTTCGCAACAGGTATTCTTCTCCCTTTTTATTTGCTATTTCCAATACTATCAGTAGTAGTAATACTGATATTAGGGCATCATAAGATTCTTTATTTTTAATTTTTGTTTTGAAACTACAATATCTATTCATCATAAACATCATCATTGTCCTTTTGTTACTCTAATTGTTTTTTTTTTGTTTGTTTGTTCTTCTTCACAGTGGTTTCTCATTGTTTCATGTAAACAATCTTCCCCGTAAAGGTTGGAAATCAACCTTATTTTTGAAACTAAAATAATTTTTCTAACAAAAACATTAAAATTTAGTATTAGCAACCGGTTGAATCGGATAAAAAACCCCTGGATCAGCTGGTTCACTGGGTGGACCATACGGTTCATACAGGTTACTGGTTTTTTATGTAAATTAGTGGGTCAACAGTGAACCAACCCACTTTTTCTACTGGGTCACCGGTTAGACCGGCCGGGCCGGTCCGGTTCTGAAAACACTGATCTCATCTAATATTTAATTAAAATGTTTGATGCCCATAAACTTTAAATAAGGGTATATATATATATATATATGTGGTAAAACTATTCTTGGAATATGAACTCTGGCTATCTAATGGGACTAAAAAAATCTTAAACTCCACTTATATAATAGGGACGGAGGGAGTAGAAAACTAAGTATATATATATGGGTCTTGTTATCTTGTAAATTATGTAGCCTTATGCTACCCCATCATCTATAGGGCTGTCAATGGCACTTAACGTAACAGATATTGGCTCTGCCACTTCCGTTGCCATTAACATTAGCGGTTAACCGATATCCGTTAAGTTCCGACGGAAATATGAAATACAAAACCATTACCGCTACGTTGGACTAACCGGTTAACGGATAATTTTCCGGTACCATCCGGTTTGTCACAGGACAAACACAAAACAGGTTTAAAACACAGAACAATTACACAGAATAACTTCTAAATCCAAGAAAACAAGTTCTAATTCCATGCCACAAAAAAAACATACAGATGTTCATGTTCTAAACCAAATTACATGTTCAGAAACTTCAGATGTTCTAGCAAAATAAAATACCATGTTTTCATTTGTTGCAGGCTTGCAACAACTGCAATTTGCAAATGCATTCCTCCATATCCATATTCTCCACTTCCAACTGCATCTGCAAATGCATTCCTCCTTACTCCTTAGTCCTCAACTTCTGCATTTTGAAAGGAAAATCAAAAGTGTTAGACAGTTACGCAACTTAAGCTGGCAATGTTAGTGCAATAAGCCAATAAATATAAAAAAAATAAAAGATTAAAATGTAAGGAAAATTACTAGTAACACAACTATCATTGTCACTGAAAGTGAGATCTGGCATCCAATCACCCAAACAAAGCAATGCTTCAACAAGTTCTGGAGCTAATGAACTCCTGTGAGATGTGAGAACACTTCCACCAATACTAAACATAGATTCTGATGCTACACTTGTCATTGGAACTTCCAATACATCTCTTGCAATCCTTGAGAGAGTTGTGTACTTAGGAGCATGATTCTTCCACCAACTTAAGATATCAAACCTCATTTCTTCAGTGGCTGTGCCTTTAGGAAGAACTGGTTCTGCTAAGTATGTCTCCAATTCTGACTTATCAACCTCAAACATATTATTTTACATAATAAAATCATCATAACCAAATTCATATGATGTTGTTGAACCTGCAGAGATATCAATTGCAGTTGAATGCATTCTAGTATCAAAATAATATGGAGCTGTAGTGTTGGTTTCATAAGCACAAAAAAGAGCATTGAGTTCAAGCTGAAATTTATGATAGTGACTTTAATAGTTTTCCACAACATATACTCTCTTCATAACAAACTCCACCCATTTAGCCTTGTACCTAGATTCTAAAACAACCCCAATGCCCATCAAAGTGTTACTTTCTTTCCAGTAGATATTAAATTTCATCCTCATATTCTTGGCCATGTCTCTGATATACTCATGCTCACTTGAATCTCAGATATTAATGCATCTATTAACTTCTTGAAACCATTATAATACAAATTTGTTGTGGGATACTTAATCCCAGCAAATTTGGTTGAAATCACATCAAACAATTTCAAACATTCACATATATGTACTCCTTGTTACCACTCCTGAGAAGTTGGTAGTATATTGAAGTCATTATCCAAATCAGTTATCCTAACAAACGCTTTCCTCAAAAAAATTGCATCTTTAAGCATCTTAAAGGTGGAGTTCCACATGGTATCCACATCTAAACCCACAGACCTTGAAGCAGGAATCTTAACTTGGGCAATAACAACTTCAAATCTCTCTTTTCTAGCCTGACTTGACTTGATATATTTTACACACTCTCTAACTGCATCTATAAATGGAGCAGCAACTCTCATTCCACACCCTGCAATCAAGTGCAGTATATGATTACTACACCCCATTTGGAACATATCCCCATTAAGAACTAAACAATCTTTGCTATCAAGCCATTTCTTCATATTTTCCATCAGAACATTGTTGCAGCTAGCATTGTCAACATCTACAGCAAAAAGCTCAGTGTATATGTTCCAATCTAGACATACTGATTTCACTATAGATGCTAGAACTTCTCCATAATGTGGTGATGGCACTAAAGTATATGCTAGTGTTTTCTTAATCAGTTTCCACTCATCATCTATGTAATGCATTGTCACACATCATCCTTTGTATGCTTACATGACCACAAATATGTTGTTAAACTACACTTGGATGTAATTGTCTCAAATTGTTCTTGTAATTGCAGTTTGAACTCAGTTCTTAGTTTCATGATATCTTCCATAACTGTATTCCTAGTGTAAAGCTTAGCAGCAAGATTTAAATACTTCACAAACTCAACAAAATATGGATGCTCAACTATAGTTATTGGATAACCATGTTTAGCAATCATTTTGGCAACTAGTATCCTAGTAGCATCAGCATCATACTTCCAATTAGCTAACTTAGTTTGTGCATTACCTGTTTTGATTGTAGTAATCTTTCTTTGTCCTTTCTTGTTCTCAGGCTTTTCTTTGCAGGTTTTAGCATGGTAATGCAATTTGCTGGTTCGTTGGATACTGGGTGCATGCATTCTCCTCTTACAATGTTTGCATTCAGCTATAATTATACCAATTTCCATACATCTTACTATCTTCTTTTTAATTAACCTTTCAAAATCATTCCATGCATCAGACCTTACTGAACGTAGTTTTTTCTTTTCTTCAGCTATAACTGGATCTTCATCAACTTATATTCCTTCTACTGCTTCTTCTGTTGGAGGTGCAACAGGTGTTGAATGAATTCCTGAACCTTGAACTTGGTTTGATGCAGAAGGTAATTGAGATGCAACAGAAAGTGAGGAAGAGGGATTGCTTCTTCTTGATGAACCAACATAATTGGATGCTCCTCTTTCGATTTGGGACATGATTAATTTCACGAATTTCAATCTGTTCTGAAGTTCCCTAATATCAGAAACCGTAAATTGAAAATTTAGTTTTTAGGATTAAAATTAAACTCAAATGAAATAGAAGAAGATAACCCTAGTTTCTAATCAGTAATCACACGTGATTTGTATAGAGAAGATGATGAGTTTGCTCGAATCGAAAGGAAATTGATGAGGGTTGAGTTTTTCTTCTCCCGTTTGTATCGACTGAACCAGCTGAAGAAATGAATTTGTCGAAGTATAATAACCTAGGTATATGATTTTACACGTGTTGGTCAGACGTTAGAGGGTATCAGAAATAAGGCTAACGGAAATAGCCCAACCGGTACCATTACAGTAAGATAAAATTAACTGCTACATTATCGGTTACGGATAACCGCTAACCTATATAACGTAACTAAACCTAACAGAAACCGGATAATCTAATTCGGTTAACGGTTAACGGATATCCATTGACATGCCTAATCATCTATGAATCTTCTTCATCTATGAATCAATCAAGGAAAAATTATGACAAGTAGTGTTAATTAATTGGCGTTGAGATTATTAAGGATTCTCTTATATATAGCTCATGCTTTTATTATTTATAACCCACATAAAATAATTTGAATTTCTCCGGACATATCTTTTTAATTAGTCAACATAACACAAAAATTATACGCAGTTATTATTATAGCACAAAATAATCAATGAAATTGTCAAAAAATGTATCCCTAAATAAATAGCACCATCCCTAAACATAATAATTAAAAAAATGCACAATTAATTGTGAAGTTTCAATAATAAAATTGTGTAAGATTTGTGACATAAAAGATAATTTTGGGAAAATTTCAATTTTAACTTGATCGCGGTTGAGAAAAAAGAACATCATCTTTTTTTTTCTTTTCTTGGATGTATTATGCTTATGGAGTTTTAGATGATTGATTTTTGGAAAATATCGAACCTTAGCTAATTCCAGTTCGATTGGTGGTGCTGTGGAGATTCTTTAAAGGAATAATTATAATATATTCCCTCAATCAATGCTAACGTAATCATGATTGAGAAATAAATAACATTATTGTAGAAAAAATAAAAGGCGGCGTTTAGTTTGTTTTGGTGGGTAAGAATTGCGGTGTTTAACTGTTAATTTGTGAGAATAGTGAGAGAATAATTATAACTAATTTGAACTACGATTAGTTTGGATTTTAGAAAAAGTTAAAGATTTATTTTGTATCGGGAAGAAGTAGGATTTAATTGGAATTGTTAGTATAAAGAATTAAGGCTTGTTTGGTCTTCCACTTTGATTTCAACTTTTTTCTTACAAATAATAAACCTTGCATTTTTAGGGGCCATTCAAAAGAAATTAGGGGCCAATAATAAAATAAAATAGGGTCACCAAAACGTAAATTAAAGCCAACCCTTATCTTGCGTAATTTGTAATGGAAAAATTGCCCTTACATATTCGGTAGATAATGTAAGATTTGTATCCTCCGAATGCATTCGGTAGATAAAATTAAAATAATACTTCCGATTGTAGTCAGTGTAGTATTTGAAAGAATTTTTTTTCATTTTTTTTTATCATTTTTGAGTTATCGAGAAGAAGGAGAAGGAAAAAAAGGAAAAACCATTATTTCTTGAATAATCAACAAAAATGGATGGATATGAAGAAGAAGGTGAGAGTCATCATGAAGAACATAATGTTGAAGGTTCACGACCATTTAGAGAAGACAATTTTGGGTATATGTTGAATGATCCAAACTTTTGTGGAGAGGAAACCCTAGACGACGCTTTCATGGAAGAAAACGGAGAATCACCTGATATCGAAGCTAAAGATGCATCAAACATACAAGTATTGTGTTAAGAAACTCAAATACCCACTTTTAATGCATTTGTAAAAAAGAAAACTCGATTAATGCATGCATTGAATTCCATGAACTACCCAGAATCGGCAGATAATGTATCTACACCTCTACCGAATTCAACATACTGAGTACCAAATTTCTCTATTCGGAAGTTCGAAGAAAATCGATTACTACCGAATATGTAAAAACCCCCAAATTGATTTTCCAAAATATCTACATTCGGTAGTTATGTAGAGTATATTTACTAACGAATGGCCCCAAAAACAAAAACCTCCAAAATTATAATACTCAGTTTTCTTATCTTTTACATTCGGTAGTATTTTAAATTTATCTAACTACCGAATATATCATTGGCTCCAAAATAAAATTTTCGCAAACTTGTAAAAATTGCAATTCTTCTTCTTTGAAAATCGGAAGTCCATTAATTATGCTAGCTTTAGATTATTTATATTCGGATGTATAACCATTTATATTTCTTCTGATTATGTATGTTTTTGTACTCAGGAGACAGTCTAATTTTTTTATTGAAATCGGTTGTATGGGGCACATAATATACTACTGATTGTGGAGGACTACATAGTACTTGTCTTCCGATTGTTGGACAATCGGTTTGACTACTTAGTACTTGTCTTCCGGTTGTTATCGTAGAACTTGTTGCTTCCTTTTGCAGGCCATTGTAGCGTTTTTTGATGATTTCTATTTGAGGCTCGATACTTCCCTACACTATGCAAATGATTTGGTATACTCATTACTATTATTTTTATTTTTATTTCAAATTATGTATGTTAAATGCTTATACTTATGATATTTATTTTGTTATATGCGCGTTTAGTCATTTGCAAGTAAGGACGAGGCAAAGGAATGACTTATGAACAAGGAAAAACAGAAGATGTGCGTGGTAGTTCAAAACAATCATGTGGGTGAAACTCGATTTGAAATGATATGTGAGCGAGGTGGCAAGCGAAAGAGTCACAAGGGAAAGTATAGTAAGTACGTAAGGAAGACGAAGACTTCATGTCGGCTCAATGGGACTCGGATTCCTCCGATGAAGATTGATGGTTTTAGTGCAGGTTTTGTGGGTAAATCTCTATGCCTCACGAGACTATAACTCGTCCACTAGGGTCGCCTAGTTGCTCAAAGGCTTGATGCACATGCTAAGTGCATTCATTGTTCCGTCGACAAGGAGTTAGTTGTTATGTTTCAAACAATGTAGTAACCAAAATTGCATGAATAAAGTGAATTACATCTTCCCGTATTCTGTTTTCTGTTGGGTATAACTAAAGGTCGGCAAGGTTACATCTTTTCAACAGCCGACGATGTTAGAAATTATTTGCATGCCGACTATATGATAGCCAACATTGTAGGAAATGTTTATATGCCAACCATAAGATATATGGCCCAAGATAGTCGGCATATTCTTCAATTATAGACCTTTCCGACCAAAAATAGTCGGCGTTTTCTTCATCCACAGACCATGCCGGATAAACATAGTCGGCACCTTATGCAAACGTCTACCTTGCCGGCCAAAGTTAGTTGGCACCTTATTCAATCTTCGACCTTGCCGACTGTTTCACATTTTCAGAACTGAAAGTGTTGATCGAAATCGAACTCATAAAACATTTAATTTACTGAATTTATAATTTCAAAATTTTAATCTAAACTCAATTAATTAACCTAATCAGAATTTTTAGTGTTAATTAAACAAGAGAATATTAGCCATTTAGAAAATACATGGTTAAGGGGTGGCCTGTTTTACTTCTAAATGATCCATGTTTTATCTCATTAGGTATACCCCAATGAATATGATTATACTCCAATTTGGCCAGGCAAAATAAGGGATAAAATTTAAAAAATTAGTAAGAATAATCTTTTTTTGGTCAAATATACACGAAAAATAATGCATTGTACGGTGTTGTGTAGTGTTTTATGTATGGTATGACACACTTTACTAACCCGTTGTGATGCGCTACTCTACATGCTTATCCGTATCATGACCTAGCGTAATGTGCCATACTAACTAAATCACGTGTTGGTTTAGTACTCAAGGCTCAAATTCTAGCATGATGTGCTGAATTGTGCTCACGTGCCACAAACCAACTGATGCTCGAAATGGTTTCGCATAATTGTCTTTTGTTTTCGCGGGAAACCATTTGGTGCAAGAAAAAATTCGTTCATCGACGTAAACTTAGTTCCCTTCCAAGTGACGTGGATATGGAACCTGAAACTTGGATTGAACAACAACGGACCCTACATAAGATATAGCCTAAGGAAAAGTTATGATAAGTATAACAAGAGCTATTGGGTTGTGGGTCTCATTCAAAACCAAAAAGTCTAACAAAAAAAAGACCTAATTTGGTGTTACTATGGGTAGAGGGAAACCCCTTTCGTCCCGAACTCAATCATGCACTCCTTCAATTGAATGAGTATTTGATAGTCTCCACTACACGGCTGACCAAATGCCGTTTGAAAAAATAAGAAGAAAAAAATGGCAAATCAAGAGCCGTTTGAGTCTAAAATTGTTAAATCACTATAAAACGGATACCTAGCTCGGGTGGTCATCCCCGTTCCCTAAAGTTTCATGTGTTCCAGGAGGTCCCATGTTCGAGCCCACAATAACGTAATATTGCATAAATTAACATGGAATGTAGAGTTAGTTTGCCCCCTTATGACACAATCTCACCCCCCCCCATCCGCTTCGGCTCCTTTGGCTAGGTTACTCATGAGGCTCGCTGGTAAGCTAGCACATCAACCTATTCAATTAATGTTGTAGTATGTTGTTGGAGTTTAGCTTGTTAAGCTTCCAACTAGTTAATGTAATACAATATAACTTCTATAAAATAATACATTTGGGACCAAGAAAATTTATTATTTTAAAGAGATATTATATTATCGATAATATAATAAATTATTATTTTATACTTAAATTATATATTATGATTTTATAGTATAATTCCTAGTTTGGAGGTTAAATAATATTGTAGATTGAAAAATACTATATTAATTAATTTTGTAGAGATGTTCCATTATTGACTAATTACAATACAAATACAGGAACTTTAAGTATCAATCAACCTTCAACACTTCTTGTTGCAATTCAAGAACCTGACTTCGGGTCTTTTGACTGCACATGGAACTATAGGGAAGAAATCAACTTGATTCGAATTTTAAAGAAAAACAAAAACCAATATTGAATCATATTTTGGAAAAAGTTAATTTGAATGAAATTTATTTTTTATTTTTTGTAACATTATTATTTTATATATTATTTGGGACCTATTAATGCTTAAGTGGAACTTTTAAAATGTATTATTTTATGATTTTATTGAATTTATTATTTTAGAATTAAAGGGCCGAGTTAGAATCAATTTTATTTTTTTTAATGAGAATATTATATTAGTATAATACTTTAAAGAAGTTATACTGTACTCTTTATTTCTATAAAAATATTACATAAAAATATTTTATGTATTATTAGATATTTAGATAAATAAGAATCTTATAAAAATCTTTCAAAATATTTAATAAAAATAAAAAGACTGTGGTGTGGATGTCTAATTAAATGCCGTAAAAAAAAATTGTGTTTTAAAAAGGCAATAAAATGTGCCGCATAGTCTCTATATCACTCCTTCCCATAGTTACAAACTCACTCTATCACCTAGTCTTTCAACCAACCCAATTTGAAAGGGATAGAGTGTTAAAACACTTTACCCATAGCCCCTTACTCTAATGAGTTAAGGAAAACTGTAAAAATACCGTCAAAATTAGTTGTACACTAATCAAGCTACTAATTTTTGTTTTCTTTCGTTGAATTGGTAAAGAGCTTAGTATTAAGAGTCAGGTTGTTGGTATCATCACCTATGACTGTAACATTATACTATAAAACTCCATTTAGGCTACCAATTTGACAATGTCACATTGGTACTGTATTCGGAAATGCACAAACAGCGGAGACTTTTTGTATGTCCGTTGCAATGAATTACACTGCATAAATAGGGTTAGATTCCATTACATCTTACCCAGCACAATTTGTTATTGTTAATTTTTTTAATGTAGATCAACATCACCGGCCCAGATAAGACCTTTCTAGTTAAGGAAAATATATGACAAGTGACGATAATTAATAGATGTTGAGAGAAAAAAATGTTTGAAAAACTAAAATTATTAGTTTTACGAGATCAAGTTACTAGTAACCATTGGTTGAGAAAAAAATATTAATTAACTGTTAAAATTATTTGTACATTATCAACCCACTAATTAACCTCAAGTTGAGAAAATAAGATAAATTAATGAAATTTTAAAGTTAGTTCTACAACACCAACCTACTACTAGTAATCATGATCAAGCTGTTTGGGATACGCAAAACAACGACTTTTCCTAGGCCCGATACAACGAAATTTTATAAATAGGGTTAGATTCTCTTGAATCTTTGCACACACCGACACCAAACACAGTTTGGTGCACAAAACCGCTACAAGTTCCCCAGTTTCAGACCCTGTCTGTTCTTCTTATATACATTTTCTTTTGTTTATCAGATTGCATCAAAGAGATCAGCAAGCTCCATTAATTTGTCACAAAGAAATCTTTTAGCAGATCTTTTTTTAAGGTAACAATCTCCACCGTGATAAATGACATGCAAGATGACTTTGTTAACTGCATGTACAAATTTAGATAAGTAAATGCAAAATAAAATTGGAAGCAAATGTTTTGGTTTTCTTTCTAAATTCTCCATAGCTCTGTAGTTCATAATTGTATATACATCGTGTATATATATACATTCCTAGAGATAAACTTTCAATGCATACGCTGCCTGCACTAACACTAAATTGCGTGGTGGGAGCTAGGGTCTGCTATTACTATTGCTGCAATCAAATCAGCTATATTATGTATTTTATGTTCTTGTTTTTGGTTCAATGCCAATTTTTTCATTTTTCTTCTTCTTTTTGGTAGAACATATATGCCATCCAGGCCCCTATATTGAAGAAATTTTATGAGATACCGGTGGAAACTGAATAATTTCAAGTAACCACTAGAGATTCAAGAAGACCCAACCTAGCAGGAAGGAAAACAGGTGGTTATAAACAAGGTTGTTAAATCGTAAATCGCATAGTGAATTATTTTTTACTTTTTAAGAATCGAATCGTATATTGAATCGTGAATTGTAGATTCATGGTAAATATCTAAATACATATATAGATATTGGAGTTATAGATTAATAAGTTTAAATATATGTTATTGGTATTATAGATATGAATAATGAATAATACATAACACAATTTAGTGTTTAGCTCAATGCTTAGGCACTTAATTAGGTGGACATGGCTCTTGAGTTCGATCTTGTGCTCTAGTGGAGTTAAAATGTCTCAAAAAAAATATTTTTAATAAAAATCACATGGAAAGAACAGATTTAGATCTGTCCGACTTATGAATCGGTGCAAATCGCATGAGTCAAAATGTGAATCGTAAGATTCACAGACGAATAGATTCATAGTCAAGATTTGAATCGTTTTGGAAAATTTTGAAGCGAATCGTAAGATTCAAATCGTAAATCGTAAAATTTTAAAAACTATAGTTATAAATATAACTTATACTGTATTAAAGGAGATCAAACTCCATTAAATTTTGGTTTCTTGAGTTTAGAAA
This sequence comes from Papaver bracteatum, assembly GCA_023529315.1. Lineage (NCBI taxonomy): Eukaryota > Viridiplantae > Streptophyta > Magnoliopsida > Ranunculales > Papaveraceae > Papaver > Papaver bracteatum. The sequence continues at coordinate 173,309 of JAJJWX010000188.1, forward strand.
ATCGTCTCTTTTTAATTATGTTTTCTAATCTTTAATGCTTTTGATGAACATAGGGATTCTCAAATCCCTGTGATGACTTGGGTAAAATTTTCTCTAACTATGATTTTGAGATTGGCCACTTAGGATACTTAGTAGATTAAGGTTTAGTTCACACTTTCTTTTTCATACAAGGGATCTACCTAGTTTTTCTCAAGTTTTAAGGAATTTTATATAAGGGCGCCCTCTATACATGACCGAGAAAGCACTACGGGTAGAATGGTTTTCATTTAGTTATAAAAATAATTACTAGTATAATAATCTGAAAAAGCTAAAATAATTAATTTTTGGTTGAGAAGTTGAATATTAGAACGGAAAAATGGATTATTGAATTATAAATATAAAAATAAAACATATTTTCTGAACTTTGTTACCTAGTTGGTGTGATGTGCATCAGTGCAGATCATCTATAAATTTTTTGAGAACTGCCTTATCTTAAAAATCATTATAATGTAAATTCATAAACAGTACGTTGGGATATAAATAAAATGACCTCTTTCGTATCTAATAAAATGGCCCCCGTTAAGCTTCATTGAATTAACGTTTGTTACATCCATAGTATATATTTGAGTTGCGACTTAATTCATGGTATTTTCTGGTGAATGATTTAGGCACTAGTGATCTGAAAATTTCGTGGGATTCGATGGCGTCAAATGCTACCAAAATTGGTTGTCCACCTCCAATGAAGGCAACATCTAATGGAGCATTCCAAGGGGACAGTCCGCTAGATTTTGCGGTTCCTCTTCTCATCTTGCAGATATGCCTTGTGCTTGTTCTTACTCGGTTTCTTGCTTATCTTTTAAAGCCTCTAAAACAGCCTCGTGTTATTGCTGAGATCATTGTAAGTTCTTTTACAGCTGTATTTCGTTTCGATTTTCCTTCTTCTTATCTTGTTACATGTATAAGTTGTCATCATACTGCAAAACAAGTTTAAGCTATTATTTTCTTGAACATTGTAGGGTGGTATATTGCTCGGGCCTTCAGCCCTAGGTCGTAACAAGACATACCTGGATAAAGTTTTTCCTAAACGAAGCCTTACGGTTTTAGACACTATAGCCAACATCGGTCTCATCTTCTTTTTGTTCTTAGTTGGTTTAGAAATGGACCCAAAATCCCTGTCTAGGACCGGAAAGAGAATTCTCAGTATTTCTCTTGCTGGAATTACCGTACCATTTGCTTTAGGAATTGGGACATCGTTTGTCCTTCGAAATACAATATCGAAAGACGTTGACGGTCTAGCATTTATTGTATTCATGGGTGTAGCCTATTCAATTACTGCCTTCCCTGTCTTAGCCCGTATTCTTGCGGAGCTCAAACTTCTCACAACGGATGTTGGTAAGATGGCTATGTCGGCTGCTGCAGTAGACGATGTGACTGCCTGGATCCTGCTTGCTATAGCTGTTGCTCTTTCTGGCTCAGGTCATTCCCCGATTGTTGCTCTTTGGGTTCTTTTATGTGGCTGTGGATTTGTTGTGGGAGCTGTTCTCATATTCCGACCACTCTTTGCATGGATGACTAAACGAAACCAAGAAGGTGAACCTGTTGGAGAAACTTACATTTGCGCCACCTTAGGTGCTGTTCTTGCAGCTGCATTTATGACCGACCTTATTGGTATCCATGCTCTCTTTGGTGCCTTCGTCCTTGGAATTCTTGTGCCAAAAGAAGGGCCGTTAGGTATTGCTCTTGTTGAAAAGGTTGAAGATTTGGTATCTGGCCTCTTCCTTCCGTTGTATTTTGCCTCAAGTGGTTTGAAAACTAACGTGGCCACAATTAAAGGGCTTCAATCTTGGGGTCTTCTAGTATTGGTTATATTCACAGCGTGTTTTGGGAAACTTGTCGGCGTTGTGGGGGTGTCCCGTGTTTGTAAGGTCCCCTGGCGTGAGTCTTTTACTTTGGGAGTTCTCATGAACAGTAAAGGTTTGGTGGAACTCATCGTCCTTAACATTGGTAAAGACCGAAAGGTATAACCATGCATGCATACTCTTTCTATTTAGTATTTTATTTTATTTTTTGTCCGCAAATACGTCGAACCAGAATTCATAGCGATGCCTTCATTTTTGCAGGTTCTGAACGATCAAACTTTTGCCATCATGGTTTTGATGGCTCTGTTCACAACCTTCATCACAACGCCTATAGTTATGATTATTTATAAACCATCAAAAAGGGTAGACCTGGCGGAGGCTGATTACAAGAACAAAACAATAGAGAGCATAGATGGCAGTTCTCAGTTTCGGATTTTGGCATGCTTTCATAGTACAAAGAATATCCCGACAATGATAAATCTCATTGAGGCCTCTCGTGGTAGTGGAAGACCAGAGGGTTTATGTGTTTATGCATTACACGTAACAGAGTTGTCAGAGAGATCATCTGCCATTCTCATGGTACACAAGGCACGGAAAGATGGAATACCATTTTGGAATAAGGGGAGGAAAGACTCGGACCAAATTGTCGTTGCCTTTCAGACTTTCGAGCAGTTGAGTCATGTATCTGTAAGACCATTAACAACCATCTCTGCAGTGTCGAGTATGCACGAGGATATCTGTACTAGTGCTGAAAGAAAGAAAGCTGCAATGATTATCCTCCCATTTCACAAGCACCAAAGGATAGATGGGGCCCTTGAAACTACACGAACAGATCTTCGGTGGGTAAACCACAAGGTTCTCCAAAATGCACCATGCTCGGTAGGAATCCTTGTCGACCGTAGCCTTGGAGGGGTCTCTCAAGTATCTGCAAGTGATTTTTCTTCTTTCATTACTGTTTTATTCTTTGGGGGTCGTGACGACCGTGAAGCACTTGCATATGCTGTTCGCATGTCCGAGCATCCAGGTATCAAAGTAGCAGTCATCCACATCACAATGCAGCTTGAATCCGGTGGAGATATTGCTGTGATTGAAATGAGCGGGGAAAGTCCTGTTGAAAGCCATTTATTCGATCAGAAAGTCTTATCTGAGTTCGAAATGAAGATGTCCCAGAACCCATCCCTAAAATATGAGAAGAGATTGCTAAGCAATTCTGCGGAAGTTTTAGCTGTTGTTCAGGAATTCAGTAAATGCAGTCTATTTTTAGTTGGTCGCATGCCAACTGGTGTTGTGCAACGTGTTCTAAATGGAAGGAGCGATTGTCCAGAACTTGGTCCAATCGGAAGCTTATTAGTTTCACCAGATCTTTCAACGACGGCTTCGGTTTTGGTTGTTCAACAATATTACAACCAGCCACCTTCAGATTTAGCTGTTGTTTATCCAGAAGATTTAGACTCCAAGTAGTTGTTGATTTTAAATTACAGGAACTGGTAAGCATCCTTCCCTATCACCATGTGCGGTTGGATGTTTTCTTAAAAAGTCTTTTTTTTTTCTCTGTGTGTTATTGCAAGTTACTTCTGTTGTCAAATTTCTTAAACTGTACATGTATTTATGGAAATGGTGTTTGTTGGTGAATTCAACCTTTTTCCTTTTTGGATAGTTACCCCAGTGGCTAATAAAAACTACCATTTAGTCCTAAAGATAATATTTTTTTCGTCCCAAATTAGATGAGCTAGTTGGTTTTATATTTTGTCCTATAAATAGATGAGCTATCTCTAATCATTGAGATATTTCCAAAACTACTATTTTAATTGATTATTATTACTATAATAAATATATATAATTTGATAGTCATGTTTATATTTGTTACGTAGATGTTTTAAATATTTTTCAACGGTATAAAGTTTAGACAAATGCTATCTCACACGAATTTGCGGGATGGCTTCACGCAAAAGCGGCTTCTTTACCGTTGGATGATCAAATCAACGATTAGATTCACATTCAGGAAAGGACCCATCATTTTCAGGAAAGGACCCACCATTTTCCCTAAAGGGTTTAAGGCTGTTAGATATGGGTTTTAACATGATCTAACGGTAAAGAAACCGCATTTGCGGGAAGCTATCCCGCAAAGTCGTGTGGGAAAGTACTGCTCTAAAGTTTATGACAAACCGTGTTATAGTTTAAAAGATAAATTATTTTGGCTAATGCTATCCCACGTGGCAATGCGGGATAGCTTTATAAGCGAGCAAACTCCTACCCGTTAGATCATTGGGTAGGTCTATCTTTCACGTACAGGTGTAAAGCAAAAAAAAAAAAAAACATATAGCTTTAAAAGAAAAAATGATTGTCAAAACTCGTTGTCATTTATTGAATCTTATACAAAAATCATTTTCTGTTTCGTCTCGAATGTTTCTGTCACAACATTAAAACCACAAAAGTGAAAGCTTTGAAAATGCATCCTGAATTTTTTTAAAAGAAGATTTTGATTTATACTCTCCTCCAAACCTTGATAAATATGTGTGATTTGGTCTGATTTTATTTGAAGACTTTTGTATGATTTTTTTCTTCTTTTTGATTACTATATTTTTCTCCGGCCGGCGGTGTGGTAACTGGTGGTGGAATTGATGGCGGGATGTATTGCTGATGTGATGATAGTGTTTTTGGTGACGATATACTGTAAGAAATCGAGATTAATTTTCAATGGATAAATTACCGAACACCGATCTGGAAAAAAAATTCATAATCAAAATTTTCAGTTAATAAAATCAAGAAGAAAAAAAAAAGCGAAATTGATTACGATGTGATTCATTACTGTCTTTTATATTGTTAGTTTTGTTTGGTAGGACAGATTGAAGATTAGCGAAAATAACCAAATATACTAAAACAAAAATAATATAAAGGAGTCGGTTATAATTAGATATTTATATAAAATCACTTTTAACAATCTCAAGGAAGATAAGTCAATCTAATGGTACAAAACCTGCTAGCTTATACTGGCTATATGCGTGACAGTGCGTGATAGCACGCCCCAATTATTTTTAAGTTTTACTAGTCATTATCCATAAGGGTATAATTGTAAAAAAAATACTTAAACATACTTCCCTTTTTAAGATCTACTTTCTCTGGGTTTTTTTCCTTCTTGTTTTTGCTTATGAAGATGATGAAGACGACGACGATGATGAAGATAATCCTTCTTCTTCCCTTTTTCTAGGTTTTTGACGGTGAAGATGATGATGAACGATGAAGATTTTTTGTGTTCTTTTTAACTGCTATTGTTGTTGTTGAAGATGATGAAGATGATGAAGACGATGAAGATGATGAGGATTTAAAGAATGAACTCTATTTTTAGATCTTTTTATTGGGTGTTCATTCGAAAAAATGAACTTTGATTTTCGTTGTGTTCATGTTAAAGAATGAATTTTTGTTTTAGATCTTGAATTATTAGGTGCTTATTCGAAATAATGAACTCTATTTTTTATGGATTTTTGTTGTGTGCTCATGTCAAAAAGTGAAATCTATTTTAGATCTTGAATTATTAGGTGTTCATTTTAAAGAATAAACTTTGTTCTAGGTTTAAATTAGTTTGTTTTGATAGGTGTTCATTTTGACAAATGAACTCTGATTTTTGTTCATAATAATGAACTTTGATTGGGTGTTCTTCTGAAAGAATGAACTCTGATTTTTTTTTTAATAATAATGAACTTTGATTGAATGAACTCTGATTTTTGTTCATAATAATGAACTTTGATTGGGTGTTCATTTGAAAGAATACTCTGTTTTCAGACTTTATTTAGTGGTGTTGATTAGGTGTTCATTCGAAAGAATTAATGAACTCTGTTTTTTGTTCATAATAATGAATTTTTTGTTGTGTCTTCAATTTTAAGATGAAGTCGAATCTACAAAAAACATTACCAAACACCTGATAGTTCATCAAACAGAATAGACATCTACAAAAAAAATAAGTAGGAAATTCAGAATTCATCAGAGAGCATGAAGTCAAATAATTATGGAACTAGAAAAGTTATATAAATTAATGCTAAAACAGTACGGAAGGACATTTTTGTCCACTTTATATTTTCAAATAATTATGGACCAAACATGAAACTCCTTTTTCCGCAGGACCAAATAATCTTTCGAGCACCTAAAAAAGGACCAACCGATAATTTTCCCTTTTTACAATCCATGTGATAGAGAATTTACATGAACGACATTTGAAGTACCTTATGCAGGGGAATGATGCCTAAAGAAACCACTAGAAATATTACATGCCCAAAAAAAAAAAAAAAATTCTAAACATACCGCGTAAAGGAAACACCCTTAAAACAACCAGACACATATAAAAATAATGGCGGGACCCCCTGCTGTCCTCCGCGGGGCCACCGTGACCTACAAAAAAAAAAATTGTGAGACAAAAACGAATATTGTTTTTTGATTGTTTGCTTTACACGGTTCATATAGAACCATTGAAAAAAAAAACGAAAAAAAAGCATGTAAGGTCCTTGTGGATTGGTTAATTGGATTATCCGTAAGCAGCAGTACTTTCCCACTTGATGAGCACTGTTAGTCTTCCCTTACCCAAAATCTGGTGAAGGAAAGCTGAGGGTCTGGGATGAGTTCAGCAAACCTTGGAGGAAAGTGTTAGATACAAGTTAGGGTGATAATTGGGCCGACCGGAGGGCCCCCCGGGAGTGAGACCCTTTTATGACCACTTTTTTGTAAAATAAAGAGTAACACAAATGTTAATTTGATAAAAAGATTGGAAATTTCCGTATCCATGGTTACTTTTTCACTAGACAAAATTATCCATTCCTTTTAGTCCAATTACTATAATTCCTTGTGTATCCTATTTTTTTAGAGTTATAATTGGAATGTAAACTATAATATAACATATATAAAAATCCGTGCCTTGGAATTTTACAAATTTTATCTCGTTGGAAAGCTTATAAAAAAACCTACGGAACGAGTATAAACAACAATTTCAAATTTAGAATTTTTACGAAAAATTCGGAGGTGTTAATTCTTTTAGGCACATTTTTTGAAAATTGAATGCATAACACATTATGCATCCATATTTTGGTTTATACATCAACTAATTTTCCGTTGCAAATAATAAAACATATGCTACATGCTTCAAAAAAAAAGAGGGAACATTATCTATATACCCCTACTGTGAGACCCCTAGCAAAAATACCCTTATGAACTTTACAAATACCCATAAGCCTAATACATTACTAAAATACCCTCTTTTATAAAGTGAATATACAAAACCACCACCACCACTATTCAAAAAAAAATAAAAAAAATATCTAATGCCCATACCACTATCCACCACCAACCACCACCACCACTATTAAAAAAAAAATAAAAAAAATATCTAATGCCCACACCACTATCCACCACCAACCACCACCACTGTCCACCGCCACCGCCTCCCACCACCACCATCAACCACCTCCACCGACGACCACCACCACCGAAGACCACCAACGCCGACCACCACCATCGCCAACCACCGCCGCCGCTAACGAACACCACCACTGTCCAATACCACCACCGCCGCCAACAACCGACACCCACCGCCGCCGCCACCACCATGTGGAGTCAACTTGCTGAAGTTGTGTCCATATCGGAGGCAACTAGCTCAAGTTGTCTTCAACAATAAAGGCAACTAGCACAAAGTTGTCTTCAAAAAGTGAAAGCAACTATCCTAAGTTGTCTCCATATCTGGAGGCAACTTGCACAAGTTGTCTCTAAAAAATAAAAATTATACACAAATAAGTAAACCTAGTGTGAATCGAACACATATCTTCTGACATATAGTCAGTTGTGCTACCATTGCACCACATGTTCGCCACACCATCAGTGTTCAACCAACAATTCAAACAACCACCATACAACACCACACCATTCATCTCTGCTACTGCAACTCTACCTGCAACAAGTTCGCCACAACCGTCTATGCACACTTGCAACATGAGCCAATAGTTGTAGTCACTTCCATGCCCTTACTCAAACACCATCAGCAACACACAAGCAGTAACAACTTCTTGTTCTGCTTTCAATGCAGATTCATATTGAGTTCCTTCTCAACTTCCTAAGAATTCATCTACTCTTTTGACTTTAAAGCATGAGAACCAGCAGCACAACCATCATCAGCAAATCAACACAACCCAAAAACATAACCAAGTTTCCTTAGAAGTGGAATCAACTAGTTCAAGTTGCCTCCAATATGGAATCAACTAGCTAAAGTTACCTCCAAAAGTGAAAGCAACTTTCTCAAGTTGTCTCTAGAAAAAGGAAGCAACTAGCTCAAGTTGTCTCCAATAGTGGAAGCAACTTGGTCAAGTTGTTTCCAAAGTTGGAAGCAACTTGATGAAGTTGTTTCCAAAGTTGGAATCAAATAGATGAAGTTAACTTCACCGTTCCTTCTCTGCGTACAAACACCAGTTCAACAGTATCACCAACAAATCCACCTGCAATCCATCTCTTCAAAGCCATCAGCTGTATCTAATATAAACTTTACCAGCTCATCTTGAGTTTAAAACTTGTCCTAAACATACATCTATACTCTGCTCAATTCCACCAATTCAGTGCAGCAACAAACAATAAATGCTGTTTCAGCTCCTTGTTTACTGCAATTGCAATTGCAATTCAACTGATTCTGCCACACAACTTCAATCTTTCCATTGTTGCTTCAATGTTCTTCCTGAGATTAATACAACTCCAACCTCTATGTCCATCTCAGAAACACCTGCTCAGCAACACAAGCCCATTACAGTTCATCCATTCCCAGTTATAGCTAGAACCAACATCAACTCAGTTCCAACACCTTGAACTCAATACAGTTCCTTGAAGCAGCAAACAACCCTACAAAGATTCAACTCTGCCATCACATAAATCTCCTCAAAACCTTATTTAGTCTTCCACTTTAATTCTCAAATCAAAACAACCAGAAAACCCATGATAATCAACTAGCAGCACCAGTGCCAAATCAACCCCATTAGATTCAATTCATCACCAACATCTTCTCGAGAACAACAACCCTTGTAATCTTCATCTGCAAGAATACCAACACAAAACCATCTTTGTATAATCATTGGTTACTTCATCTCAACAACAATCGAAATCATTTCTTCTCTTTAGATTGACCACCAACAGTAGCAAACCATTTCAACAACATCAATTCCATTACCTCCTCCACTTTCACATCCATGTCCTTCTCTTAATCTCCACAAACCCCAATCTCTGAAATCCGTCAATATTATCACCAGATTCTTCAACTGATTTTACTGAAATACAAACCCTAGCTTCTTCTCGATCTCTGTCATCAAATGAGCTAAGAGTTAGTTGCAAATCAGAATGGATCTACATTTTTGTATTGTCGAACTCAGATATATAAGAATCATCTTCAAATCGAGTAGTTGTTAAGCTTCAATAAATTAAAATTTCGAGTATTTAGTTCGAAATTACCAGAAAATGAAACCTAAATTCAGATCTCTCGATCTCCTGAAACTAAATATGATATTGAAAATCAGTGACAAATCGAGAAAAAGAAGAAGATGATGTTGATGTTGATATTGAACTCTTGATGACGATTATCAAACCTGGTTTTTGAATCTGAAGGTTGGTGTTGGTTACGGCGGCGGAGAAACGGTGTTGAATGTGGTGGTGGTGATGGGTGAAAGCGGAGGAGAGAAAAGTAGATCGAGAGAAATTTCTACTGATTGTAGTGGTGATGATGGGTGAAAGAGGAGGGGAGTTGGGTCTGGTGCTATATGTGGTGGTTTAGCTAGTGACAGAGCTGATAATGGCAGCGATGAAGATGGTGGTGGCGGAGACGGAGATGGTGCTGGTGGTGAAACGATGAAGATGTGTCGGCTAGTTCAATTGATTTTTCTCTGAGTGAGAAATAAAGAGAAGTCTGAATATAAGACACAGAGGTTAAAAATAGGATTATGAGAATTATTTTGTTGAACATAATTTCAGTTTTGCCATTAGGGGTATTTGTAAAGACTCATAAGGGTACTTGTGCAAATCCCATGGATATTAGGGGGATAAATAACATTCCCACACAAAAAAAATGTATTCCCTCCGTTTTAAGAAAAATAATATTTTCACTTTAGGCACAATTTTTGTAAATTGAATGCACATCCATTATGCAAACCACCATAAAGGATGCATAACACATCATGCAACCATATTTTGGTTTATGGATCGACAAATTTTCCGTTTCAGGAAAAGTGATACTTTCACTCCGTTTTAGGAAAAGTGATACTTTCGCTTCATTTCAGAAAAAGTGATACTTTCGCTCCGTTTTTTACGGGACGAAAGTATCACTTTCCCGAAACAAAGCAAAGGTATCACTTTTTATGAAACTAATCAAAAGTATCACTTTTTTCTGAAACAGGAAAAAAGTAGTCGCAGACAAACACCATCTTCAGATTCTTTTTCGGTCGGCCCGCCTACCGTGACAACGGTTTTACTAGTTATTTTCATTCCACTCCAAAAAAAAAAAAAAATCGTTTTGGATGTTGGGAGTGTGTTCCACGTAATTAAAAGTCATAGATTGTTTGCACATAAAATTAAGTTGTAGGATAAATTACTATTATTTTTTGGTAGCTGTTTTTTTCTCTTATAAGCCATCCACATGTTCTACATTTGCTGTTCCATTTTCCCAGCGAATGCATTCATACCTAGACGCCGGTCATATCTTGTTTGCTGATTAAAAATAAAAAACAACTGTTCCCGAAAAATGGATTTGATACATCGTCACGGTCAGGTTTGTAGTTCGGGAACTAAGATTAAAAGTCACAGTTTGTTTGCAGAGAAGACTTTTTTCATTTTTCCTCTTTTTTTTAATCGGGATTAACGTTCGCCAGAGAAGACTGTAATGACCTAGTGGGAGATTTTATTAATCTTATTTTTCTTATCCGATCCAACGAAATGCCTTTTATAAATGGTGTTAGATTCTCTTGAATCTTCACACAAAAAGAAGAAAACCAAACTTAAAACAAACTAAGTTTGGTTTTCAAACACTGCTAAAAGTCCATAAAAAGTGACTCTTCAGACTCTGCCGGTTCTTGTTATACGCATTTTCTTCTGTTTATCAGATTTCGGTCGAAGGCATCAGACACTCCATTTTCAAGGTAACATTCTTGCTTCGTCAATCTTTAAATATGTTTTATTACTGAAATATGAATCGTCTTTTCTTTATAATCTTTAGTTGCCATGCTTTCTTTTTAATACTAATGCATTTGTTGTTACAGCAAATGGTGATACTTGTTCTTGAGCAATTTTCTAGTTGCAATGCTTTCTCTTTTAATGCAAGCAAGATACAAATAAAACTTTGGGAAACTTTGAGCTGAAAATTTTGTTCTTGAGCATAAAATTGTTTCATCCGTGCTTTCAGTTTTTAGGCCGTACTCTTTGTTTGAAACAATGAATGAATTAGGAAAGAAAAAAACTTGGTTCTTAATTTTGTTTCGAGGATGAACATTATGAACCATCAATCATGACGTAAAAAATGGAATTTGCTTGTGCTAAAGTTGACTTGTTGCCATGGCCAGATGGCAAATTAGATTTAAAAAAATAATAATTTAAAAAAAATGTTGAAGCACAAATAATGGAAGTGGCAATATAGAATGGGCAAAAGATGTCAAAACCATGTCTTGAACCCGGAGGTAACATTTAGAAGATTAGTGTGTATATCTTTTTTTTCATTTTCGAAACAACAAAATTCATTCCATGGGTGCTGAGGAAGCACAAGAAAAACAAGAAGTATAAGAGTTACAATAGTTGAGCGATGGGATTACATGTTGTCTTTAAATATTTCCCATTTACACATAAAGTCATCAAAAGTAAAGATCATAAACACCTTGTTATTCCTTTCGGTCCAAAAAACATACCATATCGCATGGTAGGCAGCACTTGATCAAAAATGAACCTTTACATTCATAATTTATATTTGAGTTGCCATTTAATACATGTTGTTTTCTGGTGTGATTTAGGCGCAAGTGATCTGAAGTGATTGTGGAATCAAATGGCGTCTAATGCTACCAAACCTGTATGTCCGCCTCCAATGAAGGCAACATCCAATGGAGCTTTCCAAGGGGACAGTCCGCTAGATTTTGCAGTTCCTCTTCTCATCATGCAGATATGCCTTGTGCTTGTTCTCACTCGGTTTATTGCTTATCTTTTAAGGCCACTAAAACAGCCTCGTGTGGTTGCTGAAATCATTGTAAGTTCTTTTACTGCTATATATCGTTAAAAAAAAAAAAATTCTCTTCTTAGATATTTATATAAGTTGTCATCATACTTCAAGCTAGCTTAAGCTGTTACTTCCTTGAACCTTGTAGGGTGGTATATTGCTCGGGCCTTCAGCTCTAGGTCGTAATAAGACATACCTGGATGCAGTTTTTCCTAAGCGAAGCCTTACGGTTTTAGACACTTTAGCCAACATCGGTCTCATCTTCTTTATGTTCTTAGTTGGTTTAGAAATGGACCCAAAATCCCTTTCCAAGACCGGAAAGCGAATTCTCAGTATTTCTCTTGCTGGAATTTCCGTACCATTTGCTTTAGGAATTGGGACATCATTTGTCCTTAAGAATACAGTATCAAGAGACGTTGACGGTCTACCATTTTTCATATTCATGGGCGTAGCCTTTTCCATCACTGCCTTTCCTGTCTTAGCCCGTATTCTAGCCGAGCTCAAACTCCTCACAACGGATGTTGGTAGGATGGCTATGTCGGCTGCTGCAGTAGACGACGTGACGGCCTGGATCCTACTTGCTCTAGCTGTTGCTCTTTCAAGCTCAGGTCATTCCCCGATTGTGGCTCTTTGGGTTCTTTTTTGTGGCTGTGGATTTGTTGCGGGAGCAATTGTCATATTCCGACCACTCTTTGCATGGATGGCTAAACGCACGCATGAAGGTGAACCTGTTGGAGAAACATACATTTGTGCCACCTTAGGTGTTGTTCTTGCAGCTGCATTTGTGACTGATGTTATTGGTATCCATGCTCTCTTTGGTGCCTTTGTTCTTGGAATTCTTGTGCCAAAGGAAGGGCCATTAGGTGTCTCTCTTGTTGAAAAGGTTGAAGATTTGGTATCCGGCCTATTCCTTCCGTTATATTTTGCTTCAAGTGGTTTGAAAACTAATGTGGCCACTATTCAAGGGATTCAATCTTGGGGTCTTCTTGTCTTGGTTATATTCACAGCTTGTTTTGGTAAGCTTGTCGGCGTTATCGGAGTTTCCCGTGCTTGTAAGGTCCCTTGGCGCGAGTCTTTTACTTTGGGTGTTCTTATGAACAGTAAAGGTTTGGTGGAACTCATCGTCCTTAACATTGGCAAAGACCGAAAGGTGTTGAATGATCAAACTTTTGCCATCATGGTTTTGATGGCTCTCTTCACAACCTTCATCACAACACCTATCGTTATGATTATATATAAGACATCGAAAAGGGCAGGCCTGATGGGAGCTGACTACAAGAATAGAACGATAGAGAGCATAGACGTCAGTTCCCAGCTTCGAATCTTGGCATGCTTCCATAGTACAAAGAATGTCCCCACAATGATAAATCTCATCGAGGCTTCTCGTGGTAGTGGAAGACAAGAAGGGATATGTGTTTACGCATTACACTTAACAGAACTCTCAGAGAGATCGTCTGCAATTCGCATGGTACACAAGGCACGGCAAAATGGATTACCATTTTGGAATAAGGGGAGGAAAGACTCAGACCACATTGTCGTCGCATTTGATACTTTCCAGCAGTTGAGTCATGTCTCCATTAGACCAATGACATCCATCTCTGGTCTGTCGAATATGCACGAGGATATCTGTGCTAGTGCCGAAAGTAAGAAAGCAGCAATGATTATCCTCCCATTTCACAAGCACCAGAGAGTAGATGGGGCTCTCGAAAATACACGTACAGATTTTCGGTGGGTAAATCACAAGGTTCTCCAAAATGCACCGTGCTCTGTAGGTATCCTTGTCGACCGTAGCCTTGGCGGGGCTTCTCAAGTGTCTGCTAGTAATGTTTCTTCTTCCATTACTGTTATATTCTTTGGGGGCCGTGACGACCGTGAAGCGCTAGCTTATGGTGTTCGCATGGCTGAGCATCCAGGTATCAAATTAGCAGTCATCCACATCACAATGCATCTTGAATCCGGTGGAGAGATATCTGTGATTGAAATGAACGAGGGAAGTAATAGTGAAAGTCGTTTACTCGATGAGAAAGTCCTATCTGAGTTCGAAAAGCAGATCCCCCAGAATCCTTCCTTGAAATATGAGAAAAGATTGCTTAGAAATTCTGCGGAAGTTGTGGCTGTCGTTCAAGAATTCAGTAAATGCAGTCTATATTTAGTTGGTCGCATGCCAACTGGTGTTGTGCAACCTCTTCTAAGCGGAAGTGGGGATTGTCCAGAACTTGGTCCGATAGGAAGCTTATTAGTTTCACCAGATCTTTCCACAACAGCTTCCGTTTTGGTTGTCCAACAGTATTACAACCAGCCACCTTCAGATTTGGCTGTTGTTTCAGAAGATTAAGACTCCTAAGTAGTTGTTGTATAACTGGGACATCAGACCATCTCCTCTGAAACATAGAACCACTTTGATTCGGATGATTGTTGAAACAATATAGTTGCATATACCTTTGTATTTACTTCCTTTTCGAATTACAATACGTCTTTGAACACTTTGGTTCTTTGACTGTTTTTCCTGTTTTTGTATCTTGATAAATGTATACCTCCTCTTGGAGATAATAATAATATTGTCCAACATTAATTTTTGTTGAACCTTAAAGCTACTTGAAATGGTATAGCAGAGCTTTAATGGTGAATTAACATTATTAATGCTAGGTAAGATTTCAGTTGATGCTAGTAATTTGTCATCATCATCACTAGTAATACCTAGATTTTACTCCGTTTACCTATGAAGGAGAAGATTACTTTTGCTAGCATGCAAGCTGCAAATTAGCAATCTATGGAGGATGTCAACATGTATGAACACCACTTTATGGCCGAATTATACTGATTCCGGCCCTAGTGCTACCACGGCACCCAACTATTAGTACATATTTTATTAAACAACCCGTATAGCAGATTAACAAAATTAACAAATGGATTTCTTTCAGGATAGTTATTGGTTTTCATTTGACTATGTCCTTTGTTTTCCTCTTTAGACGTGGGTGTTTATGTTGCTATAACATTCATAAGTATTTGATAGGTTTGTAACTTCTTAATCAACCATTGAACTTCATATCTCGCAAATCAAATTTCCAAAACCGAGGATAGTCCTCGCCTTCTAGTATTTGAGAAAAAACCTATCAAATAGTTTTTCTTGATAGGTTTGAAAAGAATACTTAATATCTCTACGGTGTCATCGTTTTATGGTAATTCCACTCTCCGAATCAACTTCAACTACACTTGTCATAGCAGTGAATTTCAGCAATCCGCAGGTGAGCCAAATTTCAGCATACTCCCAGATGCACGTTATTTACAAAGCTAGGCTACATTTATTTCAGATAATCATTTGAACATAGCAAATTCCAAAAATCAACTCCCCAAGATAACGTAAGATTAAATAAACCTCATCAACATACTTGAGACAATTGATAAAATAACCGGTAGGAAAAAGAATGACAAACATGGGAGACTTTCCTTAAGACGCAATCATCCTCATTCACATGTTTACCTGCTGAATCTTCCCCCAATCCTTCCCTAGCTCTTAAAATGTCTAAAATGCTCTGCACATCAACATTCGCTCCATCAATTCCAGCTCAACCCCATTTACTGGTATAGTGTATCAAATTAAACCAAAAGATATGTTCACTGAATAAAAAAAGAAAAACCTAATAGAATACAGTATAATGTATACATGGAACGACAATAGAACACCAAAAGAAAAAATCCAACAAAAAAATAGGTATAAGGGGAAAAAGTACCTATGTTGAGGGATATTCTTCACTGTCTATGTCCAAGAAGGCTTAGGTTTCCATGCTCTTCAATCAAAAAACCATGGCCTGCAGCTGCACAAAGCTATGCCGGAACTGGCTTGGGACTTCTGTCGAGCAATTGAAGGGCGTGTTTCTGACAGTGAAGAAGTATGCACTTGATGTTGATGACAATCGTATCTCCTTCCCTGCAACAATTTTACATTCAACACAAACCCATATTTCCTAGATACATCGGAACTCTAAAACATCTCTTCAATCTCCTCTATATATCTCTGAAATCAACCGCACATCTCCGATGATAATAATCTCCCTCTTCACCGGCTTTTCGGAAAAACTCTAACGAAATTCCATCTAGGAATCACAAACCCATTCTTCATTTATTTCTCCAAACTCTTAACACGCTATTTTCTCCATCATTGACTCACTGATTAACGACATCAAGTTCATCTGTAACGGTTTTATTGGCTTGAGACAGTTTGTCCAAATCTATGTAAAACTTGTACCACAGACTCTTCTTGCTTGTCCAAACTTGTACTGATTAATCATCATTACGTTTATAAAAATTCTACGGAATCATATACAGCGGACCAGAGCCGGACCGGGTTAATACAAGTGGTTAACCAAAAAATTGGCGAAAAATGAAAAAAAATAGGCTTATGGGCCGGGAGGTCAACCGAGCCCCAGTTAGCCCTCTCATAGGTCCGTCAGTGTGGCAGACAAAGAGTCAAGGTTGGATGAAAATTGGGCGAGACAGAAATACTGTAAGAGGCAAATTAGAAGTTCAAAGTTCAAATACAGCGGACAGAGTCAAGGTCAAGACTTGGGAGTTGGTCAAAAATATACATGACCAGTCAAAACAAACCACACCAAAACCATGAAAATGTACATCTCTTTACCTGGTGTAATTGCAAGATTACCTACAATCACACCCTAGTGAGTTTACACGATGATTTACCAAACTCCAAGAACAATCACCAAATCTTTATTAATTTTTTATGAATCTTACAAGAAGGGTAAGAATACAAGGAAATAAGAATTATTTTAGACTTTCTCTCTCCTATTTGCTTTCTCACCAATCTCCAAAGATCTCCTCTCCCAAGTCTGTTTGGTCCTTTATATAGGATAGTACATGGTGGATGACAGCTAAAACAACCTTTATTTTCGGATCTGGCATGCATCATTCTCTCAAGCTTACAAGGGTTTTCTTCGCAACACTGCATCTATTCATCTTTCTATATTTTCCTTTACCGACGACCTTCCATAAATTAGGTGTAACCGTCTACACGTGTTTATTATTCCCCTTATTTACTGGCACGTTCAATTTCAACCGGTCATCTCTTCTTGTCTATTTAAGGAGGAAGCTAGTGGAAAAATAATTTTCTTCTTTTACTTCGTCTTCCTCATCTCCAAACTCTCTGTAAATCTTCATCCTCTGCAATTTTTTTCACCTTTAATTTTCTCAAATTTTTACTACCTGTTGCTGCTTTCATGGAGTCACCAAGGTTAGTTTTGCTTTTTCTTCTTCTGATTTTGCTAGAACTGATCTTATTTTGTTGACTTCCCTAACTAATTTTATTACTTTATGTAGTTCCCAAACAGATTCTATTTCAGCAAAATCACCTCTAGCACCAAATTCACAGTCCCAAACCCTAAAGTTTCCAAAAGCTAGCAGCACAAGGTTGTTACAAGCAAAAAGAAGTCTGTGAATAGCAAGGTAGTAATAAACATTACTTCTTTAATAACAATATTGTTGCCTCTGTTTTTTATCTGAGTTGATAGTCGCAGGATGCTGAAGATGATAATAAAGTCACAAAGAAGCCTCGCCAATCAAGGACTATTAAATCTTCAATTGCATTTCCTGATTTTAAACCCCTTGCATCTCCTACCGCACCTTCACTAGTTATGCCTTTATTAATTACCGCCCATGTTCATGGAGACATCGCTACAGATGTCACTCCTTCAACTAACCCTACTACGAATGAAACCCCCTCTTTTCCATTTGTTGATGCCTCAGGGATTGATCTCATTTCAACCTTACTTGCTAGTCCCTTTTATCCTTCGCATGTGAAAGATACATCTTCTGCGAAAGAGGATTCTGTTCCCACACCTTCAATTGGCGCTACTTCCTCATCTGAATCCCTCCCTGCTAGTAAGGAAATTTTGGAAGTAGTGGACATTGATTTTAAGGTTTTCTCTGATGTTCTTAATGATGCTTGGAGGTCTTCTGCTGATCCTGTCAAACTTATTGTCTGCGAAACTCTGAGAATGTATTTAAGTTCTGAAAAAGCAATTTTGCAAACATATTTAGAGAAAGAAGTTGAGTCTTTAAAGGAGAGTCTCCAAGCCATGACTTTAGAATGTGGGAATCTTCGCCCCAAGAATCAAAAGCTTGAGAATGTGTCGCTGGATTGCGATAATCTTCGCAAGAAGAATGAAGAGATGAAAGGTATGATCTTCTTGTCTACGTTTATGGCTTTACCTTCTTTGGTAATTTTATCTCTTTCACATTCATATTTCTTAAATTTCTTTGTTCGTATGTTAAGTTTTAATTCAGAAACGAATAATGGAGAGATATGACTTTCAATATGTCGCTGAAGAGGCTCGTGCTGACAAAGATGTTTTATTGGACCAATATAATCAATTAGACAATCTTTACTCGCATTTTGTTGACCAAGTTGACAACCTTACCAATGAGTATGCTCAATTAGCTCAAGAACAAGAAACATTAAGTAGTGAAATATCCTGCCTTTCTTATTCGTTAACTAAGGCTAACTTGGAGATTAAAACTTTGTCAGATAAAAATGAAACCATGTCCCAAGAGAAATGAATTCTCCTAAATAAAGCGGCGATATCTTCGCAACAACTTAGTATACGCCAAAAAATATGTGATGATCATGAGCGATCTCTTCGCTCGTGGAAAAGTGAACTTAAGGAAGTAACTGAGTCGATTATTGCTGAGAAGAATAAAATCATCCAAGGAAGGATATCTTTGAGTATAAAAGCGAATCAACTTAAAGAATAACACACTCAATTATATGATTCCTATGCTTCTCTAGCGAAGGAAAACGCTTTACTTATTTCTAATGAGAAGAACCTTCGATCTCGCCTAAAAGGTTTGGTTGGGGATAACTTTGATGACGCGATGAACCACTGGGAGAATAGTAGCTTGGCTTTAATTCAATATCTTATTTCGCAGAAGGAAGGTAGTCATAAGAATCTGGCTACCTCAACCACCTTTTCTTACTTATTTTTCCAATACTCTTCTCACGAAAATTTCGCTTTAATAAACTCTTATGTCTTTGTTGTTCGCAGAGTCTGAGAGAAGTCTTCATTCTTCTATTTTTTCTTTAAAATCTAAGTTATCCAAGATTCGCAAGGAGAATGCGATGCTTACTACTATCCTTGCATGTTCTCTCGATCGTGTAGAAAGAAAATTTGATTATTTTTAACATCTCAAGGAATTTGAAAGTAGGAATTGTCAAAGAGCACTTCTTCGCCAAGTCCACCTCAATGCTGAAGTCCTTGTAAATAACATCTTGCTAGATATGGCACTTCCTCCTGTAACAATTTTTCCTCTTGAAATAGATGTTGATGAAGTTCCCCGTGAACCTGACAGTGACTATAAATTCGAAAGTGATGGTGAAGCTATTCTTGAGGATGATGAAGAAGGTGAATCCCCTAAGGAAGTAAATACCAACGATAATTAAGAAGAAAAATAAGCTGGAACGAATTAGGAGAAGGAGAAGACTTGTGAAAGTGAGAAAACTGGGGAAGACCCATCGAAGTCTCCTTGCGAAGTTAATGTTGAAGTCTGAAATTCCTTTAGATTACTTAGCTTTAGCTTCTTGAGTTATTTTATTTCCGCTTTATTACTTAGCTTCTTGCGAATGATGTACTTCAATAAATTTTGAAATTCCTTTACTTTTTTGGTACTCCACTTATTGGCGAGAAATATCGATTCTCCTCATACGATGAGTAACTTTCAACGCATCAATGTAGGAAGCATCAGAAATATCTCTCCCTTTTTATTTCTTTTGGTGGGTGAGTCTCTCTCTTTTATGATTAAAAAAGCTCAAGAACAAGGTTTGATTTCAGGTTTTAAAGTTGCGGAAGGTGGTACACTCATTTGTCATCTGCAATTTGCAGATGACACTTTGATCTTTCTTGATGCTGATATTGAGAATATTCAACACTTGAGACTTCTTCTTCTTTCTTTTGAGAAGCTAACTGGCCTTAAAGTAAATTTTGCAAAGAGTGAGATTTTTGGTGTTGGTTTTTCTGGTGATCTTATGCAGTTTTATTCAGTTCTGGGCTGTTACACGGGTTCTTTACCAACTACTCATTTAGGGATTCCTCTTGGTGATAAGAGTGGTGGAGTATCTAAATAGGACAAAGTTTTTGACAAGTGCACAAAATATCTTGGTGGCTGGCAAAAGCCTATTCTTAACAGAGCAGGTAAAATAACCCTCATAAATAGTGCTCTTGCAAGCCTTCTTGTGTATTACATATCTCTATTTTTTATGCATGCTTCTGTTTCTAATAAACTTGAAAAACTCATGAGAGATTTCATATGGAATAACAAAGGAAAAAAAGAAGTTACATATTGTCAAATGGAATGATGTTGGTAAAAGGAGAAAATTTGGAGGTTTGGGTGTTAAAAGTCTAAAAAAGATGAATAAAGCTCTCTTGTCTAAATGGTGGAGGTTTACCACTGAGAAAACAGCTTTATGGAGAAGTATCATTGCTGAAAAACATGGCACTGAAGCCTTGAATTGGTTTTCTAAAATTCAAACTATTACTTAAGGAAGATCTTTGTGGAAGGATATCATGAAATATAGTTCAATATTTAGAAGTCACATAAGATTTAAAGTTAACTCTGGTACTGGTACAAGGTTTTGGATGGATAATTGGTTAACTGATGAACTCTTCATTATAAATAACTAAATCCTTTTGTTGTTTCTAGATTAAAAAATTTGAAAGTTGCTGAAGTTTATGGTGTTCTTGAAGATCACTGGAACTTATTAATTCCTAGAAGATTAAATCTGCAGCAAGACAAGAATTTGTGAACATTCAAAGTGATCTAAGTCAGGTTGTTTTTAATAGCACAACAGGTGATATCATTGTTTGGTCTATTGGCATCAAGGGAGAGTTTTTTGTTAAGTCTACTTATGATGATCTTGCTAATAATGACATTGATGCAAGTCAGTTGCATATCTTCAAGTACATCTGGGGTCTGAATCTTCCCCCAATTCTTCCCTAGCCTGCCAACTTCCACCAGCTCTTAAAATGTCTAAAATGCTCTGCACATCAATTTTCGCTCCATCAATTCCAGCTCAATCCCATATACTGGTATAGTGTATAAATTTAAACCAAAAGATATGTTCACTGAATAAAAAAAGAAAAACATAATAGAATCCAGTATAATGTACACATGGAACGACAATAGAACACCAAAAGAAAAAATCCAACAAAAAATAGGTACAAGGGGAAAAAGTACCTATGTTGAGGGATATTCTTCACTGTATATTCCCAAGTAGGCTTAGGTTTCCATGCTATTCAATCAAAAAACCATGGCCTGCATCTGCACAAAGCTATACCGGAACTGGCTTGGGACTTCTGTCGAGCAATTGAAGGGCGTGTTTCTTACAGTGAAGAAGTATGCAATTGATGTTGATGACAATCATATCTCCTTCCCTGCAACAATTTCACATTCAACACAAACCCATAATTTCCTAGACACATCGGAACTCTAAAACATCTCTTCAATCTCCTATATATATCTCTGAAATCAACCGCACATCTCCGATGATAATAAACTCCCTCTTCACCGATTTTTCGGAAAAACCCTATCGAAATTCCATCTAGGAATCACAAACCTATTCTTCATTTATTTCTCCAAACTCTTAACACGCTATTTTATCCATCACCGACTCACTGATTAACGACATCAAGTTCATCTTTAACGGTTTTATTGGCATGAGAGAGTTTGTCCAAATCTATGTAAAACTTGTACCACAGACTCTTCTTGCTTGTCCAAACTTGTACACGTTTATAAAAATTCTCCGGAATCATATACAGCGGACCAGGGACGGACCGGGTTAATACACGTGGTCAACCAAAAAATTGGTGAAAAAGGAAAAAATTAGGCTTGTGGGCCGGGAGGGCAACCGAGACACAGTTAGCCCTCATAGGTCCGCCAGTGCAGCAGACAAAGAGTCGAGGTTAGATGAAAATTGGGCGAGACAGAAATACTGTAAGAGGCAAATTCGAAGTTCAAAGTTCAAATACAGCGGACAGAGTCAAGGTCAGGACATACAGAGGCAAATTCGAACTGGATGCACATACTAGGCAGACATCCATCTTGGAGCT
Organism: Papaver bracteatum; assembly: GCA_023529315.1. NCBI lineage: Eukaryota > Viridiplantae > Streptophyta > Magnoliopsida > Ranunculales > Papaveraceae > Papaver > Papaver bracteatum. The sequence continues at coordinate 195,463 of JAJJWX010000188.1, forward strand.
GAATTTTTATTAATCGTAAGATGAATAAACCAGCTGATAGGTTAGCAAAACACTCGCGTATTTTTCAAATTAGTAAGGTGTGGATTAAATACCCACCAAACTTCATTGTGGATGCCTTATATGCAGAAACAATGCTTGTAACATGCTTCAGTTCTTAATAAAATTATTTTGTTGCATCATAAAAATAAAAAAAAAGTCAAGGTCAGGACTTGGGAGTTGGTCAAAAATATACATGACCAGCCAAAACAAACCACACCAAAACCATGAAAATGTACATCTCTTTACCTGGTGTAATTGCAGGATTACCTACAATCACACCCTAGTGAGTTTACACAATGATTTACCAAACTCCAAGAATAATCACCAAATCTTTATTAAGTTTTTATGAATCTTACAAGAAGGGTAAGAATACAAGGAAATAAGAATTATTTTAGACTTTCTCTCTCCTAATTGCTTTCCCACCGCTCTCCAAAGATCTCCTCTCCCAAGTCTGTTTGGTCCTTTATATAGGATAGTACATGGTGGATGACAGATAAGACAACCTTTATTTTCGGATCTGGCATGCGTCATTCTCACAAGCTTACGAGGGTTTTCTTCGCACGTGTTCTTCAATCTCGCAAGTTCTTCATACTTTTCTCGTGATTAGGTTGATGTCATCTGCTACGTCACTCTTCAAATAATCTGTGGTGGTCTTCGCAAACGTTTGTTGGTTAAAACTTTGCTGATACATTACTGTTGTGAGATTCCGCTCCTACATCTATCCTTCTCATGTCTGCTCTGTGAAGAAGAGAAAGATATGAGAACTTCTATTCGCAACACTGCATCTATTCATCTTTCTATATTTTTCTTTACCGACAACCTTCCGTAAATTAGGTGTAACCGTCTACACGTGTTTATTATTCCCCTCATTTACCGGCACGTTTAATTTCAACCGGTCATCTCTTCTTGTCTATTTAAGGAGGAAGCTAGTGGAAAAATAATTTTCTTCTTTTACTTCGTGTTCCTCATCTCCAAACTCTCTGTAAATCTTCATCCTCTGCAATTTTCTTCACATTTAATTTTCTCAAATTTATCTACCTGCTGCTAATTTCATGGAGTCACCAAGGTTAGTTTTTCTTTTTCTTCTTTTGATTTTGCTGGAACTGATCTTATTTTGTTGACTTCCCTAACTAATTTTATTACTTTATGTAATTCCCATACTGATTCTGTTTCATCAAAAGCACCTATAGCACCAAATTCACAGTCCCAAACCCTAAAGTTTCCAAAAGCTCGCAGCACTAGGTTGTTACAAGCAAAAGGAAGTCTGCGAATAGCAAGGTAGTAAGAAACATTACTTCTTTAATAACAATATTGTTGCCTCTGTTTTTTATCTGAGTTGATATTCGCAGGATGCTGAAGATGATAATAAAGTCACCAAGAAGCCTCGCCAATCAAGGACTATTAAATCTTCAATTGCATTTCCTGATTTTAAATTCCTTGCAGCTCCTAATGCAACTTCACTAGTTATGCCTTTATTAATTACCGCCCTTGTTCATGGAGACATCGCTACAGATGTCACTCCTTCAACTAACCTTACGGCGAATGAAACCCCCTCTTTTCCATTTGTTGATGCCCCAGGAATTGATCTCATTTCAACCTCACTTGCTAGTCCCCTTCATTCTTCGCATGTGAAAGATACATCTTCTGCGAAAGAGGATTCTGTTCCCACATATTCAATTGTCGTTACTTCCTCATCTGATTCCCTCCCTGCTAGTAAGGAAATTTTGGAAGGAGTGGACATTGCTTTTAAGGTTTTGTCGGATGTTCTTAATGATGCTGGGAAGTCTTCTATTGATCCTGTCAAACTTAGTGTCTGCGAAACTCTGGGCAAGTATTTCAGTTCTGAAAAATAAATTTCGCAAACATCTTTAGAGAAAGAAGTTGAGTCTTTAAAGGAGAGTCTCCAAGCCATGACTTTCGAATGTGGGAATCTTCGCCTCAAGAATCAAAAGCTTGAGAATGTGTCGCTAGATTGCGATAATCTTCTCAAGAAGAATGAAGAGATGAAAGGTATGATCTTCTTGTCTTCGTTTATGGCTTTACCTTCTTTGGTAATTTTATCTCTTTCACATTCATCTTTCTTAAAGTTCATTGTTCGTAATTTAAGTTTTAATTCAGAAATGAATAATAGAGCGGTATGACTTTCAATATGCCGCTGGAGAGGCTCGTGCTGACAAAGAAGTTTTATTGGACCAATATAATCAATTGGACAATCTTTACTCGCATTCTGTTGACCAAGTTGACAACCTTACTAATGAGAATGCTCAATTAGCTCAAGAACAAGAAACATTAAGTAGCGAAATATCCCGCCATTCTTATTCGTTAACTAAGTCTAACTTGGAGATTGAAACTTTGTCAGATGAAAACGAAACCATGTCCCAAGATAAACGAATTCTCCTAAATAAAGTGGCGATATCTTCGCAACAACTTAGTATACGCAAAAAAATATGTGATGATCATGAGCGATCTCTTTGCTCGTTGAAAAGTGAACTTAAGGAAGTAACTGAGTCGTCTATTTCTGGGAAGAATAAACTCATCCAAGGTAGGATATCTTTGAGTATAAAAGTGAATCAACTTAAAAAACAACACACTCAATTATAATATTCATATGCTTCTCTAGCGAAGGAAACCGCTTTACTTATTTCTAATGAGAAGAACCTTCGATCTCGCCTAAAAGGTTTGGTTGGGGATAACTTTGATAACGCGATGAACCACTGGGAGAATAGTATCTTGGCTTTAATTCAATATCTTATTTCGCAGAAGGAAGGTAGTCATAAGAATCTGGATACCTCAACCACCTTTTATTACTTATTTTTCCAACACTCTTCTCACGAAAATTTCGCTTTAATAAACTCTTATGTCTTTGTTGTTCGCAGAGTCTGAGAGAAGTCTTCATTCTTCTATTTCTTCTTTAGAATCTAAGTTATCCAAGATTCGCAAGGAGAATTCAATGCTTACTACTGTCCTTGCATGTTCTCGCGATCGTGCAGAAAGAAGATTTGATTATTTTCAACATCTCAAGGATATTGAAAGTAGGAATTGTCAAAGAGCACTTCTTCGCCAAGTCCACCTCAATGCTGAAGTCCTTGTAAATAACATCTTTCTAGATAGGGCACTTCCTCCTGTAACAATTTTTCCTCTTGAAATAGATGCTGATGAGATTCCCCGTGAACCTGACAGTGACTATGAATTCGAAAGTGATGGTGAAGCTATTCTTGAGGATGATGAAGAATGTGAATCCCTTAAGGAAGTAAATGCCAGCGATAATCAAGAACGAAAAGAAGCTGGAACGAATTAGGAGAAGGAGAAGACTTGCGAAAGTGAGAAAACTGGGGAAGATCCATCGAAGTCTCCTCGAAGTTAATGTTGAAGTATGAAATTCCTTTAGCTTACTTAGCTTTAGCTTCTTGAGTTATTTTATTTTCGCTTTAATACTTAGCTTCTTGCGAATGATGTACTTCAATGAATTTTGAAATTCCTTTACTTTTTTGGTACTCCACTTATTGGTGAGAAATATCGAATCTCCTCATACGATGAGTAACTTTCAACGCCTCAATGTAGGCAGCATCAGACATATCTCTCCCTGTTTATTTCTTTTGGTGGGTGAGGCTCTCTCTTTTATGATTAAAAAAGATCAAGAACAAGGTTTGATTTCAGTTTTTAAAGTTGCTGAAGGTGGTACACTCATTTGTCATCTGCAATTTGCAGCTGACACTTTGATCTTTCTTGATGCTGATATTGAGAAGATTCAACACTTGAGACTTCTTCTTATTTCTTTTGAGAAGCTAACTGGCCTTAAAGTAAATTTTTCAAAGAGTGACATTTTTGGTGTTGGTTTTTCTGGTGATCTTCTGCAGTTTTATTCAGTTCTGAGTAGTTACACAAGTTCTTTGCCAACTACTTATTTAGGGATTCCTCTTGGTGATAAGAGTGGTGGAGTAGCTAAATGGGACAAAGTTTTTGACAAGTGCACAAAATATCTTGGTGGCTGGCAGAAGCTATTTCTTAACAGAGCAGGTAAAATAACCCTCATAAATAGTGTCCTTGCAAGCCTTCCTGTGTATTACATGTCTCTATTTGCTATGCCTGCTTCTGTTGCTAAGAAACTTGAAAAACTCATGAGAGATTTCATATGGAATGACAAAGGAAAAAAGAAGTTACATCTTGTCAAATGGCCTATTGTTGGTAAAAGGAGAAAATTTGGAGGTTTGGGTGTTAAAGTCTAAAAAAGATGAATAAAGCTCTCTTATCTAAATGGTGGAGGTTTACCACTGAGAAAAAAGCTTTATGCAGAAGTATCATTGCTGAAAAATATGACACTGAAGCCTTGAATTTGTTTTCTAAAATTCCAACTATTACTTATGGCAGATCTTTGTGGAAGGATATATTGAAATATAGTTCAATTTTTAGAAGTCACATAAGATTTAAAGTTAACTCTGGTACTGGTACAAAGTTTTGGATGGATAATTGGTTAAATGATGAGCCTCTTCATTATAAATATCCAAATCCTTTTGTTGTTTCTAGATTAAAAAATTTGACAGTGGCTAAAGTTTATGGTGTTCTTGAAGATCACTGGAACTTATTAATTCCTAGAAGATTAAATCTGCAGCAAGGCAATAATTGGTGAACATTCAAAGTGATCTAAGTCAGGTTGTTTTGAATAGCACAACAGGTGATATCATTGTTTGGTCTATTGGCATCAAGGGAGTGTTTTTTGTTAAGTCTACTTATGATGTTATTGCTAACAATGACATTGATGCAAGTTAGTTGCATATCTTCAAGTACATCTGGGTATGAAGCTTCCTCCAAAGATCCCTTTCTTCTTGTGGACTATAGCTCATAACAACTTACCTCAAAATATATGCTTAGAAAAAGAGGTATTGAAGTTACTCTTTCTTGTCCTTTTCGCAGTCAGCATGAATATGTTACTCACCTTTTCTTACGTTGTGAGTTTGTTGAAAATATCTGGTCTCACTTTAAAGGTAAGTGAAATGGAACTTTGTTATGCCTGATGACATCTTTACAATGCTCCTGTCTTGGAAAATTTCTCTTCCTACTACACAACTAGTCCAAATCTGGCATATGATTTCTGTTGCAATAATTTGGACCATATGGAATGAAAGGAATGCAAGGGTCTTCAAGAACAAGGCAAGTACTGCGATTGCAGTTCAGCAGAAAATCAATTATGCTCTTTTTAATTGGTGTTTGGTCTTCAAAGATCTTGAATCTCCTTCCTTTACTGATGTAATGGAAAGTTGGCCCAAATTGTATTTTGATTTCCTTTAGCTTTAGAAGTAATTCGTTACTTCTTTAGATTTCTTCTCTTTTTCTCCTTCTTGTCTTTGTAACTCCTTGAGGGTGGTACAAACCTTTTGTAACCTCTCCTTTTTGATCTATATATAAAAAAAAAAAAAAAAACCTGTTTATTGTTTGGTATCAGATGACAAGAAAACGTTTTTGTGAATAACTTTCGACTTCCCAAGCATGTTCAGTTGGAAAAATAGAATTGACATAATCACGACATAGGCAGCCGATGACAGCGGGAAAAGATTGTATGGCTTCTCGATTACGGTATAGCAAGCCTAGCCAATTACTTTTGCTTTATATAAAAAAATGAAAGCTAGCAATTTCTAGTGGACATCAACATTCTGGTCGAATTATACTGATTTCTAAGCACTCTTATTCTGAATGATCTTTTGGGGACTAGCTAAAAAAAGTGGGGGACTACCCATCATTTTTTGGGGAGGATATTAGAAGTAATATTTGGTCACCCCTTATAAAAAAAATTTATACCCACTTTACCCTTGATGATAAACTTAGTTAGTGGTTAGTGATTAGTTAAAAACAGATTAGTGATTAGTTAAAAACTGATTAGTGATTAGTTAAAAAGTAATTATTGATTAGTGATTAGTGATTAGTGTTTTATAAGTTGGATTTTTTTGTTTTTAACATTTTTCTTGAGAGATAAGAAGAAGAAGGAAATAGGAAGAAGAAAATGGGTGAACCCAAAAATATTTTTTTGAGTTTAGTAATTATGATATGAGTGATTCATGTGATGATACCTTAGATCTTTTTCTTTAAGAGCCACAACAAGAGTATGATGTTTTGGGTACTCATGGATACTTCAAATTTAGTTAATGGTGCTTGGATTGGCCAAAACATTCCTAAAAATGAACAATTTACAAATTGATTTCCGTTTGGTTTACAAAGTTCGGCTACAACATTTGAAGAACAAGTTACCGAACTCATCTGCAAGTGTAGTTCGGTTAATGTTTCTAAAAACACAGGTAGACGGACTCAGCTTTAATGGAGTTTTTTGTTTCAGAGAAAAGTTCGGTTAGGAAAAAAAAATTACGACGTAACCGAACTAAAAGTTCGTCTGGGAAAAAAAATATGAAAAAAGTTGCGACGTAACCGAACTCAATATATAGGTTTTCAGAGAAAAGTTCGGTAAGGAGAAAAAATTGCGACGTAGCCGAACTTTTCTCTGAAAGAAAAACCTCCATTAAAAGTTAAGTTCGGTTAGTTCGACAAAAATTTTCACATAATTCCTAACCGAACTTCTCTCTGCAACTTACATTTTCAACTCATTTTAATGATTACTTCTCATTTTTGCAACCAAAAACGAATGACAAGTAATGGGTTTGTTATGATTTTGATTTTGATTTTGTTTTGTTAATGATTTAAATTAAGTTATATATTGTGGTCGGTGGTGGTGGTGGTTCAAGGTGGTCGTTGGTGGTGGTGGTCGGTGGAGGTGAGCGTCGGGGGTGATGGGAGGAGGTGGTTATATATATATAAGTGGTGGTGATGAGATGAGGTGGTAATATATATATATATATATATATATATATATATATATATATGTTAAGGGTAGATTAGTCATTTCCACATTTTAAAACACCCCTTATCATTGTAGGGTGGACATTTATATCACTGGGTAGTCTCCCACTTTTTTTGGGTAGTTCCCAAAAGATAATTTCTTATTCTTTACGGGTAGACTGGTGTTAAAATGGGGCCCAAACAAGATCAAGAACACCTAAAAGCCTGTTGCCGTATTGGCTTTTTGGAGTCCCAACAAGTATATTGCTTTTTGAGTCTATAAGCAAAAACAGTCGTAAGTTAATTTCCGTACATAATTTCATAATGGTTTCTAAAAATAAAAAAATTAACTAGAGAAGGAGAAACACATTTGCATGCGAGTTCAAATTTGTTCACACTCCTCTAACGAGTGTATCTTTCACATAATCTTCTGATTGGTTGATTATTTAACTGATGGCCCCATTACTCTCGATGTTTAGAATCACAACCCTCATTACATAACTCCCTAAATAGAATCAATGGTTGAAATTAAAATGTTACGTGCACTCTCGTTAAGGAGTGTGCACAAATTCGCACTCTGCTATTAACCACTAGACTTTGGTTAGAATGGGGGGCCCAAACAAGATTAAGGAAACCTAACAGCCTGTTGCTGCATTGATTTTTTGAACGTAAAGGAACCGAAGGTTTTAGGAAAATCTTGGTGTACAAGAATTTCTATTTTTTTACTCACGAGCCTTGCCACGAAACCAAATTTATGGGATACGAAAATTTCATTTAACATTTCCTCATTATGAAATCGAGGGAATCCCATAATCTCATGGATGTTTCTTGCTCTTGCAACTAGCAGGCAAACATACCCCATGAAGGAATGTATGTTTGTTGTTGGTGCAAGGCAAAGGAATGTTGGTGTCTCGCACTCGATGACTATTTCTTCACGGATAAGTTGATGTACGCCACTTTATAACGTATCTATTGACTTTGGAGAAGATTTTCTTCATACTAGCGTTTATTCATCAAAATACTAATATATTTTTTTCATATAAAACCAATCCAGTTTTCAATTAAGATTTTCATATCATTAGCTAGATTTTGCTAGGTACATTGTATCTTGACCTTTTATGCAACTGATGAAGACATGATTGGTCGAATTTTGTCAACGAATTTCAGAAAACGAATCTGTTGCTAACTAACAGACACAAAACTATCAAATTGCAAGAGAAGTTAACAACAACTTTGTGCTATTTCCAAACCAAAGTTTTCCTTCACACTTTTATTCACACACCAAAGTTTTCCTTCACACTTTTATTCACACATAAGACGTTATTTTTGTGAATAAAAACTAGACAATAATGGATTTGAAGCTAATATTTTGGAGATATGTTCTTCTTACCTTGTTCCACAAGCCTACTAAAAATGAACACATTCCGAAATATAAAACCTCACAATCTGCCGGTCATAATTTAATGGCTAAAAATCCGTTGGTTTTCAACGACTCATTTTCAAAGTAGTAGATGGTGCATTATACGTCTTTGAATACGCTCATTTTTGTAGGACGTGGAACTTTATAAGAGGATTATATCCAAAATATTTGCTTCAAATTCGTTACAGTTTGGTTTTTTTTCGCAAAATTCTCGTGTGAGATACTGTGAGATTAAAAGTGTGAGGGGATCCCTCGTCTTTTTTAGTAGATAAATATCATGAAAGGACAATAGTTCCACATCACTAGTTTCCGATTAATGAATATTAAAAATAATATGGAAGGGCCGCTTCACTCATTGCCAATTGGTTTTGAGTTGGATGCCCGCAGACTTTAATATGGTATCAGAACTAGGCCCGTACTCGGAGTGTGGGCCGAACTAGTGGACACCGTGACCGAATGACTGGTCACTCACTTGTACGTGGGGTGGACCGTGACAGAATGTCACCTGCACACCCATGACCCACACGTGTTAGGCCGAATGATTGCCCTTACACGTGAGGGAGTGTGTGAAATGACAATAATTCGACATCGCTAGTTTTTGACTAATGAACTTAAAATATAATACGGAAGGATTGCTCCCGCGACTTTAACAAATATTCTTTCCTAGGGTTCCGATGAAATGTCAAGTTTTTAATTTTGGGTCGCGGTAAAACTGGCTTGCCTTGACATCGTTAACCGTTCAACAGTGTTAATTTATTTATTTCATTGTAATAGTGACCAGACTCTAAAGTCTGAAAGATAATGCATGAGTCCGTAGTACTCAAATGATTAAGTAGTACTTGTACTAGTGCAGATAAAAGAATCTGATTATTATTCACAGGATTATTCACTGGCTCTTCTTCTTCCACACCATACACGGACTGCACCAATGCAACTAATACGTACAACAAACAGACTCATTCATAAAATTGAGAGAAAAAAGGAATATATTCTGATCAGAGCATAACAACACAGATAGTACCTGAGAAACAAGACAACTCATCTTCCTTGATCATCAAAACTTCCTTGATCCATTCCCCCCACACCTTTTGCTTCCTTTTGATGCTTTTCCAAAACACCAACCAAAATCACATCATAGCACCTTTTGTAGTAGTTACTAGTTAGGCCGGTTCTTATGGGAAAAGTAAACTTGCCAATTTGACGGTTTTGCACTCATTATGGAGCTCGTAAACAAGCAAACTGGCCGGGTTAAGTGGCAAATTTGTCACTTAGGCAGGCCAGGTCAAGTTTCCACCGAACGGTCGAGTCTCGAAAATTCGGTGTAGTGTAGATCTCCCGGTGTAGTCTCCAGGGCAAGGTAATTTTTTGATTTTTGTTTTACTTCTTCTCTCCTAATTTTTAGTTATTAACAAATTTTTATTATACAAGAGTCCCATAAAATATTATATAATCCTTAAAATTTAAATAAATACCCCACGAAACACAAACAACTAAATTTTTTATTTACAAGGGTCTTACAAATCACAATATAATATACTACTTCAATAAAATTTGTCAGTTTTACCATAGTGAGGAAACTAGTTTGACATGCCACATGGGCATGGCAAAACAACTTTTATACCTCTCACCAAAGGAACCGACCAACCTGCAAGAACATTTACAAATGGAAGGTTTTACTAGCGTAAAGCCTAGTTAGCAATTCGGGGTACGGGTAGTAGTTCGAGACGACATACGTACGAGAATTATACGGATTCGGATAGGTCGGATTCGGTCAAAAATCCGGTCAACGGTTCGTTGTTCGGACAGTAGTTCGGAACGACATACGTAGTGTATATTCGTTTTATAAATGTGAGTTCGGCACATAAAATTCGGATTACATAAATGATAAATTGATAAGTATTATGATCTTATTACGAGACTAATTTTATTTATATATGATTTATAAGATGAAAAAAATATTTTAGCGTGATTATTTAACAAGAAGTAAACAGTTTAATCACATAAATGTATTATAAAACGAGTTTATAGATTTTTAAACAAAAATTAACACATAAAACACTAGTTAAACAACTATCAATAAAAAATTTAACTGAATAATTGTATTTAAATATAAAGTATATTCAAAATCAAACAAAAACCAAGCAACAATTCTCTGATCAGAGAATTAATTATGGGAGAGCGAGGTTGGGTGCGAACTAGATTCGAAGTTCTAGTTCGGAAATATCATTCGGATTCGGTTAGTTCGGATACGTTCGCGAATCATTCGTGAGGTCCATATAATCCGGGAACTAGGTTCGGAGTTCAAATAGTTCGGAAGTATCATTCGGATTTGGTCAGTTCGGATACGTTCGGGAATGATTCAGAGAATTACTAACTAGGGCGTAAAGATAAGACTTGTTTCAGTGCACTTCTTTTTTACTATCATGTACGAGAGTGCACGATAAACATATTACATATATACTCTTAAGTTATCGGATTTATGATCTTAAAGGTCCATATTATGGATACGAAATCTGACGGTTCAAAAATGCATGATAAATATATTATCGTACATATGTTGGACTAGGCAAGATTTCAAGAGCATGACTGAACTTTTTTTCTATGTCTGCCCCAGCTCCTATGGAGTGTACGATGGGAATAACACATCGACAATACTATTCGAAGGAAATGATTTAGACTTGACAATTCAATGTTTTTTCTTCACTCAGTCCAAATTTATTAATAAGTACTATTTCAAAGTCAATGAAAATCTAACACTCAAAAGGCATATTAAAATCTATCTTTCAAGATTTGTTTATGCGTGATTTATAAAGGCTGATACCATTATTATTTGGGCAGATACCATTTAGCCGATCCAATGGTTAGGATCGTTTAAGATCTTGAAATGGTATAAGCCCTTAATAATTTGGTATCAGCTTTTATAAATTGTGCGTTTATGAATGAAAATTTCTGAATATGAGATTTTCTTTTTCCAGGGCTGTTAAGTTCGCAACCACTTCCCACTCAGATCAACAAAGGACAAAGATGCGTCATTTCCAACTAATCCATATGCTAGTCTAGCTTTTGGTCAAAAATTATGATCAAATTTCACAACTTTTTTCCTCATGAATCATGATTATTAATCAAGTGTTTCTACCTATATTCGACAAGAATTTTTGCTCTGCGTGAAATTTTGGAAATGCCAGGAGTACCCATGGTTTTGTCATGCCTAGCTCCGCACCTATTTAAATATTATTTTCCCATATTATTTTCTGAAAAATAAATAAATCTCTCACAAATACTAAGTTTTTAGCCAAACTTACTGTTTTAACCCACTTAAACTTTCGATTTTACTTTTGTCGTCGGAGCCAAGGCTAACCACAACCCAGAGACTTTGATGAAAAGTCAACATTGACTTATGAGATGATGACATTGCCCATTGCCATCAATCTCTCCTTATAAAATGGAAAAATTAGTAGTGAAAGCGAATTTGGTCGACACCATTTTGATAGGGAAAGGTCAAACAAATGAGAAGAGTTGGTATTAATGTTTTTGTTTGCATCCCATTCCTACCTAATGTTTGTGTGCAATGTGCGTATGTGACATGAAATGAAAATGCCTTTTGACTTGTTCTCTGCATATCATGTCCGGCACTCCTCCTTAGTAAATATATGCTAATGTCCAAAGTGTTATTGAGCATTTTCATTTTCTTGGGTCAAATATGCAATAAATGTGATTGAGCCATTGAGGTTATATGCTAATGCCCAAAGTGTCTATGCGTATTTGTTTTGAACGTTGGGCAAACGTGTTTTTCATTTTTCAAGGCTGTATTTTAGGTTTTGCGAATGCTTTTTTTGACCACTTACAAGTGCATTTTCTTCAACTAGCTTTTGATCAAAATGTTGTGAACACTCCGCAATCTAAAATATTTATAGTAGTAGTAATATCTTTTTGATTTGCCGATCAAAAAAAGAAAAATATTCACAATAATTTTACTTTTATACTAAACAAATGTCCAAGTGATTAGGATTTTTTATATTGGAAAATTGTCCAGAGGTACATTAGCTAGTAGAACTTCAATAAATCTATTGATTGGGAATAAAAAATAATTTAACGAAATTATTAATGTATTGAGTTAAAATTTAACTCATATAAGTCTAACTAAAACCACAAAATAATTTATCGAAGTTCCACTACAGTGAGGGTAATTGAAGGTTAGGTTGAATATTATTTTGGTATCCAACTTTTCAGAAATTTTTGGGTTGGCATCTCGATTAATTTATTGAAGTTTTACTTTGATCGAGCTGACTTATATTTATTAAAGTTTTAATATGCTCGAGCTGACTTAATTTATTGAAGTTTTACTACGCTCGGGCTTCCCAATTCCCCGTTAATACAACTGGGAATTGGGAAGCCATATGGAACATGGAGGTGGCTCCAGTTATTAAAATTTTCTTTTGGAAATATGCACATGAGATTCTTCCTACTAATGCCAAAACATCTAGCATACTTCATTATATCAATCCTATCTGCACTGTTTCCAATAGTGGGGAAGAAGAAACTATGACTCACATTAGGGCTGTCAACGGGTCCGGGTCCTCCCGGTTAGTACATGGCCCCCCGACATATCAGCATCGGTTCCAGGTCCTAACGGTTCTGGGGCCGGTTCCATAATGTGTTGGCCCAAAACTGGACCCGTTTAAAGTCCCGGGTACCCGTTGGGTATTAAAAAAATCTTAAAATCTTAATTTATTTCTCTTTTTAACTTGAATATAAATTATTTTTATAAAAATTTATTATTATTTCTTTATTAATGTACTAAATAAAGATTAAATGTAAGAAAAAAAATCAAAAATAAAAAAAAATCAAAGCCAAAACTTGCAAATACCTATAATTTTGCTAAAAAGATGATTAAAAGGTTAAATAAACGGGTACCCATTACCCGCGGGTACCCGACGGGTATTACCCGTTTGGACACGTTAACATTCGGGTCCAATCGGGTAATTACCCGTCGGGTCCTAAGTTGCTAATGGGTCCAACTTTAGGACCCAGAACCGGACCCAATTAGGCGGGTCCGGTTCCGGATAGCCGGTAACGGGTACCCATTGACAGCCCTAACTCACATGTTCCTAAACTGTCCTGTTGTGTCCTGCTGCCACTCTGGTTTGGAAGGAAATTCTGCGATCTCACAATGCCCATTTTGACAACAATACTATTTTTATAGACTGATTGAATTCCTGGTTTCAAATTGGAATGACCAGTAATGATTGCAACACTTAAGCCACATCTTGTTGGTATATCTGGAAAGCAAGATGCGATTTGATCTTCAGACAAGTGCAGCCAAATGCGGGAGTTACCTCTCTACGCATTAAGCAGCACTTATGCAACCATAACAGAATACACTATATGTAGGATCATATCATGAACAATTTTTCACTATTACCTGAGGAAATTGATGCTACAATGCAACATAATATTACTCCTTATAATCAGAATACAACATCATAGTTTGGGAACATTATCAAAATATGTACCCTACAAGACCTTGAGAACTTATTATACTACACTGCTCTCATTATGACTGATTTTGCAGGAAACATCATTGGAACCAGAGGACATCCAGGATACTCTGGAGCTTGGGGAACCACAGGAGGAGCAGACCTAGCTTTCCAGTGGGCTAAAGATTTGCACCACACAAACATAGAAATATCGGCTGAGTCTATGGAGATACTAGTTCGTTTCAAGATACTCTACAATGAAGCTGTCAGAGGAAGATTTCACATTAGTTACCATGAAAGAAGTAACTATCAAGAACAAAGTATAGGATTATTGGTTTCAATCCAATATCTTTTTTGTCTTATTAAACCTCACTATCGTCTTTCGTGTTCAAAATATGGATGCTTTTAATTTAGCACTTTTATGTAAAAACAATGTAGGCAGGATGAGTGGTACATCCAATGCCAATGACTCCAAAAACTCTCTGTACTAGTCTTAAGTGCTTTTCTAGGCCTAAGCTTTTTTCGATTAAAAAAAAAAAAAAAAAAAAAAAAAAAAAACTGACTTAGATTTCGGTGCTTTGGTTGTACCTTATCCCTTTTTACAATATCACCCCTTATCATTCTTTTTATTTTTAATTCAAGACCGAGTTATATTCATATTCGTTAACCATTTTGCTATTCTCTTTACCTTGCTAAATTTCATTTCCATTTGTCTCTGTGTATTTTAGTTTGGTCTCAGCTGCTTTAAGCCCTTAACAGCAGTTGATTAATTAGTCTTCCTAGAACACCCCAAGAGTAAAAAGTTTCTTTGGCAAGATAGTTAAGAACCCAAACTTGTTCTTCTTCCCTTTCCCCCTATCTAGCCATCATCTTGAGTTGTCCTTGGTCTGAATTTCAACTTTATCATGGCGACAACCAGTTTTGCTGCCTTGGAGCATTCTTTGCAGAATTTATCACTTCGCAACCGTGCCGGCAAGTCGAGGATTACTTCCACTAGTGATGATGATACCATGAAAGAAGAAGATGTAACGGATTTTAACGCCGGAATTGAGCTTAATTCCGATATCCCTCTTCCATTGAAATGGGAGCAGTGTCTTGATTTGAAGGTACCATCATACCCACTACCAAATTCCATTAATGGGTATTCATGTTTTTATGATTTCTTCCATGGGTTTGATCCTTTCCGGAAGTTGATTTTCCGGGAAGAATAATTTCTTTGATTCTTTATTTGATACAGACAGGTGAAGTTTACTATAAAAATAAGGAAACTGGTAAGAAATCAAGAAGAGACCCAAGGAAAGCGATAACAAAGTTCTGTGGCCGTAATGATTATTTGGTAAAAGAAGAAAACTCTTCTGATTGTGAACAAAGATCACAATCACCGTCTCCATCATCTTCAACGGCGAAGAGAAACGACAGTCGCCGTGATCAAGTTCTTGTGGTTGCAGGTTGTAAGAGTTGCATGATGTATTTCATGCTTCCTAAGCATGTTGTTGATTGTCCAAAATGTTCTGGGATCATTCTTCATTTTGATCGATTTCAGAACGGGTCTTCTACTAAATAAACAAATTTATTACTTTTTGAAATTATATGAATTGTCACCGGCATTAATAATTCTTACACCAATCGGTCGGAAATTCCATGGCACTCAAACTGATTAAGTCAACCAAAAAGGGTCTCCGGCAGAATCCTAGGAATTTAATAACCCTAAGAGCCCGTTTGGTACGGTTTTCAAAAACAGAGAAAACAGTAGAAATCGCGTTTCGTAGAGATATTTTTAAAAAATGTTTTCTATTTTGGTAAATAAAAATACAACCATTTTAAACGTACCGCCTTTCTAAACAACCCGAAAACAATATCCCTTTTTGTCTCACATTTTTTTGATGTGGATCTCGGTGGGGCTGCGTAGAACAGAAGGGGGTCCCGCCATTGTTTTTGGTTTTGTGTGCGGTGGTTTTAGTGTTATTTGCTTTAGCCGGTACGCCAATCATTTTCGACAAAAATATGAGTTTTTGTGTCTTCTTTTTTGTTCATTCTTCTTCTTTTTAGAACAAAGTAAGAGATCGGGTAAATGACCACAAGTGAGTCATGACCAGTATCACTATCTCTTAGCCATGTCTTTACATTTGATCTGATTTAGTTCATTTTCCTTGGTATCCAAAAAAAGTTTTTTATCCTACCAAACAAATTTTAGAAAATGAAAACAAAGACAAAAGGGTATGTTTTTAAAACAAGAGAGCAATTCTACACTGGCAATGGGGAGTTAATAAAGGGTCTCGTGAAAAAACAGAACGTCAAGTTTTTTTTGTTAAAACCAGGGAATCTCTCACATGATGGTGGGCCGGACGCACGACACGCGTTGAGGAGTTAATTGCGTAATCAAATTGGTTATGGGTCCCTTTAAAGATATGTGAGCCATGTATATGCATGATAACTGTTTTGATATACCATAATCTATGACCCGGTTTTAAACGTGGGGATTTTGAATTTTTCACGCGGTCCTCAAGTTTTTTTGTTAAAACAATAGAAAACTATTTTTAAAAACTGTACCAAACAGGCTCTAAATGTCGATGAGCCCGATAAAATTTTCTTTTCCATCCGTAGCGCCTGGTCTGCCTAACATGGCTTATAATTCATTTTCGAACGTCGTGTCACTCTGAATCCAAGCGCAAGCGATGAAAAGAAAATGCAGCACCTGACACAAACAGAAACAAAATGCCCATAGTACTGTAAAAATCACTATAACTTGGATCTTTACTACTATACAAATACAAGATACAAACTACAACAAGAACAAAAGTTGAAGGGAAGTACACATTTAAACAACATGATTCCGACAAATCTGAAATTGAGTGAACATAAACAAGAATCAAGAACAGCAAGTGTTCCAAGGTGTTAAATAATTTTCTCAAGTCCACCTTGCAAAGGTTGAGGTACATATGCTAACCAAAGTAGTGCAGCAAACACCATTCCTTCAGAAGAGACCAAATGCTTCCTGTGTGTTCTCCGCATTTTCTAGCCAACAGATTAACCATTCCGACTTGCCGACTCCTGATACGACAAATGAGCCACCAAAAAAGGAGGTAAGGGCAAACAACTGACAAAACACCAGATACAAGCACTAATTAAAACAAAGGCTCGCCCCAAAAGATCAAAACCGATAAACTAACTACGCATACAACCCAACAGAAACAGAGATAGGAGGACATAATAGTAGTGAGCATAACAATTCAAGGGGGGCAAACAATCATTGACTTGCACCAGGTGAAGAATCTATTCAAGTGGATCTTTTATGCACAAGAAAACAAGGAGCATGTTAAATTAAAATGAAGCTAACCAAATAATTTTCAATGGAAAGTCACAATAATTTTCAAACTGTAGTTCTGACAATGGAGGTTTCGATTCCAAGCCTCTACATATTATGCTTATTATGCGCCTAAAAAGTGAATAGAAAGAGGGTTATTGCCTCGTTGATTTAGAAAGAAAGCTAACATAAAACAACCATTCAAAATGGAGGCAGACAAAGAAAAATGATAGAGAAAGAAAGAAAAGGCAATGGAGCGCATCAAACATTCTAGTCTGAAATTTTCAACGAGGAATGTACCGTTCAAAATTATAAAAAAAAATAAATAGCAAACAAGCAAACAATTATTTGTATGAAACAAAATGAACAGAGAATCAATAACATGAACAGACCAAAACTGATACCCACAAGTAAATAGAAATAGTCGCAACAACTTTTATTACCTTTAGTTTCTATTCACATTTGAACATCCAAGAACCATGTGTCACTCTAAGAAAGTGGTGGAAGGATTGTAGCCTCGGTCGAAAACCTGCTGAGGTACTCAAACGAGGATGACATAACATTTCGTATACACCGGTCTTGATGTTATATGCCCAAACGTACTTCATGGAACTAAGCAGGACCACATTTTTGTCAACTGGACTGAAACCTGCAACCTCAAATTTTGAAATCCAATTTACCCACACCTACACCGAAAAACTGGTGATCCATTTTTGCTAACCAATCATGAAGTTGAATGTCCTTGTGCAAGATATACCAGTCTCCATCAATCACCCAAATACTCAAACTCATCTCCGTTTCCTGAAACCTAGCGAAACAGATTAATCCTTCAGACTCCCCGAGACATTCACTTAAATGTTCGATATCACCATCCACAGCTACGTCAGGCATCTTGATCAGTCTACATTCAGGGCCACTGGTTCCATGGTTGGTGTTTCCATTCACACTGACAACTAAAATTTTGCGGTTTCGCTGTTGAAACCAGTAGAAAACACCATTATGGGTAAAAAGATTGCCGTACAAGTAGTCAGTATCCCACTTAACATACTGAGGACATGAGACATCATAGATTTTCCATTCACCCAGATCAGAAGAAAATATTTCAACTGTAAATTCATTTGCTGCAAGTGCAAACATTGGTATCCGGATAACTTTATAACTCTTGGAAAGGAGCGATGATGAACAAAATTCACCACACACGATACCAGACACAGCGCAATCAAATTCTCTTGGTGGTGGTGTAGGAAGTAAATCCCATTTTTGAGTGAGTGGATCACATACATAATAAGTACATGAAATAATGCTTGCTGTGCACAGAACTAAGCTACTACTTGAACCTATGAGGAATAACTTTTCCCCTGGCTTTAGAGGTAGAAATCTAAAAGAAAATTCATGGATAAATAGCTGAACCACAATGCCTAACTAATGCTCATGGGAGTGATAGATAGCTGAGTTGATACCACTTGTTAATGAAATAAGGGTTTGAGAGTATTGAAAACCATACCTTTGAAACACACCTGAATTTGAAGATTGAATTAAAAGGAAGATGAAGAAAAATTTCAGACCAAACATCATCAGTTAAATCCTTTCGATCAGCTCTTTTCATGGATGAATCTGAAGAAGAAGAACCACTTAAACCTAATTTCCTTCATTGTGAAATCGATTTGTGTTTTCCGAGCAGAAAATTAAACTAGGGCATCATCGCCCCAGAGAAAATTGGGACTGGGGAGTTTATAATTCGGACTTCGAAATTGAGCTTTTTTACGACTCGATTTCTATGCACTCCTTCGAGGGTCAGTTTGCCAAGGTGTTACGGTGTGATAGAAGGAGTGAGTGCACTCCAACGGTGTATTTTATGTTTCCTCCCATCTCAAGATCGCTATTTAAAAAGGGCTTGCGGCGCAGTTTGTTGCTCGCTTGGCTGCTATGTAATAACTTGTGTTTGTTTTTAAATTACCAAATATTATAATAATACAATTTAGAGAGGAGCATATTTAAACAAATAGATTAAAATTAGTGTTTTTTCTCATCGTTAGTTTTTCCATCCGCTGATCAGTTAGCTGAGTCAGCACCTATGCATGAGTGGCATAAATTGTACACGTGTTTCATGTTCTACCCAAAATACCCCTCGCTAAAAACAAACTTTATACACGTTTCCCACTTAATGTAACGAATGGTAACCGATGACCAATTTTTTGATGTGTCTAAGAATACCACATATTCTCATTCTTCTCCGGCACCAGTACTCCATCACTGATCGGAATGAATTCTTTCTTATTGAACCCAACCCGAACTTTAAATTCCTTCCTTTTGTAACAGCAACACACAGGCAGCATCGAACCCATGTTTCTCTTCAATTCATCGACCAAAACCCACATATGATTCATGCTCAACCTTTGTGTCCTTGGTGAATGTTTTTCTGTAAAACAAAGTATGAAGATGCTATACCAAGTGACTCACTTTTCCTACAATGTTCAATATCTTCCCTTTCTGAAAAGATAATTTGCAGGTTTCATTAAATACCAAACATGCCATAACATTTACTGAGAGGGTAGTTTGATTTGAACCCCAAGCTCTAGATCAAACGTTATTCAAACCTGGAATCACCGTATCAAATATGAAGGGCACTGCATCATCCTTTTTCCTAATTGTGCAGGAGCCTACATTTGAACCTCAAAAGAAGAAAAGATAACTAAACTTATTAATTTGAGTTTGAGAAGATAATAAGAGAAAATGGGGTCACTGGAGTAACGGGAAAAAAAGAATCATAACCTCACCTTGTAAATACAGACACGGACCATGGCTAGCTAACAACAAGTTTTGGCAGTAAGAATTAGGTGCTCAGGCATTTTCTCATACACCTGCTGTGTGTGACACTAATAATATAAACGGAAAATGGGCATTTGTTCAAATATTTTTAAAACATTGTTCAAATGGACGAGTAAAAATTAGTATGGGTGAAATGGATAAAAAAAATAGCAAGGATGAAACTGGATTCATCCTGGCTTAACTTAAAAAATAGCGAGGATAAAACTGGATGCATCCTGATGTAAATTAAAAATAAGAAAAAGTATTTGAAGATGGGTAGGATGAAACTGGTTACATCCTGACAATTTTTATATTTTTGTCCATTTAAAAAATATCAAAATTTATATTTCTTTTTCACCCATAAATTATTGATTTTCGTCTTTTTAACTAAAATATAAAAATAATCTCTATTGATCTGTATGTCATTCTCTATCTCATTCCCAGAAGAATTCAAATTCAAATCAAACACATATCTTAGAAATCATGTAACATTCATAAATACCACCATTCATTCAATTCAACAGCAAAGCCATTATCATGTTCAATGGCAAGAACATCATTTCTTTTTTCCTGATTTATCGATCAAATCTTCACTAAATCTCCTCATGAATCGCAGGGAAGTCTTCTTCTCATTGATCAAGCTCATTTAGAGTTGTTGATGAGAATCATTCACAGATGGAACCCCTTATTTTGACGTCCAAAATCGTTCGTTTTTGTCTGCAAGCTCAAGCTTCATTCTCCATTAATTCCAACTATCAAGTTATTCTCTTCCTTCAACTGCAACTGTTTTATTCTTTCACGAAGAACAGACGGGTTTTTCTTTTTTTTGATCGGGACGACGACATGTTGGCGAGACGAAGAAGTAAAATTAATTTAATTAAACAAATGAGGGTATTTTGGTAGATTTGTCCAACACGTGTATGATTTTGCAACGCATGTATTTTCGTTGACTCAGCTAACTGGAAATTGGATGGAAAAAATAAAGATGGGAAAAAACACTAATTTTAATCTATTTGGGGAGGAAACGCTAATTATTGATCTTGGAAGGGGAGTAAACACAATTTATCCCAACCCCTATAGTTAGTAAGTTAGTTCTTTTCATAAGTCTTTGAATAATACTCGTATAATTAGCGAATCCGTCGTATCGACCAAATTGGGAGGAAAGCGCTAATAGCGACGTATCGACCGAATAATAGTATAACTGGAACTAACCGAACTCCGCCAGCTTAGATTCGCAATTTCCAACTTAAATCGAATTATACGCGTATTTCAATTCTTGAATCATACATACGTATAATACTTTGCCACATCATCACTAAATAATCATTATTTATTATATTTTTGACTTTTAAAATTTTACATACACTAATCTGATTCCAATACCATTAACGTTCATGTTATTTGCTGATTGTGATGCACATATCGTATGTATAGTTCATGACAAGTATTAAACTATAGTATTTTAGGAGAGATTATATTAAAAATAATTTTTTAACAGGTTCATATATGCCGAATTTTGTACACCGAATGCATATCTCTAAACGAATTATACACGTACGTATTTCGTTCCATATTACTGCCGAATCACGAATCGTTGACCGGATTTTTGACCTAATATAACTTTTACGAATCCGTATAATACTCTTACGTATCACGTTCCGAACGTATCCCGTACCATGAATTGCTAACTAGGGCCCAACCTAGCACCCTTTTTAGATTACCTCGTTTTAATAGAAATTTGGAGGATTACATAGAAGAGGTGGTAAATAAATACATCTTCTTGTTTCATCATTATATATTTGGTAGTGACACAAGAATTATAAAGTGTAATTTACATTTTCATGAATTATATTAGAAATATTTTGACTTTGGGTCATAAAAAAGTGACCAGAATTGCATTTGGGTCATGACGAAATTTTAATTAGAGTTTGGGTCATATGATAGTCGTTGACCATCTTGACCGTTATCTAAACTAGTACGACCGTTTCCACGGTGGGGAGGGCCGACCGAAGAAGAATCTGAAGATGGGGTTTGTCTGCGACTATTTTCGTCCCGTTTAAGAAAATGTGATACTTTCACCCCGTTTCAGAAAAATGATACTTTCGCCTCGTTTCGGAAAAAGTGATACTTTCTTCCCGTTTCGGAAAAAGTGATACTTTTTCTGAAACGGGGAGAAAGTATCATTTTTTCCATAATGGAGCGAAAGTATCACTTTTCCCGAAACAGAGCGAAAGTATCACTTTACCTGAAACGGGATGTTAAAGTATCACCTTTTCTTAAACGGAAAATTAGTTTATCCATAAACCAAAATATGGTTGCATGATGTGTTATGCATCCTTTGTGGTGGTTTGCATAATGGCTATGCATTCAATTTTCAAGAATTATACCTAAAATGAAAGTATCATTTTTCTTGAAACAGAGGAGTACATCGTTTTATTAGTTGCAACGGAAAATTAGTTGATGAATAAACCAAAATTTTGCTACATAAACTATTATGTATCCTTTATGGTGGTTTGAATAATGGATATACACTTAATTTTCTAAAATTGTGCCTAAAATGATAAGTACCTCTGAATTTTTCGTAAAAACTCAAAATTTGATATTGTTGTTTGTGCTCGTTGGATAGGTTTTTTTATTAGCTTTCCAACGAGATAAAATTTGTAAAATTCCAAGGCACGGATTTTTAGATATGTTATATTCAAGTTTGCTTTCCAATTATACCCCTAAAAAGATAGGATACACAAGGAGTTATAGTAATTGGACTAAAAGGGAGGGACATTTTTGGTTTTTCGGCCCTAACCATTTCCAATCTTTTTGTGTCAATTGATCACTTACATTTTACAAAAAAATGGTCATATAAAGGTCCTCCCTCGCTTCGCTTGGTCGGCCCAATCATATTTTTTTAATATATTTTAGGGATATTTTGACTTAGGTGCCCATAATATGGTACGCCTTTGCGTTTGGTGCCTAACTTTGTCCAACTTTGAGTTAGGTGCCCAATGGGTCCCAGTCAAATGGTTGACTTAACAGTTGACAAGTTGACCGTCAACCACTGGGCACCTAACTCAGAGTTGGACAAAGTTAGGCACCAAACGCAAAGGCGTACCATTTTATGGGTACCTAAGTCAAAATATCCCATTTTCATATTATTGTTTAGATTTCGTCTCATGTCAATCGGGAAGTTGCACCTGGTAAGTTTTTCAACATTAACTGTTTATTTCGGGTTGTTGTATGGCGTTATTAATTGTTTATTTTCTTTTCCAATACAGTTGATGAACATGATTTTCAGAAACAACGAAATGTGTTTGCTACTACTAAAAGATCACGTTCTGATACTTCACGGATAACAAAACCAAAAGAAAGTGCACAAAGATCAGCCGAGGCATTCAGGTCGGAGGAACCGTTCTTCAGATCATGGGATGTTGGGGTAGTTTTTACATTGAAATGTAAGAAAACAACTCTATCTAAAGGATGGAGTATGTTTGCTTCAGATAATCGTTTGCACATGGGGGACGTCTGTGTATTTGAGCTGGTGGATAGGAAAAAAATCGAAATGAATGTTTACATTTTCCGAGTCTTCAAAACCAACTTCAAAGATAAACTTCAAAAAGGGATATTTTGACTTAGGTGCCTATAAAATGGTATGCCTTTGCGTTTGGTGCCTAACTTTGTCCAACTTTGAGTTAGGTGCCCAGGGGTTGACGGTCAACTGGTCATATGTTAAGTCAACCGTTTGACTGGGACCCATTGGACACCTAACTCAAAGTTGGACAAAGTTAGGCACCAAACGCAAAGGCGTACCATTTTATGGGCACCTAAGTCAAAATATCCCTATATTTTATATATTTTTATAACGCCGTTAAATCCCCTGTTTCTGAGAAAATCAAATAAGAGAAAGCAGAGAAGTTTACGATGAGATAGTTGAATATTGAGTGGTTTTTAGGAACTGAAATTGAATTGTTGTCGTCAATTGGTAGTAAAAGATGAAGATTCTTTCATGTTTTTAAAGCTGTGAGAATTCCAACATGATTAAGAAGATAGGGTTTTGCTCTGATTCAAATTCTCAAGCGCAAATTTTGTGGAGAACATGTGTTGTTGGGATGTAGTGTTACCATTGATTTGGAAATGAATGGAAGAGATCAATTGGTATTTTATTGTTTCAGGAGTATGGGTTTCTTATGAGTTGTGTGTGCAAATTTCACGGAATAGAAAAAGCTATTAGAAAGGTATAGCCTCTGATATACCATCAACTGCACCTTACATGTTTGACAATTTTCCATAGAGAAGACATCACCAAAATTCACCAACAGTGTACTTCTATAATTATAGAAAGATGGCACGGGATAATGATGGATAATATTTGAATTAAAGGCATTCAAATCGGACTAAACAAAATATCAGATGTACAGAAACCTAATGGTGCACTATATTTACTAGTGTTACTTATGGATCTTGATTAATTTATGGTTGTTATTGATTTCATATTGATTTCAATCTGGGTTGTTCAATTTAAACTCGTTTAATTTAATTTGTAATTTTTGGATCTTGAACATATAGTGGAACCGAGCAATTATGAATTGGGTTGATTTTGGTTTTTTCTTTTGTAAGAAATAATTGAACAGAAATGATTGTGAGATTAGGTTGATTGTGGAGAGGAAGATGCAGTCAACGTCTCTATCTTTTAGCATCTAGGGAAAACTAAGTTAACAGTCATAGTGGTAAAGATAGTAAATACCATGTAAAATATGGTTTAGTTGGTATTTTCATTATTTAACTAACTTTTATAACGGTCAAGACGGTCAACAATAGTCATATGACCCAAACTCCAATTAAAATTTCATCGCGACCCAAACGCAATTCTGGTCACTTTTATGTGACCCAAAGTCAAAATATCCCTTACATTTAAACCAAATAACATCGAAGAGATTAACAATGAGAAATATGATACTCCAAAGAATATCTTGATCACTCTCTAAATTGGCTTGATGACCATTGATAACATCTCCCTCATCAATTACCAGATTGGAAAAATTAAAAGTTTTCTTCAATTGAAATTGCAAATCACATACCTTTGTCTCATCCATCAGAGAAGCAGTTGTATGAAAATAAGAATGGTACCATATTACAAAAAAATCATGAATAATTTCCACATGGGTAACCAAAAAGGATTTCATACTAGATAGCATATCTTCTCTATTATTCATGATCAGGACAGGTAAGGCTGTTGAGACAAGATTTGAAGAAAATATCAGGTACTGCAGAATTACTTTGTTTGGTCTGCAGACCAACCTGTGTTTGATATTGTGGTCTATTTGCTTATTTATTTTTGGGTCATGTGGAGTGTAGTATCCTACCTGCAATGGTTGGTAGTGTAGTGTTTTTTGTTGCAGACTTTGTATTTTGATATATATGCAGGCTCGTGTTGTGCTAACTGAGTCCTGGTTCGTTTATTTGTAATTTTGATCATGGCTTTGCCACTTTTTTTAATATAAATTTTCACATTAAAAAAAATCAGAATGGTACTCGGTTACAAAAAAAAATCAGAATGGTACTCGTTTATTTGTAATTTTGATCATGAATAATCTTCCATACGGTAACCAAAAAGGATTTCGTCTAACACAACATATCTTCGCTATTATTCCCGATCAGGACAAGTGAGGTTGTTGAGACAAGATTTGAAGAAAAAATCTGTTGTAGATCCATATACTGATCATATTACCAAATTACATTAGAAAGCCCCAAAGGCTATGATAAACCGCTGAATAAGTGTAATGAAAGAACATACTAGTGGCCATTAATGATGTTTTTATTGAAATTAAACAAGAAAAGAAAAAATCCTAAACCTGATATTGCAAGACAAAACAAAAATCTAAACCTAATATTACGTGTTTGACAAATTAACTTTGACCATCTATTTTGTTGCTTGCTTCATATGGCTTTTAATATTCTTCATCTTCCTCACTTTTGAAGATTTACAGATTCTTCTATATATAATTCTATTTGAGATACAAACTTAAAGTTATAAACATTGATACTGATTCTAATTCTTGTGGATTGAAACTTGGGATTTTAATCAAAAAAATCATTTTTATCATTTAAAGAACCTACCATGTTAGCGTTTCACAAAAGATGTGGTTTTTATCCCTCCAGCTCTCTTTCTATATACCTTATACTGCATGTGCCTTGTTGGGATATAAATGACGATTGAGATTTGAATAAAGGGTTAAAACAACATAATAATTCCTGAATCTCAAAATTATTTCGATTGTAGTTCAAGATCTATCATACTTATTTTTAATATTTGAGATGAATCTATGATTTGGGATATAGTTTTTAAGAGTACGGACTTTGACTCATAATTGGTTTCATGGAATCAATAAAATAAAATAAAATAAAATAGTAGTAGTCGATTTCAAGCTAAAAGTCAGAATAAGAAAAGATTAAGCATCGATTGGGAGACTTTGCAATTCTAAAAGAATGAGTGGATTGTAATTTCTCATCTGAATGATTTGTCACCATCTATATACTCGTCATAGAACAACTAAGGTTCTACTATGAGTAGGCGACTTAATGTAGATGGTGAAATTTGGATAAGGGGAAAAAGTGTCATTTCCAAACCATAGGACAAAACCCAACTCTCATGGGAGAGTTTAACCCTTGGTCCATAAGGAACGCACAACCACGATTTCTAGTATACGTCCCCACGAGACACTATTGGTCGTGATGCCGTGACACCTAGCATACATCCTCGACGACATACTGATGGTCATAAAGATTTTGTAGAACGTAAAACGTCCCTGAAAGACTTATGAAGCAGAACAACCACAATCCAAGCATGTCTCTGCGAGACACAACTGGTTGTGATGTCATGATTCCTAGTATACATCCTCGGAGAGATACTACTGGTCATGTAGGCTCTGCAGATGTGTAAAAACGTCCTCGGCAGAATTATGACCCAGAGCGGAGACATACATGTCTCATGTAAGCATGACTTACCCTATTTGAGATCAAGGAATGATTCTTAGTATATCATCGCGAGATACACTGGTCATATATACTCTTTGCTCTGACTCGACTTAGTGAGGTTTCCAAATAATTCCTAGGATATACCCACGATATAAGATGGTTATTCTGCTCCTGAGCCCTTTCGAATGACTCCTAAAACATCATTTCGAGATACACTGGTCATGTAGGCCCCATAATACGAAAACAATTGACTCCTATCACATCTCTGCAAGATATGCCGGTCAAATTTAAGTGAACCAAAATCTCGCAGAGACATTATTAGGCATGCAAGCTTTCCCTTCTTTCCCGAATACATGTCGCAGTTGAATTCGGAGATACATACTCATTCGTGTCATCCAAATCTCAAACGTCCTAAGTTGCATCATCCAAGTCTCAGAAGACCTCAGTCGCATTACCCAAGTCTCAGACGTCCTCACTCACGTTGGCTAATTCTCAGACATCCTCAGTTGCGTTAGCCAATCCTTAGATGGCCTTATCCAAGATGAGCCAGCTCGTCTGAAGAGTCCTATACATGCATAAGACTTAGAAAAAAGCCTCACCTATCGCTCAAGCCTATTTATCAGCGTCTCAAACACACTCACGACTAGTAAATTGGGCCTGAATATTATATGTCTATCGAAAAATGTGGATAACCTCCCTTGACCTTCACATGATCAAGAAAGGGACCACGAGTAATGATACGATATCCATGTGACATATGTGACCGACCATGGAGATAAATAGATAAACTTGCTCAGATTCTCTCACACTCCACGCATAATTTTTGAGGCATCCCATATCTTTTCACGTGACTCGTATCATAGTCATTCTTGCAAATAAGAGAATATATATCTATCTTGGCAAGCTCGGCTAAAGAGAATATTTCTCTCTCTCAACATATCATTACAAAGGATGAATCAACTTCACATAAATGGGGGTATAAGAATTTGGATTTTGGTCTCACAGTCTACGACACATGTGAGAAATACCCAAGATATTTATCACTGCATAAGAGAGTAAAGGCGGTTGAATAAAAAGATAAATTCAACATAGTTTATCTCTATTTATTCCTAAAGAGACGGGAAAAATGCTCCGCACAACAAGAAATTAATCCCTATCTTCACCGACATGAGTTTAGAAAATTGAGTTATAAATAGGTCATCTATTTCTCCAAGCTAACACAACTTTCTCGTAAACTCTCAGTGCAATTCTTCTTCAAACCCTATGATTCTCTAATCTCTCTTCATCTACTTCCTTCCCTAAGTAGGATCAGACACGTGCCTATATCCCTCTCTCAATATATGAACATGCCTAGGGAATCTCATGGCCTCTCTCATTAAAAATAAAAATAATCAAGCTCATAATGGTTTTTGACAAAAATACCCTTAGTTCCAAAATTATATATTTTTCTCTAAAAAAGAGGTGTCTGATTCGTAAAAAGGAATTAAACAAGATCCCATAACATAAGGTGATAACCATACAATATAGATTCACAGCTTCCAAGCCTTTCCAAGCCTCTTCAGAGTGTCTGAAAGAGTCAGACACAAACAAAAGAGAAATTAAAGTTTAGGTTCAATACAATCTTAAACTCAAAATATATACTCCCTCTGTCCATTTTTATCTGTCCTAATTTCTACTTTGGTTTGTCCATTTTTATTTGTCCGCTCTGTTTATAGACATGATTTTCCCTTAAACTATCAAATATACCCTTTCGTTTTTATAATTATAACATCATTTTTAATATAAATTTAATTCAAAATCATAAATATCATCCCCATATATAAGGAAAAAATCCATTCAATATTTTTTTTTTATTAATTGACATTCCTTTTTTAAATAAAAACATTTATGGGTAGTTACAAAATTCCTAATACTTCTATTTATTCTTACATGGCAAAAAATCAAAAGAAATTATGACAAAATATCAAATTCATGGTAGAGTATATATAAAGAGGAAATAATCTAAAATTTGTTTCTGCGCTTAAGTTAATTTGTGTTTGAACATGTTTATGAGATAGTAACATAACAGATTTGGCCGTTTTTGAAAGAGTATGGTTGAACATTTATGAGTGATTCTGATACGATAATCCGTAATGACGAGCAATTTCATGTCCCTAAACTCAACTCCCGGGTCCATCACCATCAGCAACACCATCATTCACTAATTTCGTTTCTCTCACCACCGCCTTAATCTGGTTTCTTACGATTGTTAGAAACACAATCAACACCACCAACTTCACCAGGGTTCTTTGCTGGGTTCCTATTAGGGTTTTGCTTTCGTTTTTTGCATCCCAGTCCTCATGCCTAGGATTACTCGCTCCTCTTCCCAAGCAGCACTGCAATCCCCTTTGCCACCTACCTCTACCGCAGTTGGTGTTCTGGACAATGTTTGTCATTACCCATTCAAGAACGTCCATAGTTTCAGCGACGGTGTTCATGGCAGAGGCTACGCAAGAGGGTCGTTTTTGAAACATTTTCATGACAAACACCTGGGAACTGAAGCCAACAGATCTACGGTTCGAACTCTTCTTGCCAACGATTTATGTGTGTACCGTGGGTTGGAGTCAGTTCTCTTCACCTTGCGTATGTGGTTGTGCAGTCGGTGTCTTTATGTTCATGCCTGGTCGAAAGCTTGTAAAGGTAGAGAAGGTGATTGGCATGATTTCATTGCAAGGCCTTTGAATGGTGAAACTGCGGATTTTCTGATACATGGAGTGACTAAGCCGGGCGAGGAATAAGTGGTAACATTTGAAGATGATGTTAGTGGTGGTAATTCTTCTCCTGGGAATGATGGAAGGGAAGACGTAGAGATTATCTCTACTGAACTGCTAAATACCGTGCTTCAACGTAATTTCATCACTGTTAAGTGCATCCCACATAAGTGCCGGCTTACTTTTTCGAGAGCCCTCAAGGCTTGTATCGATCGTGTTCTTGCTTGTCCATCCTCCTTAACATTTTGGTTGCGTCTCCTACTTCTACCAGTTTGTACCTTGTCTCTATATCAACCTAAGACCTCAGCTGAACGGAAGTCCAGCAGCCGTAAGAAAATGCAGGTGGCGGCTATTCTTAAAGCTCTGGACGTTTGGAAAGAGCCTACTGGATGTTATACTTTAGTGAAGAGTTTGCTTCAACAGCCGCTTCGTTGGGGGTCGAAGAAGGATGACGATAAAAGGGGAGAGGAGAAGCAACATGCAGCTACTATTACCGCTTGCCATAAGAAGATTAGCTCCGTTCATTTTGCAGCTGCGATCCGGGTCTTATCTTCACCCGGTGTCGCCCCTTTTGAAGAGCAAACTTACGTGGAACTTTTGGACAAGTATCCGTCAGCTTTTCCTTTGGAGACGCCCATAGATGATATCATTGCTGACCCTATTTGTGTGAGTTTGAAGGCTGTTATGGGGGCTATTAAAAGTTTCCCCAAAGGCACGTCATGTGGACGTGATGGTCTGCGCGCGCAACACTTAGTTGATACCTTTAGTGGAACATCGGCGGCAGTGGAGGATGGTTTGGTTTTGTCTATTACGGGGGTTGTCAACCTTTGGTTGGCCGGAAAATGTCCAAGAGAATTAGGGTAATACATTGCCAGCGCACCATTGACTCCATTACTAAAGCCGGGGGGGGTGGTCTTAGGCCAATTGCTGTGGGAACAGTTTGGCGTAGATTGGTTTCCAAGGTAGCTGCTTTTGCTATTTGGAAAGATATGACGTCTTATTTAGGTGACTACCAATTCGGGGTTGGTGTTCCGGTAGGAGGGGAAGTTATTTTACATGTTGTAAATCGCCTGTTGGAGTTGAAAGGCCATTCAGATTCAATGTCAATGTTGTTAATTGACTTTTCTAATGCTTTCAACATGGTGAGCAGGTCTCATCTCATTAAGGAAGTGCACATCCATTGTCCAAGTATTTCTCGCTTGGTAGAATTTTGCTACTTACGTCCGGCTAAGCTATATTATGCCCAATATATCTTGTCCTCAGCACTTGGGGTGCAACAAGGGGATCCCCTCGGTCCTTTGTTATTTGCTTTGATACTTCACCCCTTAGTGAAGACCATTGCCTCTAGTTGAAAACTTGATTTACATGCCTGGTACCTTGACGATGGCACAATTATTGGTGATACCCTGGAGGTAGCTAAGGCTTTTCGTATAATCGAAGCTGAAGGACCAAGTAGGGGGTTGCATCTAAATATTAGGAAGACAAATATCTTTTGGCCTACCCTTGATCTTAGGAGTGTTGATGAGGGTGTTTTCCCCCCGGATATTGGTAGACCTTCTAAAGGTGTTAAACTCTTGGGCGGTCCAGTGAGTTTGGATATTGTCTTTATTAGTGATATGTTGTTGAACAGGGTTCACAAAACTGTTCAACTAATGTCTTCGATCAAAAAACTCAGGGATCCTCAGAGCGAGATGCTTTTACTTCGCAGTTGCACTGGGGTGTCTAGACTTTACTTTATAATGCGAACTACCAATCCTGCTGCTCTTCAACCCGCAACAGATCTCTTTGATGACCAGTTATTTCAATATCTGAGACTTTTGATTACTGGAGATGGTGCGGGTTTTGGTCCTTTATAGAAGAGATTAGCTACCTTACCCATCAGAGACGGTGGACTTGGAATTTACACTATGGCTGACACTCGGGCTTATTGCTATCTCGCTTCTCAGAGCCAGACTTCTTCAATGCAGAAAGCAATCCTTGGAGATTTATTCACAACGGACAAAGGTTCAGCTTATCAGTTGGCTCTTCAGACCTTCTCCCAGGTATGTGGATTACCGTCTACTTACTATGTCGATGATTCTGCCCCCCCTTCTATGCATTCCCTGGCAGTGGTTTATTTTGATGCAGTTAAGAAGCAAATCCCAAACCAATTTCTTATGTCTGAAAGAGATTCTATCTTATGGAAATGCAACCTTGTTAAGCACGCTCAAGATTATCTTTTGGCCATACCTATTACTGGGCTCAACCAATGCCTCGGGCCTATACAATTTAGATCTGTGCTTTGCTATCGCCTTGGTATTCCTATGTTCGTTGAGAATAGTTCATTTCCAAGTTGTAGCACACCCATGGACATATTTGGTGATCATACACTCCATTGTGCTAAGGACATTGGTTATAAGTTTTGTCATGATGTTGTTCGTGATGTTGTCTTTGATATTTGCTATAAATCCAATGTACATGCGTATCCGCTTATTAGTGTGGTATTAAAGAGGTTTCTCTTGGGCTTGACAATGAAGCTATCTCGATGATGGTAGAGATCTTAAGACGATAATGTTTTCAAACGAAAGGCTTTTAAGATTGTGAATATTTTCGAGTTATCGTGGAAAATATCCTTGATATTCTTGTTCTTAACTGAAGGTATATGGTTCTATGAACTAGTAGTGAAGTTGTTTTGATTGTACTTTAATATTTTTTATGTGAAGTTGTTTTGATTGTCTCATTTGTCTTAAGTTAATTTTAGAGACAAGAAATATGATTCTTGTTTATTGGACAATGGGAAATATGTTTGTATGGATGTCACAGGTGTTTCTCCTTTCACCTAGGTAGGAAGTTTCAACCTATGAATGATAAAGGCATTTGGGATTGGAAAGAGGTTTATATGTTAAGAGTATGTTAAGAGTAGTAGAGGGTTACTACAAAATTGTAACTCTTACACGTTTGATGTATATTTTATTGTTATTAATCTGGTGTTTTAGTGTGTTCTCTTTTTTTTGTTAAGAAGCAAATCCCAAACCAATTTCTTATGTCTCGAGGATTTTTTTAAAGAGATTCTATCTTATGGAAATGCAACAAATCTGTCAAATATTGTTAAAGCTTCAACACGCTAACCAAGATTATCTTTTGGCTGGTTTTATGTTGTGTGTTTGTTTATTTTGACCTATTGTTGAATACAAATATGATTGAAGAAATGCTCAACCAATGCATCTGTTCTAATTCTGACTATATGGCTAGTGGAGATGTTGTTTATCTTACAATTTAGAGATGTGCTTTTTTTTTTTTTTTTTTGCTTCATCTATCGCCTTGGTATTCCTCCACATGCCTCTTATGATTCTTGAGGTAGATATTTTTGTTGAAAATGAATAGTTCATTTCCATAGTTGTGATTGTTCGGGTTTGCTTGGATGAAGTTTTGAGGGATGATGGACACCCATTTTTTTGGACATATTTGGTGATCATACTATTTACTCCATTGTGCTAAGGACATTGGTTATAAGTTTTGTCATGATGTTGTTCGTGATGTGGGGGTAATGAATTTTTGTCTTTGATATTAGCAACGCATTGCTATAAATCCAATGTACATGCGCGCAAAGAGGTTTCTCTTCGAGGCAATGTAGCTTATGCCGTTGCTAAAAATTATGCATAATCGTGTTTAGATGATGTTGTAAAAGAGATCTTAAGACGGCTGATATTCTTGTTCATTTTAACCCATGGACATATTTGGTGACAATGGTTATAAATGATGTTTGTATGGATGTCACTTAGGTGTTTCTCCTTTCTGGGACAATGGGAAATATGTTTGTATGATGGGGTTCGCTCTTTTGCCCCCGGTAAGGCTATTTTTGGAGACGTTTCTCGTAAATGTGCCAAATATTTGGACAAATGTGCTGCACATGGTTATGGGTTAGGTGTTTTGGCCTTTTCTACTTTAGGTGAGCTTGGGGAAGATACTATTGTTTTTTTCAAACGTTTACGTAATTGCTTAATGAGCAATGACGCAATCAGTGGCGTAGGTAGTTTTATTTTTTATAGATTAGGCGTTGCAATTCAAAGAGGCGTTGGAGCCCAGCTTGTAGCTAGGTTACCAACCATTAGCTCTGTATGATTTATTTTTTGTATTAACTTAAATTAAAATCTCGTTTTTTTATCTAAAATTTCAATTTTTTTCCCTCTCAAATAAAAATTCCAAAGGCTCCAAATTTTTATTGCGGGAAACCAAAATCAAATGGAGGAAATAAAAAATTCTTAAATTTTGGAGTATAAGTTTGCTTTTATTTCTTTAAAATATTTCCTAAAACAATAATACTATCCAAATTAGAATTTTTAACACTAATAATTTTAATTTTGGTAATAACGTAATAGGCTAGTCAAGGGATAGTCATGACATTTTATAGGATTTCCTTAATATCTTCACAAAGTCAAAGCAGACTCTTAAAAATGGACGGAGGGAGTATGTAGGAGATAAGAGCTCCCCAAATAAAAAGTGAATGCTTGTCTTTTATCATGGATCTTCACCAAGATAACGACCATCCAGGAAGCCGCTCAAAACTCCCCCTCCCCCATATACTCATCAGTATAAACTCGGAAGCTCAAGGATGCATAAAGAAAAGATTTTACGGTTTTGGATAAGTAAATCCTAATTAAAAATTCCATTATATCAATACAAATTTTTTGTATTATGAAGTCTCGATTATCACGACATTGACGCCTCCAAACACAAACGCCTGGAAGGATTCGAAGTCCATACTAGATTTCAAGTTAAGAGTCAGAATAAGAAAACACTAAGCATCAATTTGGAGACTCTGCAAGCCTCAGAAAACGAGTGGATTGTAATTTCTCATCTAAACGATTTTTCAACATTTATATACTCATCATAAAATAATAAAGGTTCTACTCTGAGTAGGGGACTTAATATAGATGGTGAAATTTGGATAAGGGGCAAAAGTGTCATTTCATTACCATAAAACAAAACTCAACTCTCACAAGATAGATTAATCCCTTGGTCCTCAATGCACTTAGAACCACGATTTCTAGTATACGTCCCGCGAGACACTGCTGATCATGATGTCGTGACACCTAACATACATCCTTGATAAGATACTGATGGTCACATAGGTTCTGTAGAACGTCCCCGACATACTTATGAACCACATCATCCACAATCCAAGCATGTCTTCGCAAGAGACAACTGGTTGTGATGTCATGATTTCTAATATACATCCTCGACGAGATACTACTGGTCATGTAGGCTCTGTAGATGTGTAAAAACGTCATCGACATACTTATGACCAAAAGATGAGACATGCATGTCTCCCTTAAGAACAACTCACCCTACTTGAGATCAAGGACTGATTCTTAGTACATCATCGCGAGATACACTGGTCATGTATGCTCTTGGATCTGACTCGACATAGTGAGGCTTCCGATCAATTCCTAGGACATCCCCGCGAGATACAATGGTTAGTATGCCTCCGGGCCCTAGAGGTGTAAACTGGGTCGTGCCATCACGGGCACATCCTAACACATCACGTGAGTTATCCCAACACGACACAACACGTTAGTTTAATTTGCTATATTGGGCCAGGATAATCGGCACAATGGAACAACATAGCATGTGGCACGGATAAGCACGTGGAACATCATAGCACAACACGTTACACAAAGAACGTCAAAACAGGTATCAAATACTGCACAATATGGTACAATACGACACATCTTTTTGTATATTTCATAAAAGAGTGTATATTTCAATAACAACACATCTAATATCTAAATATGTTGAACATATTTTGTTTGAAAAATGTAAAATACATGTGCTAGGAACAACAAATCACAACACAACACGCTCTAAACCACAACACAACGCGGCACGCCTTAATTTATGGCACAGCACATCACGACACGTAGGACGATGGGCTCGCCTCTTAATGGGATGTGTTGTGCTATGCCGGTACGTTTTGCATGCACCTCTATCTGGGCCCTTTCGACTGACTCCTAAAATATCCTTTTGATATATATTGTTCATGTAGTCCCCACAATACGGGTACGATTGAATCCTAGCACATCTCTGCAAGATACGCCAGTCAAATACAAGCGATTCGAAGTCTCACAGATACATTATTATTCGTGCAAGCTTTACTTTTCTTCCGAACATGTCCAAGCTGACTTCATAGATACTCAATCACATCATCTAGGACATGTTCAAGTATCAAATGACCTCAATCGAGTCGGATAATTCTTAGAAAACCTCATTCACGTCATCCAAGCCTCGGATGGCCTTATCCGAGCTGAGCCATCTCATCTGAAGAGTCTTATACAAGCATAAGAATCGGGAAAAAGCCTCACTTATGTCTCAAGCCTATATCTCAACGTCTCATTCACACTCACGACTAATAAATTGGTCCTAAACTGTACAAGTCTATCCAAAAATGTGGATAAGCTCCACATGCTCAACAAAGGGACCCACGAGCAATAATATTGTCTCCACATGACATATGTGATTCCATATCTTGTCAAGTGACTTATCCTAGTCATGAATATCTCCCTATCTTGGCCAACTCGGCTAAAGAGAACATTTATCTCTCTTAACACATCATCACAAAGGCTAACTGAGCTTTACACAAATGGGGGGATATCGATTAGATTTATTGGGGGATATCGATTAGGATTTTGGTCTAGCGGTCCACGACACGTGTGAAAAATACCAAGGCTATTTCTCACTGCAGAAGAGATTAAAGAGGGTTGAGTAAATAGATAAACCCAAACTAGTTTATCTCTATCTATTCTTGAAGAGAATGGAAAAGTGCTCCACACGGCAAGCAATCCCTATCTTCGCTGACTTGTGATTAGGGAATTCAGTTTTAAATAGGTCATCTATTTCTCCAAGCTAACATAATTTTCTCATAAATTCTTAGAGCAATTCTTCTTCAAACACTAGAATTTTCTGATCCCTCTTCATCTGCTTCCCTCCCTAAGACCATCTCTAACCTCTCATGTGACTGAAACAAGCTTTGAACGGACACTGTGCTTTGTTTATGCAAAGACTGTTCGTGCTCAACTTCCCATAATTCATTTCCCACACCTCGGATTCCCCATTTTCGCCGCTTCCCGATTGATTTTAGGTAAATTCATTGATTACTAAATTAAATTTTGATGTTGCTTTTTTTTTTTTTTTTGTCCCACATGTGTTTTCTTTTACCAAATGTACAACATTTTACGTGTCTTGACTCTTGACTGCTACCCAATTAATGTTGTATTACCAAAAAGTGAGCTTTGCCAATCGAATCTGCTGGGAAATTTACCTTTCGAACGGTCACAGTTTTGTAATCCGAATAAAAGTGCCACCAGTCAAGTACGCCACTCTGATTTGCATCATTTGGGACCGCCAGCTTGTACTGTTGAATAAGTATGTCTATAAGACGTTATTAATCCTCAACAATCATTCAACATAAAATGAATCATAATCTTAAACTAGACCAATTAGAGTTGATTGACCAGTATAGTACTGAACATAACCCCGTATAATATATATTCACGGTATGATATTTTAATTCCATACCAAGTAATCCTGTAATGACTTCAGTTATTGTTGCAGTTCCACCGACTGGTCTTCGTATCATCACTATATATATGTATCTCGAATATATAACTTAACAGTCACTTGCGATTAGCTAATCTATTTATTTATTTTTTTAGAGAGAATGAGTTCAGATGAGTTCCGGATCCCTTTGATTGGTGATTTGTTTTCACCACCAGCGGAGGAGACACATCGTGAGGGTTGCTGTAATGGGTGTTTTGGCTGCTGCGACAAAATAAAAGCATGGTGGGAATCAGTTACAGATACACTAAACTTTTGGTGGGATAGCATCAAAGGACTTTTCGCCATAGCTAAAGGAATGTACGATGCAGCTAAAGCAGCATACGACACGGAACAATTTCTTTCCAAGTTAAATCCATTTGCATAGAATGCCTAAACAATGGGAATGAGGAGGTAACAACAGTTCAAACGAGTTATCTGGATATTCAAATAATGAGTTATCTGTATATTCAATATAGGGATAAACACCCTTTGTCAACAAGCAATCAATGTATGCCTTTTTCAATTGTGTTTTTTTTTTTAAATCTCATCAATGTCTTTCTACTTCGAGAAATTGAGTGTCTTTGAATTAGATGCAAAAAATTGATGCTCATATAGTTACATGGAAAATAAAATAAAATAGATAGTACTATTGGAAGTCGAGATTGATATTGGTTTAGGTATATAGAAGAACAGAAGAGGTTTAGAAGAAGTATACTTTTATTAAACTTTCTGTGAATGAATATCGTACAATATAGATGAGTATTTATACATACTTCTAAAGACGTGACTTACACGTAAACTAAACTTAGAATACAAGACATACTATACATAGGAAACTCTAGAACATTCTATGTTCTGACACCCTCCCGCAAGCGCAACGGGTCATCTTGAACCGTCAGCTTGAGTCGTAGAAGATTAAACCGATCTTTAGGCAATGGTTTAGTGAATATATCGGCTACTTGATCTTTAGATGAAATAAATCGAACATCTAGCTGTTTTGAGGCAACTTGATCACGAACAAAATGATAATCTATTTCTATATGCTTTGTTCGAGCATGGAAGACAGGATTAATAGTGAGATATGTTGCTCCAAGATTATCACACCATAAGACAGGAGGAGATTTAGTTGATACCTGTAATTCTGAAAGTAAAGATTGAATCCACATGATCTCAGCAGTAGCAATTGCAAGACCTCTATATTCAGCTTCAGTACTAGACCGAGATACAGTCTTTTGTTTACGAGCACTCCAGGAAATAAGGTTACCACCCAAGAAAACACAATAACCACTTGTAGAACGACGATCATCTAACGAACCAGCCCAATCAGAATTTGTATAAGCAGTGAATGATAGTTGTATGTTGTTTGCTGGTTTAAGAAGTATGTTTCAAATAACGTAATATACGTTTAACTAAACCCCAATGATGTTCAGTTGGGTTATGCATGAATTGGCAAACTTTATTAACTGCATAGGCTAAATCAGGACGAGTAAACGTTAGATATTGTAATGCACCAACAATGCTGCGATATTCTGTAGCATCAGTGAGAAGAGTGCTTTGATCAGATGACATATCTCCAGTTGTACTAAGTGGAGTTTGAATGGGTTTAACACCATCCATCTTTGCTCGAATAAGAAGATCATGAATATATCGTCTCTGTGTAAGAAATAAGCCTGAAGAAGTACGAGTAGCTTCAATACCTAGAAAATAAGAGAGTGGACCAAGATCTTTAATTGCAAACTCAGTTTGGAGAGAAGTACGTATTGCATCAATGCCTTCAATACAGGAGCCAGTAAGAATGATATCGTCAACATAGACCAATAATAAAACAATACCAGTGGCATCACGTCGAATGAATAGATATGAATCACACTTAGAAGTAATGAAGCCATTTTGCAACAAAAATGTACTAAGTCTATGGTACCATGCACGTGGAGCCTGTTTTAGACCATAGAGAGATCGTTGTAGCTTGCAAACATGCGTAGGAAAATTTGGATCACTGTACCCTGGGGGTTGTTTCATATAAACCTCCTCTTCAAGATTTCCATGTAGAAAAGCATTCTGAACATCGAACTGATTAATTGACCAATTATTAGAAAGTGCTAAAGTGAGTATAATACGAATAGTACAAGGCTTGACAATCGGACTATAAGTTTCACCATAATAAACACCTTCTTGTTGATTGTATCCTTTTGCAACTAACCGATCCTTATAACATTCAATAGTGCCATCAGCTTTACGTTTAATACAAAATACCCACTTGCATCTAATAAGATTCATAGACGGATGATAAGGTACTAAAATCCACGTACCGTTTTGGAGTAATGCATTGTATTCAGTGTCCGTTTCTTGACACCAATTCGGATCTATTTGATCTTGCGAGTAACAAGTCGGTTCAAAATCATCCACAAGTGCATATTTCGAATTGGGTTTATAAATCCCATCCTTAACACGAGTAATCATAGGATGTCCAGAAGAATTAGATGTTGGAGGTGTACCCATATCAGTGGAAACTGTAGTTAGTGGGACACTTGAAGTTGCAACGTCATCTTCTAAAACATCTGTTGTAGTGCCAGCAAGTGGTACGATATCTTCTTGAACATTTGATGTAGTAGCAACAGGTAAAACCGAACTCTGAGGTGGGTCCGTTAATACGTGAGAAGTAGTGATTGGTTCGAGAACCTCTGTAATAGGGAAAGATGGTTTCTGCGACATAGTGTTGTCGCCAGAAGAATACACATAGATGGAAAGTATATTCAGTGAAGAAGATAGTACCTGATCATTAGATGACGGGGATGATGTCGACTTTGCATCAAAAGGAAATACGGTCTCATTGAATACAACATGACGACTAACATAGATACGACTAGTAGGAATATGAAGACATTTATATCCTTTATGTGATGGACTATATCCTAAGAAAACACAAGGAGAAGATAATGACTCCATTTTATGAGACCGATATGGACGAAGATGAGGATAACACAAGCACCCAAAAACACGTAAAGAATTGTAATCAGGTGATTTACCAAAAAGAGCTTCATAAGGTGACATTTTGGCAAGACATAAGCACTCTATTCATTAAATAACATGTTGTAAAGAAGGCATCATACCAGTAAGACGATGGTATGGAATCCATAGACAACAAAGTGAGACCAGTTTCACGAATATAACGATGACGTCTTTCAACTAGACCATTCTATTCAGAGGTTTGAGGACACGAAAAATGTTGAAAAATACCATGTTGTTGAAGATAAGGAGTGATTTTACGATACTCAGTGGCATTATCATATTGGAAGATCTTAATTTTTCGGTCAAAAAGATTCTCAACATGTTTTTGAAACAGAAGAAAGATAGAATAAACTTCTGATTTGTGAGACATATGGAACATCCAGGTGAAGCGACTATGCGCATCAATGAAAATGATATAATAACGATAACCTTCATTAGACAAAACATGAGAAGGACCCCAGACATCAGAAACAATTAAATCCAAATTAAGGGTTCAAATAATGAGTTGTACTAGAAGAAAAAGGCAATTTTTGACTTCTATGTTCATGACAAGAAGAACAAAAAGTAATAGTATTACTAGAAACTGGAAGAGAAAATTTAGAAATAACATGACGCGCAGTACGCATCATGGGATGACCTAATCTAGAGTGCCAATTATGAAGACTGGTACGTTCACCAACACACATTGTTGTGGATATTGAAGATGCATCGAGTTCATAAAGACCTCCTTTCCTATATCCGCGTAGAAGAACCCTCCCCGTACATCGATCCTTCACAAGACAAAAATCAGGATGAAACTCAAATAATACATTATTATCAGTTGTAAGCCGGGAAACGGACAACAGATTATGGGAAATTTGAGGAGTATAAATCAAATTGTGAAGATGCAACTTATGATCCGGAGTTCCTAGAATCGAAGAACCAATATGAGAAATTGGGATAGAAGTGTCGTTACCCAGTTTAACTTGATCAAGACCATTATATTCAGAGGAGATATGAAGACGGGATAAATCATTGGTAATATGATCAGTTGCCCCACTGTATGGGACCCAAGGAGATGTAGAAGGCGAGATGGAGGCCTGAGCCATATAGGCACGTGGTGTTGAGGAAGCTTGAGCATTGGACGATGGTGAACGATGAGCTGGTTGAGGACGGAAAGAACAGTCAAATCTTTTCCAGCAAAGATGTGTTGTATGTCCGGCTTTATCACACAATTGACAGGTAAGTGGTTGACGAGTACCTCCAGTCTGTTGTCCAGCACCAGGTCGTTGTGGAGAATTAAACACCGAGGGTCTTGAAGAAGACGCAACATTAGCAACAGGTTGGGAATTCAAAGATTTTTGCTGTTGTTCCAGGCATAACTCAAAAGTAAGCAAATATGTGATGAAATCTTCAATGGTCATAGCTTCCATGGACGTTGTAAGAGAAGTGACAATAGGATCATATGACGAATCCAATCCAGCAAGTATGCAGTGACGTAACTCAGTGGTTGTAACAGTAGTTTCAGCAGCGGCAAGACTATCAACAATATCACGAGCACGATCAATATAGGCTCTCATAGAAAGAGAACCTTTCTTCAAGAAACGAAGTTCACATTGGAGATGGTGTACATGAGCAGCAGATTTACATGCAAAGAGAGATTCAAGATAGGTCCAAACCTCAAGGGAGGTTGTGAGATGATGAACATGTCTCAACACAGCATGGGTCAAAGAAGATAAAATCCATCCAAGCAATATACGGTCTTGTTTCTTCCAGGAGACGAAATCAGGGTTAGGGTTTGAAGTGTCTAGAAGAGTTGCAGAATGACAAGGTTTTTCACCGTTAACAAAACCATCAAGTTCATACCCTTGAAGATACGGTAAGAACTGTGCACCCCAAAGAGAATAATTTGTGTCATCAAGTTTAACAGTAATGATATGATGAGGTTGAGAGAAAATTGATGAATCCATCATTGATTGAGAAGAATTGAGAATAGTTGAAACAGTTGAATCGTGAGAAGCTGCGGAAGACATGGAAAATCGAACGAGGATGATACCAAGTCGAGATTGATATAGGTTTAGGTATATAGAAGAACAAAAGAGGTTTAGAAGAAGTATACTTTTATTAAACTTTCAGTGAATGAATATCGTACAATATAGATGAGTATTTATACAGACTTCTAAAGACGTGACTTACACGTAAACTAAACTTAGAATACAAGACATACTATACATAGGAAACTCTAGAACATTCTATGTTCTGACATTGGAATATATGTCACCTACCACAAGGAGATAGAGGTGGCCATTTTAGAAGACTCATTTTACACATGTTGTTAGTTGTTGATCCATGGTAGGTAAGCCTCCATATTAATAGTTTTTAGTTGTTAGCCTCCATAAGCATAGTTGTTAGCCTCCATAGGCATAGTTCTCTTCTTCTTTTGTAATCTATAAATAGGCATTTGTAGTCATCCAAAGTTAGTGAGATTGGGTCCTCAATAAGTGAGAGATGAGAGCTCTCCTTATGTGAGTTTATGTGTGTGGGTTTTCTTAATCATCTCAGTAATTACTGATGATCAATATCATTCATCCTACGGGGTTTTGTCAGTGGACGTAGGCGTTAGTGCCGAACCACTTTAATCTTTGTCTTCTCTATTTCATCTTGATCTTGTCTCTTATCATATAACCTAATATGGTATCAGATCTGCAAGACATCATAATTTCTATCATGGTATCAGAGCCCCGAAACATTTCAATTTCTATCATGGTATCAGAGCCAAGTTCGATCCAAATGGGCGTTTAAGTTTCCGCTACAAGATGAAGTTTAAGTTTCCGCTACAAGCTCAGAGCCATACCCCCACTCAACGCTACCCATATCTATCCGTGAGTATGTGGTTTCCATACCACTCATATCAGAGAAAGACCCCACTCAACGTTACCCGTGTTTATATGTGTGTCAGTGGTTTCCATACCACCCAGTGTCAGTGTATCCGTGGTTTCCGTACCACTCAGTATTCACCATCAGTGTATCCGTGGTTTCCGTACCACTAAATTATCCGCCAGTGTGCATCCGTGGCTTCCGTGCCACTCATTCAGTATAGCCCTAGCATGGGCAGCAATCCGTAGGCCACAATCCGCGTGCAGCCACAGTTGGAGGGGCGCAATCCGTGTGCTACAATCCGCCTGTCATGCTTCAGGTCCAGGGTGTATTCAAACTCGACCCTCTCGAGTTTGAGGGGGGGTGGGGGTGTCAGTCCACTTGCAATACTCGTTTGTAATATTGCATCTCGTTTGGCTTCAACTCTCAATCATCTCAACTTCTCATACAACAAGTTCTCCGTTGCACCAGTACTTCCACCTATAGTTTCACCAACATCCGCACCAGTAGTCCCGCCAAGAGCCGCGCCAATATTTCCACCAACAACTGCACTTGTAGTTCACCCTCCATCATCTCGAGATCTTCCCTACCATGAACGTCATCGAACTCCACAAACAGCAGCCCGAGTTCGTCATCGTCCCATCACATCAACTTCCATCTAAACAACATCATCATGTCCATCTCAGTTACTTGTCGAGCCATAGCAGCAACCCGAGCTTCATCATCACCACGATCACGCCAAGTCCTCTTTTAATGATCGTTTAAGTTGTACACTACATTTCTCTCCGTGTTCAACTTGGGGGGGGGGGGGGGGTATTGGAATATATGTCACCTACCACAAGGAGATGGAGGTGGCCATTTTAGAAGACTCATTTTACACATGTTGTTAGTTGTTGATCCATGGTAGGTAAGCCTCCATATTAATAGTTGTTAGTTGTTAGCCTCCATAAGCATAGTTGTTAGCCTCCATAGGCATAGTTCTCTTCTTCTTTTGTAATCTATAAATAGGCATTTGTAGTATAATTTGTAGTCATCCAAAGTTAGTGAGATTGGGTCCTCAATAAGTGAGACATGAGAGCTCTCCTTATGTGAGTTTATGTGTGTGGGTTTTGTAAATCATCTCAGTAATTACTGATGATCAATATCATTCATCCTACGGGGTTTTGTCAGTGGATGTAGGCGTTAGTGCCGAACCACTTTAATCTTTGTCTTCTCTATTTCATCTTGATCTTGTCTCTTATCATAAAACCTAATATGGTATCAGAGCTCCAAGACATCACAATTTCTATCATGGTATCAGGGCCCCGAAACATTTCAATTTCTATCAAGTACCACCAGTTCGACACAAATATTATGAGCTCCTTGTAATCATTAATAC
Organism: Papaver bracteatum; assembly: GCA_023529315.1. Taxonomy (NCBI): domain Eukaryota; kingdom Viridiplantae; phylum Streptophyta; class Magnoliopsida; order Ranunculales; family Papaveraceae; genus Papaver; species Papaver bracteatum. The sequence continues at coordinate 239,867 of JAJJWX010000188.1, forward strand.
ATCAACGACCACCAGGCAACAAATTCCAAAACCCACGAGCCTAACATTTGCTGCACCAATATAGGCTTATACTGCACATAACATTACAGACAGAATAAAGATAAAGTGAATGGGGTCAGGGCCGTATCTGAAGTTTCGATGACCTTGTGCGAAAGAGATCAGAATGCCTTTTTATCAAAAATAAAAATAAATAATTGCTCATAAATAAAATCTACTTTATAACATTGAAATGAAGTAATTTATGTCGCATAACTTAAGAAAAACATATGGTAAAAAAGTATTAATAACTTGGGAACTTTCCATCCAAAGTGAAAACAAAACTCGAGGGCTAAACTAAGGGAAGCGCCTAACAAATGAATTTTCTCCTCTCTCCGGTTTCAGTTTTATTTTGAGATGCCTGATTTCCTTCTAGGGTTTTCGTTAATTTTTAGAGAAGTTCATTCATTCAAAATGAGCTCTTTTTTGTTCAATTCCATCCAAACAAAAAAAAGAGGAAAAAAAAATCAGTTGGCCCAATATTGCATAAAAATCCCAAGCATACCTCAACTAAATTGTAAGCCTTAACCAACTGGTACGCCTTGTGCGAGAGCACACCCTGCCACCCTTCAGAACCGACCGTGATTGGGGTGATGATATCTGTGACCTGAGTTCGAAACTCAGGTTTAGACTAAATTCACAATTCACAATATGGACTCCAAAATTCACATCTAGACGACACTTTATAAAGATCCTCCATGTGTATCAAGCAACATAGGTCTGTTGCGTCTGCACTTGCAGCCACTCATATTATCAACCATTAGATCAAGGGTTAATTAGTGTTTGGGTCGTAGATTTTGGTATGTCTTAGTGTTTGGGTCGTAAATTTGTCCAATTTAGTATTTGTGTCGTTGACCCGTTAGTCAACATGAAAATTTGGTCAAAACGTTAAGATAGTTAATGTCCGTTAGTATTAATATTTACAAGTTTGCCATGGTAACAACTCCGTGCGCAGTGAAGAAACTACTTTAACTTGCTTATATTTTATTTCTCTTCTTCGTCTCTTCATTTACGCCGTTTGGTCACTTCCAAAAGAAAAAGTGCTTGGTGAACCCTACCCGGAAAACTAACAGATACAGATTACAAGGTAATAAAGTTCAATTCTAAATCACCATCTGCTATTGGTTAATCATTTCACCACCCTTAATTCATTGAGAAGTTGAGAAATTATCAACTGAACGAACAGTTGTTGCTGCTGCTTCTTTCCAATGGGATTTGCGTTGGTATGTGATTAGAGAGATGTTTGGGAAGAACTAATGAATATGTTAGAGAGAAGATTGTTTTATATACCTAGATGTAAGATCTATAACGGCGTGTTGCAAAATTCTTCTTCTTTAGTTTACTCAATATGTTGATTTTAATTTAGTCGTAATTGATATTGATTTCGGAAATTGGTATGGATGATTTTTGAGATCATAATGGAAAAATGTCAAAGGTAGTTTAGTCTGGTTTGATGTTTTTTTGAGGAAATTGGGATGCAATTTTGAGGGTGAAGTGAGTTTTCTGCAAACTGGACTGGTTCTTATTTTGAGTAAATTTGAAGCTTCAGTTAGTAGGACATGATAAGAACGCCTTTATTTTGGAAGATTTTGAATACACAGTAGAAGTTCATGGCTTGATCATATGGTATTTTGATTCTAGTTTGTGGTTATGATTTATTGATTATGTTGATAAAGCCATGGAAGAAGAAGTTGTTGTCATTAATGATAACGACAGATTATTTGTCTGTTGATTATCATTATGCAAATCGTTTTTGATGATAAATGAGATTTCAATTTGTGAATTCGATGGGAATATGATATTCTGGGATTGCTATAGCTGTTTGAAGTGGTTGTATAGAGTAAGACAAGAACAAAAAAAAAAAAAAAAAGACGGCAACACTAACTGAAGTTAACCAAACTTAACAGATTGATCTGAACCGTTAGTTGACTAGTTTGACTAACGGGTCAATGACCCAGACACTAAATTGGACAAATTTAGGACCCAAACACTAAGACATACAAAATTTTACGACCAGAAACATTAATGGGAAGTTAGAGCAACATCCATTCTTGAATGAACAGAAACTAGAGTTGATCGACCAGTACTACTGATGAACAGGCTCTAGCCCCATGAATAATTTTCATGTGATGACATTTTAGATTTCGTACCTAGTACTATACTCACTTTATTTAGCTGCAGTTTCACCCACTGGTCTTTGTATCGAGTCTCTCTATATATATATATATACATATGTCGAACATAAACTTAACAGTACACTAATCACTTGCTATTAGAACATTCTCTTTAGAGAGAATGAGTTCTGATGAGTTTCAAATCCCTCTGATTGGTGATTTACTATCACCATCACAAGAGGAAACACATCCTGAGGGTTTCTTGGACAAAATAAAAGCATGGTGGAAATCATTTACAGATAAAATCAAAGAAAAGTGGGAATCATTTGTAGATAAACTCAAATTTTACTGGGAAACTACCCAAGCATTGATCCAGATAGCTAAAGGAATGTACTCAGCGGGAAGTTTTGTTTCCAACTTGATTCCGTAGAATGTCCGTCTATGCCACGGGGATACAGAGGTAACAACGTTCAAGCAATAATCATTTATGAGTTTCATCTCTTTATATTTTCATTTATATCCCATATTTGTGGTACAATATAATGTTATTGTAATAATGGTACTATCATGGAAATTTCAAATCCATATATAAAATACAATAATGAGAAAAATATGTCTTTTGGCTGGCTTGATTTTTTTCCAGCTGATGTCGCTTTTCTTATACGGTATATTAGTATATAATTTATTACTCACTAGTTTTACACCCTTGCTATGGTCTGTTTCTCGCTAATGAAATATTAGATCCATGTGTTAAAACAATTTTCGTTAAGAAAATATAAAAGAAAAAACAATAATTTCATGACCCTCAAAACTAATAAAACATAAAATAAGCTAATAAAAATTTATTGTAATAGAATTTTTTTTAATTGTAATATAAGAAATGTAATTTAAAAATCACGGGCTTACAATGCGCATCTTCAATGCTATTTATTCCAGGCCCATAGCTCCATACATTGATTAAAAGCTATGTTGTTCTGGTTATTTCTCCAAATTTTTGATGTTTTATTTTTATTATTTTTGGAGCTCATGCTCCTAGTTATCTTTTATATACTCTTGCATTCTAGTCCATGATTTTCCTAACTATTATATGCCAAACTTCATTAGCGGAAGCGTGATCGAGGTGATGATATATCAAATTCTCAAAAAACTTGTATTTCAACTGTTTTATTTTATTTTATTTTAAATAAATTCTTCCATGTCCATTATGTTATGCGATCAACTGGCATTCTATTAAGGTAAATTGGATATGGAACAGTACTTTTATGTTGTAGCTTAATTGGTTTTATTTATTTTCCTTTTTTCTACACACATCTGAAAGCATATTCACATAGAAACCATCAAACACGAAATAAATTAGAATTTATTAACATGATGAGAACAAAATCAAAACGAAGTGTAAAAAAAAAATATATTGTATTATCAAAAAAATCATGCTTAATGCACTGGAAAGCCCCTCTGACACGGTAATTATCAATCGAAAAAGATTCTTTCATGCTGAATTAGGGACCCAAACTCTCTGATCACATTTTGCAATTTTAATTCACGTAAGGTTTCTCCCTGAATTTTGCTTTGGCATGGATTGGCTCGGTTGTCATATGGTTTCACAATTCACAAAAATATATACCAAGGAGAAAAATGAATTTCTATCTAACCACTATCTTGCTTTTTCTTTTCTTTATTTCTCCTTCTCCTTCTCCCTATCCATATTATCATGAATCTCATCTCTTGTTCATGTGGATGGTATAAGCCTCTCATGCCATCTCTTTTTGATCAAAAAAAATAAAAAATCACAAAAATACTGCACACATTTCACATTTCAGATTTCATTTTTTTTTTGTAAAATTTAGTTGCTTTTATTTTTTCGCTCGATAAAAAGTTAGTTTTTTTCTTCTTTTCAAGTATATAAAAAGTTAGTTGCCTATATCTTTCAATGAGTACCAACTACCATCTCGATCCTCAACATTTGACTGGGTTACTGGTTTTAAAGAGGAATGCTTTACAAATCTTCACAATCCATGCTTGTATTTTCGGGTTTCCCAATCAACAAAATTTCTTTGTTAGGATCAGTTGCAGTTACCCGTGTTTTTTCATTTCTGTATGATCTGCAAAGTATGTACAAAGTTAGAATTGTTAGAAAGTATTGATGCCAAATTCCATATAAAATATTCTCAGACGGTACAATAAAGCACTTGTTACTCCGCAAAAAAAGAGGGAAAGAAATGGCAAATGATGTTCTCTTGAAGCTAAGACTAAGCTATAGGCTCATGGAGCGCACCAACTGAAATCAGATATCTTTGTTAATAACGACTACCTAACAACATTATCTCTCACTTTTCATCTTATTATATCTTTAGAAAAGAAAAATGATTGGATGTAGTTTAAGTTATCAACACATCTCTTACTTTGATGTAATGCATCATTTGAGTCTTTAGTACTCGAGAAATACTTTCGTTTATGCTCCATGTGGTCGATGTCTCTATAGTTTTCATGCTCAAGATGCATGTCGTCCATATCAGTTATATCAGTTACATCACGGTCGTTTCTAGCACTGGTATTTCTCCTCTTTTTCCGTTTCGACCCACAATACTACTTTTCATTTCCATTATGGTTCTATCATGATCTGCGTGAGAATGGTCCACACAGAGATCATGGTCAAAATTGGAAGTTGTAAATTCATAATCTCGGAGAATATACAAATGTTAGTATATATATCAACTGCAGTATACATAGGACATCTGTGTCCAGCACCCTAACATATGTATATTCTCCGAGATTATAAATGTTAGATGGAGGATGCGAAAAATACCTTGTCCCTACGAATTGTCCTTAAAACGCCTCTCACCTAGTAGAGGGTGAAAGTAATTTCTCTTGGTGCATGTCATATAAGAAGTTCGACAGAAAATGTGTGAATTTAGTATTTTGAGAATGAAGTTGAAAATTAAGTTGTAAAAGATACACCTCTTGGTAAGCTTCAGGAGTTTCCGTACCTATTTAAAATATCTAAGACCAAATTTTACACATGATCATCCATTCTATGTAAATTATATATGAAATCAGCCTATTATTTAAGAACGGAGGGAGTAAAATCAAATTAAAATACTTATCGAAATATTTACAAATCTATTATAAATCTAGGCAAAAATATTTAGTCTAGGTTTGACAGTATGTCAAATTCATGTGTTTTATCAGAACTATTTAGGATGACAGTACATCCTTGTTGAGAAATGAAATACTAATGGACATGGATACGATGCAGGGTATTTGTCTAAGACGTTACCTACCTTGCAAGGATATTAGTTATAGGGCTATTTTTCTCAAAGATACAAACTCGGCGTTCCTTTATATACCACTGGTGAAAGAGACGAATATGATGATTAACAAAGCTCATCACTATCTTCATAACTTATGGATAGCGAGACCATCTGTGTTTTATTCTTCCTTAACTCACATGGTTAATTCATGTTTGGTATGCCACCTATGATGCGCACTTGGGAGTTTCTCTTTGAACCCAAAATACATTGAATATAAAATACTAATGCTGAATATATTCAACTGGTCAAGAAAATTTAGTTGAGCGATTTTGTTGTGCGATTTTGTAAGGACAACAAAATGGATTGGAATAATCCGCAGGAAGTTTGCAAAGGTGGCTAGTTCAGTAAATGAATCCAGCCCCTGTGGGTGGTACGTTTTTATTTGATCTCTATAGTCGGACTGCTATGAATTATTAACACAAAACCAACACAGATTAGCTATGAAAACCCTTATTCTCAGCATCCGATAGACTGTGCCGTCGGCAACAAAAAAGACGGATTCACTACTACAAACCAATGGTCGAACATGTGTGATGCTAAATGTTTGGTTTATGTGCATATTCAAAAAATTCAAACATACAAATAGGTTTCCAAATCTTCTAACATCAGAATTCTTTCTTGCGATAATAAATTCCATTTTCGGATTACCTGCAAAACAAACAACAATAGCAAATCAGTAAAAAAAAATAGCAAATCAGTCAAAAAAAAAAATGAACGAAACCCTAAAAGCAACATGCAAACAATGGCATGGCCTTTCGTAAAGAGACCAAATCCATAAACTCCGGTAAGAAAAATTAAGACATACATAACTGGTGTTCGTTAAACATGCATGGAAAAAATCAAGAGATACATAACTGGTGTTCGTTAAACATGCATGGATACCTCAAGTCCTTAAATAGGAAAAAAACTCGTGGATCAAGAAAACAATACCCGAAACTACCGGAGTAAGATCAACGTCTTCGTTTACCATACAAGTACAGTACAACTATCGTTTATAACAAATCATGTCATATCATTAAAACAAATCGCGTTAGTAATGAATTTAACTACTAAACTAAACAACAAAGAAATAAAAGAGAAAAAGTTACCATATGTATGGAAAACCATATTCCAGAGCGACAGCAGCTGTGATTTTGGGATATATAGAAAAGGTTGGAATAAAGGAAGATTATATGTTCGGCATGAACTTGTTGACAACAACACGTTCACAATCATAAATTTGAATATATGCTTCATAAAAATAAATAAATAAATAAATAAATAAATGAATATACTAAGATTTGAAGGAGGTAAAAATCTTTACCAATTTCTCCATGGCACGACATTCATTAGGAATCGCATTGAAAAAATATATGCACCTTCGCACCAGACAGCAAAAACCTAAAAAAATAACAGAAAAAAAAACCATTAGAAGAGAGAAAGAGTATCGACGCAGAAACAACGGAGTTTCACCTCTCCTCGTACTTTATATAGAGTGTCACCAAGCCTAAACAAAAAATTATCTTTCGGAAATAATGTCTATCAATGTGGTAAAGTTTCATATAATCATGGTTAGTTATGGATAATCACATTTAATCATATCAGTATTTTTGTCAAAAAAAAAATAGTGAATATCTTTATACTTTTTCTTTTTGTGGAATGAATATCTTTTTGGATAGCTGTATTTGCTTGTTAAAATATTTTTGTCAAATCATACTGAATATCTTTTCACGTAAAAAATATATTATCTTATGGCAATATTAAACGATATTTTATTTTGGAATGAAACAATATTAACAAAAATAATATTGAAATTTCTTCTCTTTCGATCAAAAAAAATATAAAAAATAATATTGAAATCAACATTGTCTATCCCACTCTATTGCTAATGATGTTATTTCCTTGATTTTCTATTAATGATTTTGCATATCTAATATTTGACAGGATTAATGATCAATTTTGGTTTATGGAAGAGTAGCCGCGCTTCCATTCCATCTACGGGTAAGCATCTACAACTCTCTTTATTTTGAATTTAAATTTTAATTATTAATCTAACTTTGATTAAGGATCAAAGCTTTTTCAATCATTGGAATTATAATTGTAAGCTACAATTAGGTTTAATTTAATTATTTATAATTTGGATTTGTAATTACGATTAGTTTAGTTATGAAAAGTGTAATCGGAAATTGGACATTGATTTTTTTTTTATTATTATTTTATGATTGGTTTAATTTTGTGATGAAATCTTGATGAACAATAGCATGATATGGTTTTATTTTAATTTTATAAATTTTTAATACTATAGACGCTTTTTTTTTTGTATTTTTGGTAGTTTTTTATGATTTTATTAAATTTAGCTATTTTGGTAAATATTTTTGTTGGATTAGTTGGGAAAAAATATTTATTAGCAAAATTATTAAAACATTACCAAAAAAATGATAAAAGTGGGGCCAGAATCAACCAGAAACGAGAATTAATGTGGAGCTCTGGTGAATGAGGTCGCTCGAAAAAACTCTGTTATTATATAGAGAAATTTATTTTTGTTTTGATAAAATATGTAATTTTCTCTCATCACAAGGACTTGATTCTAGCCCTCGTCCGACAAGACTTCAATGAGTGTTGGTTTGGCTGTTACTAGGCACAAATCCAGGCATACATGGGGTTGGGGTTGGTTGGGTTAGAAGGTTTGTCCGAGCCTGCAAAATGATGACTCTCTCTCCTACGGACATAACATCGGGTGAAGTGTTATATATAGGTCTTGGTTGTTAAAATTTATTATTATAGATAATAAAAAATCCATAAAACCATAAAACCGTGGAATTAAAAAAGAGAGGGGAGAGCGATGATCTTGAGTCTTTTTTTTAGTTTGACATTGTTATTTTATCTCTCTCGATAGCATTGAGAAAATAAGGAGAAAAAAAAATCAATCTGGCTAAAAAAATAAGTGGTTATGACAATTTTTAAAAATAATTTTTACCTATTATTATGATTTATTTATGACTGTTTTCGATTCTCTTTAAAATAATCAGTTTTTAAAATGGTTACCAAACACAAAATCCATTGTAAGCTATCATAATGGATGAACATCAAAGGAAACTACAATCTTAATGTGTTTACAAAATACAAAATATCCTAAATATCAACAACTACTCGACCACCAAAGGTAACTTGACCATAACCGAACAAGATATTCTAAGTACGATGTAACCCTTCTTGTCTTCATAATATTGCTAGAAAATCTTCTTGATTTGCATAACATCCTAACCTCGACATTGGACCATCTCCAATGATGGAATAGGAAATTCCCCTAACATCTGATGTGGCGTCGAATAAAATCAACGTGGAAAGCATTAAGACCATGTCCTATAGTGTTCCACTCAATCAGTTTACCGATCACTATATTATTGGGCGATCGCGTAACATGTTCACGATCGGGGAACAATATACCTTTTTTTTTATGGAAAGAGGGGTTTCGGAAAACCCCTAAAATTATTTATTAGAGTACCTCATTTAAATTGAGGTTTGGATTGTTACATAACAGAAGTGGTAGATAAACATACCCTCCTGCTTCATCATTATACATTGCACACTGATACAACCAATTTACAATGTGAATTTGTTGATCTACATGAAACCAAATAAAATGGAAAAGACTAATCTTACTGGTATTTTGATTATTCTTCAACCATTTAGAGGCTTCTTATTTGATAAGATAAAATCCTCCATAGAAGTAGATTCCGGTAATCATTGTAATCACAATCCATTCCGATAGCCATTGATCTTCTTTGTATAACTCTTGATCATCGTCACGTCGGAATTGTCCGTCTTCAAAGATATGCTTGAATCTCTCATCGGATTTCAGTTTAAGATCCCACAGGCTACAGTAAAACACACTAATGGCGATTAGAATTGAAATTATTACAAGGCATGAAATAGCCATTAAAAACACAAGAGCAGTAACATAGAAATAAATTTTAAAAACTAACTCACAGAGTGATTTTTATTGAAACCTAGGAAGTTAACTATACAATTACAAACCCATATTTACTTGGAAAATCTGATATATCAGATTCAATCCTAGTAAATCTAGGTTTGAAGAAGAAGAAGTTTCTGAAAAAAAACTAGGTTTAGATAATTTAAAAAAAAAACGGTTATCAAGAGAATATTATGGAGAGAATGTTCAATTGATAAACCCCCTCCGCACTATTGCTCTTTTGTGGATGATTTCCGGTATGTAGCATTTTATTTTTGTTGTAGGGTTTTCGACCGAAGTCATTTTATCGATTGGTAAAAAGAATACCGACCAGGTTTTTAGGTGGTGGGACCCATTCAACGAACTGAATTACGATCGATGTAATAAAATTGGATCGATAAAAAAATACATATTCCTATTCTTTTTGTTATCGAGATACAGTTCCCTATCCATGGACATTTCTCAATGTTTCCCCTATTCCCCAATCGATTCCCTGTATACGGGATACGGGATAGGAAAAATTGGTTTTTAGGGAATTCTCAACCCTATAGGGCATGGCCCCCAATTTAAGGGTACAAATCCCTCATTGGAGATGGTTTTAGAATGCAAAAAATATCTTTCCATCACACTTGGAAGAACTTAATGTTTGATGAATAAGTAAATTTACTTAGTGTAACTAGAGTTTAAGATTACAAGTATAGTAGTTAAGTAGACAGTATAACTAGAATGTAAGATTACAAGCATAGTAGTAAGATCAAACATACGGTTGTTACGTCCATGTACCCAGTTGTCCTAGACCACAGTATGTTTGATTTAAAATAAAATAATGTACGAAAATCCATAAGAAAGATGAATCAAATTGAAGAGCGAGAAAAAAAAAAACGAAAGTTGGAGTCTAGCCTCTTTTTTCGAAAAAAAAAATAAAGAAGATAAATCTTTAGTAAATGATAAAAGATTCTCGATGTGTTTGTTGCGGGGAAAGAAAAAGATGAAAAATTAAAAAATAAATGAAAGTAAATGCAGAAACTTGGGGGTTTTCTTAGATGTAGCCCATGCATTTATTAACCACAACTCATTCAAAATAAGTATTTCACCTAACCAAACGTATTTTTATAATCATTCCTCATAGCTCACATAATTATACATAATTATTATTATTATATATAGCCAAAAATAATAAGAAAATCCCTAAATCAACAACAAAAGGAAGTTCTAACTTTTATAACTAAGTTTTTGTAAGAGTTAAGAGATACTTAATGTTTTTGACGAATAATCAATACCCTAAATCAATTTTAATGTAATCATGATTGAGAAAAAAAACATCATCTTAGAGATTTTTTTTTTAATAGATTATGTTTATGGATTTCCCAGGAAAAGAATCAAAACCTTAGTTAATTTCATTTTGATTGATATTGTTGTAAATCTTTTTTTAGGGAACAATCACAATATACACCCCGGTCAATTTTAATATAATCGTGATTGAGAAAGAATAATACCATTTTAGAGAAAATTAAGAATTAGGGTTTATTTTGTTTGGGGGGAAATGGGGATTAGTTGATTTTGATCAAGAAGGAGATTTTAAGTTTAATTATTCATAAAAAATAAGACTTGTTTGATTTTTAATTTTGACTTAAACTTTTTGGGTTATAGTTAATAAATGTGAGGGATATATTTAAGATTTGTAAGGTATAGTGATGAACTTTGTAAGAGAAAACAAAATTTAATATTATAAAACAAAAATAAAGAGCTTCAGACAATAGAGGAGGCCGGAATTTATAATCGTCTGCCAATTGTATAAAACTCATTAGGATAGACAATACAAGATATTACTAAACAAAGCACAAAATAACTCGTCTATGAGAGAGAGAGAAAAAAAATTGAACCATTTACTCGCAAGAAGACAGTGAGATATACTCAACATCTTTAATGATTCTCTTCACGCGTATTGATGCACATAGACAACTTTATGTGGCACTGTAACCTTCTTTTTTGAGGGTATTTGGATATATTCCTAAAAGTGCGTGGGTACCAAAATACACCACCAACTTTTTCTTAGGCAACCTGTATGGACTAAACTCAAATATAATTCTGAAAGTTATAACTTAATGAATGTCAATCAGGAATTATATGAAGAACTTATACCTCTTTCTCTCACAATCAGAATGTTAACAAACACAAGTCCGTGAACCTTATGAATATCTACAACTTTGTAGAAGGAACCAAAGGCTAATTTGGACCATAATGGGTCCAAATCATCAAAATAAAAAACTAGTCCAAAGTCCAAGTCCATAATACAAGGCTTGGTCTAACCGGTCAACTAACGGTCACTTATGGTCAACGTTTGGTAAGAAGGAGTCAACTAACAGTCAACATCTAAGTCCAGGTCATAGGTCAAGTCAACGGTCAAACATTTAAGGTCAGGTAAACTGAGTCAAATAGGGTCAAGGGTCCAACTCAGGTCAAGTCATGGAAAATCGGTGAGTCAACTCAGTCTACAAGACTAATTCAGGTTATACAAACCAAGGCCCTTGCACATGCCAAACACTTTGTTGCACCATCAGCAACAAACTTCACAGTTTAAAATCCTATTACAGAATATTAACTCTTTTGCTAAACAACCACAACAATACAATTCTCAACTTAAACTTCATAATTAAATTATAACTATAGCCTACCTGCAGTTACTGTAGTTGCAAGCTTTTTAACAATCTAGCCTTTCTCCAACCTACCAAACTCATTCTCAATTCAACTTACTCTCTCAATTCAAACACACATACACTCATCTCAACACACCACCACTATGACCCCAATTCCATTTACACACCATCTGCATAATCAAACTCCAACAACTACAACACAAGCCATCCCTGCACCTCAATTGTCTATTCTAAAACAAAACTCAATTCTTGCATCCAAATATCTACAACTTCATTCATCACAGTAATCACCATAACCCAACTTAGCCAATTTAGAACCACCATCTTCATATTCACCAAAACTCATACTCAAATAACAACCATACCACCTCCATTCCATTTCTACAATACATCTCTATTTAAAACCACCACCATCACTTTATAATTACCATTCTATCATATATTCACCAATATTATCTCAACCAAAGTTCATTCATATCCCTTGAACTTCAACATCACTGCCAACCCCATGATCTATAACACCAGCACCACTATCACCATTATGCAACACCTTCAATTCACACAACAGTGGATATGTTCCTTGATAAGACCCTTATTCTTGACCTGTACAATTCATTCAACACTATTTTTATCTACTCAGTTCAATAATAAGATTTTAACTCTTATTGTTCTCCACTAACACCTTTTTTTATAAAAACTACAACCAACACAAAACTAATCCTTCACAATATCAGATTCAAACAACTCGCACTCAGTTTATCTCAATCAACTTCAACACCAACAGTTCACAACAACCAAGTTACAACAAACTCAATATTTAATTTCTTAACTTCATAATAAATTTCACACAATTAGAGAAACATCAAATAAGAAAACTAATTCAGTTTACCTTTTTGTCGCCTTCCAAACTTCAATCAATCTCATCACCAATTATATCACATCATCAACTAATATTCAAACCCATGAAACCCAAAACTCTATTCCATCATGAACCCTAAATTCAATCACCATCATTGATTTCATCCTCTAAAACTTATCTTCATCTGTAATACTACTCCAAATATTCAGTTCACTCATTACCCATTTCAACTCATCATCCTAGAATGTCAATTTAATCTTCTAATCATTCTCTGAGTTCTTCTTATGAACCCTAGTTTTTAATTTTGGGAAGAACAGAAACGCTAACTCTTTGATTCTTCGATTCATCTTCAAAAAATCTTCATAACACTAAATTAACAACCACCCCTTCCTTCAACATCTACCGGAAACTCATAAACAACAACAATTCTACTCAAACCCTAATTCAAATATAACACCAGCATCCATTCATTCTTCTCTCGAGTTCAATTAACATCAACATCACCACCAACAATCAATTCCTAATGTTTCCCTTAAGAGTGCATTTGGCACTAGCGGATTTGAGGGTGGAGTGTAGTTGGGGGAGGTAGTTCGTTTTTATAGTGTTTGTCATCAAATTCTTACGACTGATTTCGTTTCCCTATCAACTTTTTTCCCCTAGTTCGATGGAATTAGAGTCGACACCCCACCCCATGAGATTTGGAACTCCACCCTTTCTTTTCCATCATTTTCTCTTTCCTTTCCATTTTTCTCTCATCTCCCTAAAAAACTCCAACTGTGGTTAGATTTCTCATGAACTGAATGTGGTGTCTCTAGATATTTTTTCATGATTTCATCATCAATTGTGGTTATATTTCCATTGATATTTCTCCCTAATAGTCATATTGATCATCTATTGAAGGATTTACAAAACCCTAGACTTTTTTATGATCCCAAATTAGTCAGGATTAGAGTATAGATGCAGATTTACAAAATTCTAGATTTGAAGGTCAATTTGATCTTTTACTTTTTATCTGAAAAACATTTATCATATCTACTTGTTTAAGATTTGTTGATGATTTTTTCTTTAGATATTACTTCTCTATTCATACTAAATTTGATGTTCACTTGTTTTTCTTGTAGAAGTATGAATTTATATACAAAATTATTTATTTATCTCTTGATCATATCGATTTTTTTGTTGTATTCTTTATTTCTTTTGTTGATATTCACATGAATTGATGAAGTTGTGAATAAGATATAGTTGGAATTCTATGGAATATGCCAAACACCGGACTTGGACTGGAGATAGTTCGAACCACCTAGAAATCAAATTCTAGGTACTTGGAATTACCTAGGTAGTTGAAATCTAGTGGTGCCAAATGGACCCTAAGTTTCTCTTCGATTTCGACCTCAAAATAATCTCACAAAATTGCCAGAAGCGATAAGCAGAAGAAGAAGAAAGAAGAATGAAGAAAAAGGAGAAAACATAATGAGTTTATCTTCTCGGTTTGGTTAGATAAGACCAACAAAAAATTATAAAGGCACCCATCACTTGGATATGGGAAGCCAGGTCGGTCCACTGCAAAAAGTCTATTTTCCCCTTCTAACTATCCAGCTGATTTCTTCTTCGTCCGATATTCGAGTGACACGTTCGATAGTCCATTTCGTATAACTTTCCGAAATCCAACTAGTGGTACTAGTTTCGAATCTAGATCATTGTTAAATTAATTCTATTAATTAATTAAAACTATATTAACTAATCATGTTCTTAGCGGCTAAATCGTCTCTTGATCATCTATAGATCAACTCTTGACTAGTCTAATAGCGTTGATGAGATTGAGGGTCCTTACAGTAAAGGTAATTGGACCTGGCTTCAAAAATCCCTAGGTGAATTCTTTTGAGTCGCTAAACCTAAAAACGTTTAGAGGAGAGGACCTCTTTAGTTTACAAATATGACACATAAGAATAGTGTCAGGGATTCAAAGATCCCAGTTGTTTGAGGTTCTCCTTATATAAACTTTCAAGATAAAGGTTGCTTTAGATTTAAGCTAAGGTAGCTTTGGAACCAAGCAATCAATAATAACCGTTAGATGAAAAACTTGACTTAAGATTAACATAAAAAAATACACTCTGGTTAGGATTAACCATAACTTAACTGTGTACAATGAATTGTTCATGAAAGGTTAGCCGAAACTAGCCAATCAAACGATAAGCTTAACCATTTTCATAGAATACTTTAAAACTTTAACCCTGAGTCACAAATGTGATCAAACATGTCTAGAGTATTTTTTAGATAGTTTTTAAAATGCCGATTATCTCATAGAAATAATTATGATCCATCTGAAAATATTCGACAGGGTAAGTATGTGTACAATACCTTTTCGTGAGTATTTTTGTCATGGTACGTGTACCGGGTATGTATACTCTTAAGATAAAAACAGATTCAGGAATCCACAAATCTTTTATGGTTTGCATATTTGGTATGCGTACCTTTTCTGTTTAGAAATCAACATATTTTTTCGGGTTTGCATACTAGGTATGCATACCTTCCTTGTTCACGGGTGAACATAGTTCTTATGGTATGGATACCGGGTATGCGTACCCAAAATTTGTTTCCTAATTATACCTACGCCGCTATGTGTACCAGGTACATGTACCGCCGTTCCATACTGATAACAGTTCTCCCAGTAGGTGAACTAGTAGCATACTGTCTTGTATCCATATTTACAATAATTCAATATCTCTCTAATAATCGATTTGAAACATTCCTGAATAACATCAATGACACATATCACTGTTCCAGGATATTTTCAAATTATTAAATCTTGAATCATAATTAGGTCATAAACAATAAACTGTTCCTAACCAAATTCATCAAGTACGAGTTTAGCATATTTCGAGAACGATTATCAAGATAAACTTGACTTTAAATTTTTGTTATGCATGTAATATCTAATTTAGTCATGCGACAATGTCTTATAGATAGAAAGGTGAAAACTTGAGAAATAGGTGGTTCAGTATTAACTTACCTTTTGTTGATGAAGTTCTCCAAAAGCATCGGCTAATCTTCGCCTTCAGACGATAAAACCCAGTGACGTCTGGTACTCAACTACGTACACACTTCTATCATAATCCGAGACTTGACTAAATGTAGACCAGAAATCAAGATATAGTTTTGATCAACTAAATTTAAAAATAATCTTGAGATAGCAACACTTGTGAGTTCGACCGAGCAATGCTCTAACAATTCCTAAATATCGAAAAGCCAAAAGTAAGATAACTTTCAAAAGTTATTTGAAGCAACTAACGTCTTCGAGTTCCACATGAAATTTCTTTGCTTCTTTGATCGCGCTTCTCTACTAACTTCCTCACCCCATACTCTATCTTGATAGGAACCACGACCATGGAAAATTCAAACATAACAGTCTTTTCTTTACTTCTTGACTTGTCATAAGTATTCCTTTTTGGAGGAGCCGAAGTACTTTTACTTTTGGTATCCAAACACCCTCTTAGATTGTCAAAATACCAAGCTCCAACAATCTAATGCTAAAACATAGTCAAAATCTCAAGAATTGTATATGTTAAAACGGGTTAGCCATTATATGTTGTGAATGATGTTTATATGTTGTGAATGAGCTTTATTAATGTGACAACAATTTTATTGTTTACTCTCTCCGTCCCATATATATATATATATATATATAGGCTAGGAAGTGGAATTTTCTTAGAATGAGAAAGTTTTTGGGTTTTATAAATTTTCCTAAGATTACCTGATTTACCCTCATCAATTCTAATATATTTACCTAAGAAATATGAAAAATATCAACATATTAAGAGTTTCCATCCCACTAAAGTATTGGAAAAGCGTAATCCTGCTTGGAACTATTAAAGGCATTTAACTAAGTTTGTTAACATCATACTCTTTAATAAAGTGTATGTATAGAAGAAACTACCCCTCTGTACGGATTTAGTTGATAAAATTGCATTTTGCATATAGAGAATACTATTTTTCCACAAATATCCTTAACTATAATTAATTATTTGGATAATACTCCTTAGTTTCTAGACATTGATTACTATGTATGGACAAATAAGAAAAAATTAGGGGGAAATATCAATTTTATCAAGTAAATTTGGACAAGATGAAAACCCAATTTTATCAACTAAACCCGGACGGCGGGAGTATATTGGAATTGGTTTTTTGTCTATCCATGGGGACTAAAAAGTTTCACTTTTACGACTTTATATTGGGGACGAAGGAAGTAATTTTTATTACAAGTGGCAGTCAAGTTTGCCACTCGGATTCGGGACATGCTGCCCTGTTGAGACGGTGCTCCATTTATATGAAGTTAATCCTCAACTTTCGTTCAACATAAAAGGAAAATATTTTTGAATGAGACCATTAGAGTTGATCGACCAGTAGTTCAGAACATGATTCTCTATTATCTTCATATCATGACCTTTTTGATTCCATATGTAATCACTTTATTTAGTTGCATTTTAACCGACTGGTCTTGGTACGGCCACCATATATATATAAATATAGATTGAGTATAAACTCACCACAAAAAATCACTTGCGGTATAGCAGCTAGATCCTAAAATCCGTTTAGAGAAAATGAATTCTAATGAGTTTAACATCCGTTTCTTTAGTGATATAATATCACCAGTACTAGAGGAAGGACGCATACAAGAATGGTGGGGAACATTTACAGAAAAGGTAAGAGAAATGTATGGAACTGTCAAACAATTTCTCTACGAGGTGTTGTGTCTTTGAAAATGATTTACTCAATAGTTGAAAGATTATGCAAAGTGCATATTATTGCTTCCAACTTGTATTCATTTTCGTGACATGTCTCATTCACTGGGTTGTGGATGTAACAATGGCTCGAGCAATTATTGTTAAGTAATCTCTATATTCAGTACTCATGTTTCTTCCACAATGATGTTTTACTAGCATGGAATTTTAGATCCATAAAATAATATAGTGATAAAATTATGTCTTTTCTTTTCTCAGTTTCTCCCAGTTCATAAAAAAAAAAGCACAAAAATGTATTTTTGTGTGGCTTTGTTCGACTGTTTCTCATCACTAAGCATAAAATATAGTAACAAATACCCAATTTTCTTAAGCTCAGTTCGCATAGATGGTGAACTTTGGTATCACAGAGTCGACTAATTTTTGATAGGAATGTAGATCCTTATAAGAAGAATTTACCAGCCGAATAATAGATTTGCATTCATTGTGATTTGGATTTAATAAGAAAAGTTGGTCCCAAAATTTTGAGATAGTGTAAGAATAACTAGCACATAAATGAGGGATCCATTGATAGTTGATTTAGTTAATTTGACATTTTCATTTACGCCCATCTGGAGGCAAATTGCATTTCTCTCGAGAGAATTACATCGAGAAGGTTTTGGAGAACTTTGCTAGGAAGGATATGAAGTCAACGAATACTATTTTGGCAGCTTGGTATAGACTCTCGGTATCCCCTCATATTACAGTTGGTAGTATCATGTATGTTATGATTTGTACAATGTTAAATATGGAATAAGTAGTCAGTATCGCAAGTAGCTACATGGAAAATCTAGGAAAAACTCAGTAAACAAAGAGGATTTCGAGGTATCTAAGGGGCAACGCCAATGTTGGTGTGGAGATCGACAAACACATTGGTGATTCAAGATATGTTGTCGAGGGTATCTAATTTCTAAATGTGCAGATGATTTTGATAAATTAAAAAAATAGATCGTTAATAGGATGTACATTCACTTTATGTCATAGACTGCTAGTTGGAGGTTGATTTTGCAGAGAAAAATTGCATTGGTTACGATTGAGGCAGAGTACATGGTCGTTGTAGAAGTAACAAAAGAAGACATAGCTGATGGGCTTAGTTTATGATATGAATTTGAAGCAGGAGAGTGTGACTTTGTATTGTGATTGTAAAAGTGTCATTCCCTTGAGGCAAATTTGGGAAAATGCCCTAATACGGGGTGCAATGTTAGAAATCTATCTCAACATTTAAAAATTTGGAAAAATGTCTCAATCCGTCAAAAACACAATTAAGTCACATGTGTGAGCCTACACACGCGAATAAAAAGGCAAATACATCCTTCAATTAAAATTCGCAGTCAAGGGTTCAAAATCCAGGATTGAGGGTTTAGGGTTCATGTTTAAGGTTCTGGTGGTGGATGCGGTGGTTTTAATGGTAGTTCTGGTGGTGATGGTGGCTTTACACATGTGATTGAACTGGGTTGGATGTCAAAATTAACAGAATGGAGCATTTTTCCAACTATTATTAATGTCGGGGCAGAATTCCAAAATTACATTTCATATTGGGGCATTTTTCCAATTTTCACTTCACTTAACTAGAACAAAATATCAAGACAGAACGAAGCACGTCGATACTACAAGGATTAATAGTGTCTGAATGTATCTGAGTAAGAATGTCTAAGTGAGAGTGTCTGTTTGTATGAATGTGTGAATCATATAGTCTGTATGTGTGTTTATCACATGTTTACTTTTTTGTTTTTACTAAAACTATAACCG
Organism: Papaver bracteatum; assembly: GCA_023529315.1. Taxonomy (NCBI): domain Eukaryota; kingdom Viridiplantae; phylum Streptophyta; class Magnoliopsida; order Ranunculales; family Papaveraceae; genus Papaver; species Papaver bracteatum. The sequence goes on from JAJJWX010000188.1 coordinate 259,320, forward strand.
TTAATAAAGAAGATATACCATTATTAGCGGGATGATACCATTTGAACGATCTAGGATCTGCTAAAAAAAAAAATTGTCCCATATATAATGGTATCACCACTACTAATAACTAAAAAAGACATGTTAAACGTATATTCGCAAGAAAAAGAAGACGGGTTCTTCTACGTCCATGTTGCAGGCAACCTGGTCACTCATCGCATTATATGGAGTTTCATTGTTTCACAAAGAACAAACTACGAATCGAAAAATTCAAAGTGTATAACATGGTTACTCAACGTATTATATGGAGTTTCACAAAGAACAAACTACGAATCAAATCGGGAGGATTATTTAAATACCTTTCATTTTTCATTTCTTTGTAAAATACCCCTTAATACCCTAAGGGGTATATTTTTAGTGGATAATCAAAATGAATTAGTATTTTATTTTTATAATGAAAATGAACTAATATATTTTTGACGCGTAAAAATGTCAACCCAACCTCATTCGAAGGTTGATTGACTTAATATGACTTTAGATGTTCCCAAGACTAGACCCTAAAAAATCAAAATATACTCCTCAGAGATATTTGTGAAGACCCTGAAAAGTAGGGGTAATTTACACAATCAAAAAAACCCAAATGCAGCTTCATACAATATGTTTTTAAGTTAGCCGAGCAAACCATGTTACGCGGGCCGACAACTTCTAAATTGGTCACTTGATTGAGAAAAAGGCATAAAGAGCTGCAAATTTGCTCGCCTAATACTTGAGTTGGGTTCCAGATTGCATGACCAATCTACGAATCAAGTCAAGTATTCTCCTCGGATTACATATTGCGTAGCCGTTAGGATGCCAAATTGGTCCATAGTAGGACGTGGCGGTAAAGAAATCATTAAGATCGTCTTCATCTACATGGACATCATCGGGTACGGCGTATGGGTGAAATACCACATCGTTCACCGTCATTTTATCCAATTTCTCCCTCAACAAAGTCAACTGCTCTTCTTTAGACTTCTTTTATGCGTCCAAAAACACCCATTTTCCTGCTGTAGGTTCGTCATAGGGATAAGGTTTCTTTTCCTTATTCAATCCCAATGAAGGGAAGTGGTCGTAAATCCAAACCTATGCGAAAATAGGAAAATATTAAGGGAAGTGGTCGTAAATCCAAACCTATGCGAAAATAGGAAAATATTAACCACATTCATGAAAATAGAATTGGAAGGACATAAATTTAGCGGATAATTTTCTAATTAACAATGTAGAAGGTCACCTGAACAAGAGTTAAGTAGCCTCCAATTTGATTCGTCTTAATCCTCGAACCTTTGCTCATTTCTTCCATAATAAAAGAAAGCACCCCAGTGGCTCAAGAGTAATTGTTGATGTCATCGAGATCCTCCAAAAGCTGTAGATATTGTGCATCCACCCTATTTCCAGAAGTGTCGGGGAAAATAACAGTTCCTAGTTGATATAACCAATAAGCGGTGACATGATGCCTAAGGGTGTCCTTGTCCATCACCAACTTTCCTTTCTGCACCTTCAGTTAAGTCCCTCCAAATGCTTCCTTCAACTTTACCAACTTGAATTTCTTCACCTTTTTCTTCAATCCTTCATTTGTCTCATGTGTATTATACTCATCACCACGTTTAGGGGACCTCACGGAACGTCTAAACTCACATTGATACTTTCTTGCATCCCATCCAAGATATTTAAGAGCCAATTCTTCAAGAGCTTGATAATTCATCGAGGGGTTGTAGCCTTCTCGAAGACATTTACCTTCCACTGGTAAGCCGGTGATTTTGTGGCAATCATCGGGAGTAATTCCCATCTCTCCAAATGGAAGATGCATAGTATATGTCTCGGGATAATACCTCTCGATAAATGTGGATAATACCTCTCGAGAAATGCGGATACGGAAACAACGTCAAATTCTACATGTCCGTGCTCAACAGCTCTCCATAACACAAATTCTTTAACCTTCGCTACAAACTCATCACACTCCAAAGAAAGATCCCATTTGGACGCCTTTTGACGATTAATAAGACAAACTGCATCATTATGATCCTAAGAAAACAAACTTAACATTATTAATACTTGACGAAACATGTCCCAAAAAATAAATAAATAGTTTTGTTACTTAAGGGTTAACTTAAATAATACCTTTGTCGCATAGATCTTCGCATCCCATGAGTGTTTGTAGATAAACAATGTTGCCCATCCATCATTCAGAGTACCATAAGTTGGGTACCGAGGTGACAAACATAAATTAACAGGGGGAATGTGTGAGTATCTATCACTAGGCGGCTTCAGCTTCTTTTTCTCTTTAACGGGAACAATTTCTTTCTCTCCCTCCTCTCCGTCCTCTTCCTCCTCTCCATCATCTCCCTCCTCTCCCTCCTCTTCCTCCTCTCCCTTATCTTCATCATCTTCCTCCTCTCCCTCCTCTGCCTCCTCTTCACCCTCTCCCTCCTCTTCCTCATGATCCAAGTCTTCCTCTTATTCTTCACCATGTCCTACTTCTTCTTTCTCTACATTTTCAACGTGTTCTCTTTGTTGTTCAACCTCTGCATTTCCTTGGTCTTCATTTCCTTTCTGTTCTTCATAAGCATTCTCTTGGTTCACTTCCGGTAACGAGCCCCCTTCATGTTTGGCATTTGTGGCACCACATTTTTGGAAATCTAAATGTTTTTCTCCACGAGGGGTGGGAGCTTTCAAATCCTCATCTAGTTGTTGTCTCAATCTTTTTCCTTTGTTCCTAATGAACAAAAACCAAAGTATTAGCTAAACATAAGAGAATATTGTGTTATCAAATCAAATAGAACTAAATAATAAATTAAACACAACATCTGGAGTTAACAGACAATAGTTCGGTTAACTGATAAAAACATGCGACGTAACCGAACTAATTTTTTGGAAAGTTCGGTTACAAAAGAAAATTTTCGACCAAACCGAACTCATTCTTTCAAAGTAAAGACTGAGTTCGGTTACAGAAGTTTTCTTTGCGAGATCACCGAACTATGTAGTTCGGTCACCAGGCAGTAGTTGACTTAACCGAACTGTTCTAATTTTTTGTAAGTTTGGTTAGCAAAATATTGGGTTAAACAAAAATCTCCTAACCGAAATCTACACTATAACTACCATTTTCAATGAGTTTTCATGATTTTTAATCGATTTATTCAACAAATAACGAATTTAAAAGAATGGGTATGGAGGAAATTACCCGCGGATTTTCATTTCACTTAAATCGGACTTCGTGGTTGTTGTTGGATGACTGATTTTTCCTCTCAACGGTGCTTCAAGTTCTTTAAACTTTAGCAATTGTTTTTGGAGATTCACTATATGTGGGAGTCCCGGACTCAATCCTGGAAGTCTGAGTGTTTGCTTGGTACACATTGCTTATAAAGATTGATTAATCGACGATGAATTTTTTTCGAATCGACGATTAACGTCGATGTCTACGAAGAAGAAGAGGAGGAAAAGAAGAGAAGAAGAAGAAGATGAAGAGGAGGAAAAGAAAAACTAATTTTAAGTTTTTATTTAGGTTTTAATTAGTGGGTTGGATTAGTGGGTAGTGGGTTAGTTTAGTGGGTTGGATTAGGATTAGTTATAAGCTTAATTAGAGTAAGGGCAGATTAGTCTTTCATAATCTTTTAGGACACCCCTTATAATGTAGGGTGGACATTTGTATCACAAAGTAGTCCCCCACATTTTTTGGGTAGTCCCCAGAAAATGATTCTTCTAATATTCAGTGCTATCTGAACCTTGCGGAAGGTTTGACCTTCACAAGGCTCACCAACTTATCTCTGCGGTCTGAACAGAAGGGACGGCGATCTCTTAGGAATTGTACAAAACTTATGTATACATAATATTTACAAAACTAGTCATAAAAATCCAAGGTGACCAAATTTGTGGTATAAAAACCTCATTCAAATGTTGGGATCCATTAAAACTCTATCTTAAACAAAATTGATATAAAAATCCCAAATTTTTAAAAATTGATAAAATAAAAACTCAAATTTCAAAATTGGTTTCATCAAATTCTATGATGTTTCATCAAATTCTTTGGGGTTTTTGTATTATTTTTGTTTTGATGGGGTTTTTGTGTTACTTTTGTTTTGATGAGTTTTTTGTGGATGGATAGTGACACCTTTGGGTTATAACTCGCGGACCTTTGGGGTAATATTTACGCTTGAAAATCAGAACAGGTTGTCATGTAAGGTGTCCACGATGTAAAGTTGTTCTGGGAGTTCAACACTTGTACACCATACAGATTTGCATCATTTGGGACCGGTGTGCTGTTGAGTAAGTGATCCTCCATCTATAATAGACTTCTCAACTTTCATTCTACAGAAATTAATGGGAAGTTAGAGAAACATTCATTCTTGAATGAGACTGATTAGAGTTGATCGAGAAGTACTAATCTGAACCCTAGTTAGCAATTCGGCGAACTATTCGCGAATTATACGCGAATAGTTCCGAATCCGAATTTTACCCGTACCAAACGCGTTCGAATGCAACTCCGACCTGAGTTCGCCCGTTTTTCTGGCTGTATCGAATTGTACGCGAATTTTCCGAATTCCGAACTGTTCGGGGCATTTAATTCGGCAGATTTTTTTATTAGTTAATAGTAAAAAAAATGTTTGAGTGGAGTAGGAATCGAACCTAAGACCTAAAGTTCACTAAGTGTAACCCAAACCACTGTGCCAAGCACAAGTTTTTGTTAATTTGTTCATATATTTTTTATATAATGCATTTTTACTTCATATATTGATTAGTCATCCATAACTATAAATATTTACTCTCTCCGTTCCACTTTAGACGAGTGATTATGGTTATTTTTTTGTTCCACATTACTTGATATTTTTCATATTTTTCCCACAAAACTACCAACATTACCCTAACATTTTGTCTTGGAACCATAAATTTATTTTCAATTACACTAATAGCAATTAATGTTTGAAGATTTTTCTCAAGGATATACATAGAAAACTTTTATATCTCTCTTTATTTCTTAATCTACGTGTAAACTCCTAAAACATCAACTAAAGTGGAACGGAGGGAGTATTAATTTATTATATATGTCTGCCGAATTTTGGAGGCCGAACTGATATCTGGAAAACGAATTATACACGTACGTATACCGTTCCGTACTACTGCCGAACCACGAACCGAAGACCGGATAGTTGACCGAATTTGATTTTTACAAATCCGAATAATACCCGAACGTTTGCCGTTCCGTACGTATGCCGAATCCCGACTTGCTAACTAGGATCTGAACAGAATTTGGCGTTTATTGGCCTCCCTTGACTAATTGGCCTTGTTATCCGAGTGATTGATGCCACTTAGTTCTCAAATATTCATTCTCGTAATCGTGACATGCAAAATAACGGAGCAAGAATTTTTCCAATTGCGTTCTCGATAACCAACAAAACAAAATATGATTCTTCCGCATCTTATGCTTCCTCGGGCATGCAAAATAGGAAAGGTGATGCATCTTATCCAAATGCATGCATTTTCAACCAATACCTCTTCCAAATTTAAGTTTACGTAACATTTTTACAAATATTATTTCAAGAGTTGTTCTCCATGTACCGACTCCCACCTGCTTGAGGCATCGTTGAGTAAGCAATGTACAACCAAACTGATGAATCGTCGAGCAATCAACATAATAGGAAGGGGATGCATTCTACAAAATCAGCTCCACATTAAACATTATTCTGTAAATACTCAGTCGATTAAAAGTCCCATTTACTTTACTTCTCACAATAGTTGAAAGTCTCATTATTCTGTAAATACTCAAAGATGTAGATCTACTAGATAATACGTGGGGAGACCCATAAATAGGTTATCTGCGTGTTTTCTACGAGTGTTAAAGGGACAAACAAAACGCTCAAAGCACTGCTATTTTCAGAGAGCGATGCTCGGAACGGCCGGAGTGTTCAAATCACAGGATAAGATAAATCTTTTACCAGGAAAGAGTCCTTGTTTCTAGCGCCAGACTGTAGACACGAAAATCACGGCCGGATCTACGTGTTTACAAACAATGTTCGCACATAGTGGAAATCATGGATTAGATGAAATAAGAGTAAAGCGAAGTGATTATACCGATTCATTGACTCTGAGTCTTCGGACTCGTCCTTGTATAATCGTATGTTATCACTAAAGATGCACATATAGCGAAGTAGATAGCAACCCGCAGGTTGTACGAAGCTAATTGGGGATAAAACTGAATATAACGTGCGGAATGTAAATGAGACAGAATGTAATGCGGAATATAAAGTGCGGGATGTAAGTGAGACAAGTAGTTACGTGGTTCAGCACTGAGGCCTACATCCACGGGGTAAAAGGGGGGTTTTATTATAGGTAGATTGGTTGGTTACAAGCATAGTGAAATGACTTTAGGGGTTTTAGTTGGGGCAACGGGATTAGGGTAGCTACTTACTCTTCCTAATTCTCTCTCCTCCCTTCTCTTTTTCGAACCAACTTGCCCCTCTCTCTTAGTGAGGAGGGGTACTTATTGGGGTTTTGACGTGGGGTCCACTGAGGGAGTCATTGCAACCTTATCGTCTTATGCTTTATGCCAGTGCACGGAGCTTCCTCAGTTTCCACGGTGCCCCCATCGTTTCTTCATTATTTCCGAAGAGTCATGGTCGTTTCTTCCGTTGGCTGGCTGACACGTGTGTTGCTGAAGGTGTTCAATGCGGGTGGTTGGGTCTGTGCACGCGCTAGACCACGGTCTTATGCTCCAGTCACGTCCGTGTCAGTCAGCTTTGTCCTAGCCATCGATTTGGGATCTGCCTCGAGATGGGATAAAGTGAGCCCGAGGGTGTTTCCAGTCCATCACAGCGGTGCTTTATTTCGGTGCTCCTTGATTCGGAACCATCGGATCTGCTATATGAGGGCTCCTTCTTGATCGTACACGTCTCTTGGCTGTGTGCCAGTGGCATCATCTTTTGATGCCTCGCGTCACATGCTCTCCACGTGGTTAACCGAGGGCACGTGGCGAGTGGTGAAAATATGTGCATACAATTTGCCCCTTTTCTTCTAACTTAAGGCGTCAGTTGAAGTGAGAGGAAAACCGTCGCATATTCCCCACTCTCCCAATAACTTCCCCTAGATTTCAGGGCATGTTTCCCATTATGAAATAACTCCTTGCAATAAATTCTCCTTGGGAGAAGGGGCGGTTTTAATTTTCTTTGATGTTTATAAGGGGGAGAGAATGTGAAATAAATTTCATTCTCTGTCGGTCCATTCTTTCCTCCTGAAGGTTTTCATTCTTTATTTTTGTTTGTATATCATTAACTACTGCTGCTACTGTTACCCGTTGCTGTCTTTTGTATTGAACACGTCCTGTCTTTGATTCTCTCTGTTCGTTTGTTGTTATTGTTCGTTCTTTCGTCGTTGAAATCTCCTGGTACAGGTAATAGGTTAATCTCTGGTTTCGTTTTTTACTAATTGTTAATATTCTACTGCTGTTTTGTTACCCTTGTGATGAAGAACACATATACAAAGTATATACTTGCCCATGTTCTTTATTACAAGGGTTACGAGCTCATAGTTGGAGAGTTTCTCCCTGCGCCGTAAGTCAGCTAGGGTTTTTATTCTGTTCTTTGATAATTTTTAGAAAGTTCAGCTTTTTGATATTCATTTGTGATTCTTCGGAATCCACCACTTGTTTGTATATCCGTAGATATGGCTGATCGTCCGTGGGTTCCTTATCAGATTCCGCCGCCTAGTCCTCCTAGATCTCCTCCACGCAGAGACCCGGATATATCTCCACCGGGAGGCTCTAAGGCTTCGCAGGTGGATCTTCATTCTCAAAGGGTTTTGTCATCCTCTGGTCAGAGATATTCGTCTTCCAGGAAAGGAGATCCTCTGCGGGATCCCCCGGGTTCTAGGTACGCTGCTACCCGCGCATCTTCCTCTTCGCGTGATGAACCTAAAAACACGCAGGCCATTCCTCGCAACGAAGCTTTGGATGTTCCTCCTCTTCGTTCCATGGCTCCTCCGATGCCTCTGCAGAATCCTCTTCCTCCTCCTCCAACGATTCCTTCCAGAGGAAAGTCTGTCAGGGGTACTATCCCGAGGGTTGAATCGCTTAAGAATGTTCCTTTAAAAATGAAGGCCCTGGATACGAGACCTTCAAAATACTCCATGCAAGACCCTTCTGAAGAGGAAGACGCCATGCTGGTTATACGGAGTGTCCCCGTTGGTAAGAAAAAGGTCACTTTCAAACATATTGATCTGGAGACGTCCAAGGAGAAACATGAACTTCAAGCCTTTGAGGTTCGTTTTTATGCCCCTGATGATGACATTACTTACGATCTCATCTCGGGTTATCAATTCGATGAGTTTCATCTGCTGACTACCATGGGGGCCTTCGAGGCGGGTCTTATGTTGCCTTTGTATAAGTCAGGTGATTCTTTCTACTATGACGTATTGGCTGTTCGTGAGGGTTCCTCTACAAATAACCACAGTCACTCTGTGTCACAGTTTACTAGGAATTATCTCTGTGCTCTGAAGGAGTGCTATCTTCAGAGAAAGGGTGAAACGATGATGACTTGTTATACCCCCGATCCTGCTGATAGGGAATGGTATACTCCCCAGAATTTCAATAATTCCTTCGGGAGTTATATTAACAGTAGGAACCGTAAGCCGTGGAGTGTGGGTATTCGTAATATTGCTTCTTCCCATGGCGAGGTTCATCTTTTAAGTGAGGTGAGCGATGCCAAGCCGAAGTATGTTCCTGGTACTGAAGGGTCTGATAACAAGAAGATTTTCCCTCCTCGTGAGAGGATTAAGCGCGACCATGACTACGAGTGGCATGACACCATTATCGATATTATTGTTCCGTTGGCTTAAGGTTGGATTCTCGGTCCCCACGGATGGCGTCCTACTGCCGGTAGTATTCCCCGTGAGGTTTCCCCTGCTCGTTACGGAAATTTCTGCCCTTAGCGTCTGAATTTCGAAGGTATGAATTTTCCTTATTCCTTTGATGTTGTTGATGGCGATGAAGAGGAAAGTTCAGGTGATGTCCTTCCTACGAAGAGTACTGCAACTGTGAAGGTGCGGATCCTTTATTGCCCCTTTTTTTCTTTACCCAAAAAATTTTGAGTAAAGGAAAAGAATGTTGACTTGGTTCCCTTATTTCTCTGTAGGTGACGAAGAAAAGAAAGATTGGTCCCAAGCGCTCTTCCACTATCATTGTTGATGAGGCAGAGGTCCAAGAAGAGGTTACCAGTCCTGCTAATGAAGAATTTGAGGAAGATGAAGATATCTCTGATGGGGAGGAACGTACTGAAACTTCCCCCCCTACCTATGAAGACGGTGGTGATGGTGATGGTACGAAGAGTACCCCTGGTGGTACTGATGCAGAGAATATTTCTGTTGCTGGTGATGTAGGTGGGGACCCGGCTGTCCAAGAATTCTCTTTTGGCCAAGTCCATTCTGCGGGGAAGACCTTTGATGTGAACGCAGCCATGGGTCTTGTTGATGAGTTTTCTATGCTTTCCCCAAGCGATGATTGGGACGTACTGAACACCTCTGGTAAGGGGAAAGCTTCGGAGAAGACAGCCGCGTATGTTGACGATGTCGGGATCTTTGTTGATGAATGAGAGGGAGCTGTTAAGCAGGCAACAGCTGGGAAGGTTCACGTCGTTGGGGAATCTTCTACTTGGTTCCCTTAGGATGATTTCCCGCAATCCTTGATGCTGGAGGGTGAAGACGATGTTCTTGCTTGGATGAAGAAGAATAATTTGATGTTTTTCCTGAACCCTGCTCCCGTAGTTGCTGGGGAGAAGGATTATGACGCCTATACTCGTAGGATGATGCAGTTATCCGCCGAAGACAGGGTTGCGTAGTTGTGGGACAAGAATCTGCGGTCGCGGGAGGCTACCTTAGTGGTTGACCCTGCAGACACCGTAGTTGACATGATGGCCATAGCTGATGGGCGTCAGTATGGTTATCCTTACCAACGAATGCTAGAGGTACATTGTGTTTTTCGTATTTCTTTTCCGTGGGTATTCCACGGTGTTCTGACATGGTATTCTTTCCTGGAACGCAGATGATGAGGAGAGAATACTGTAATCATAACTTGTACTAATTTTTCAAGGCCAAGTCTCTTAAATTAGAGGGTAAGCTTCGTCACAGAGAGGGGGAGCTAGCTGAGGCTGAGGTGGTTATCTCTGCCAGAGATAAGGAGATAAGTGAGCTGAAGAACCATCTTAAGGGGAAGGAACAGCTGGGCAACGGAGAAGAGATGCTTCGTCTGGAGCTTGCCATGGTGCGTAGTGAGTTGGAGGCTGTTCGGAAAAATGCTTCATCTTTCACAGGTTTGTCTCTTGTTCTTATTTATCGTTGTTCTCTTCTAGTAATTTTTGTTCTGTCTGAGTATCCCCACCCTATCTTCATTGGGTGGAGTCCCTGAGTTGATATGGATTCAGAGAGAGGTAGAACGGAAGAAGACCCGTATTACCGAGCTAGTAGAGAAAATTAATAGTGAGGCCGAAAGATGGGATGCCAAGGCCGAAGTATGGCGTTTAAGGCATACTCAGATAATTGATATGCAAACTAAGTATAACGCGGACCGTCGCCTTTTTAATGGCACTTTTTTGTGGACGCGTGACAATCTTCATGAAGCGAGAGAACTTGCTTCGTCTTTGTCGGCTAAGATGAATCTTATGGAGGAAGAGCTATGGCAGGCTCGTTCCTCCCATGATTCCGACGTAAGGGGGTACATACAACGTCTTGCCAAAGAAAGATACGATGCTCGGGCCGAAGACTCTACCCTTGGCAAGGACTTAGCAGCATCCCGGGCCGACGTAGCTCGTCAGGCCGAGTCTGAGAGAAATCTCGAAGTTAATATGTACAGACTCAACAAAGGAATAGAGGAGCTAAATAATGAAGTCAACCATCTTCGTCATTTGGACTCAATGAAGCAGGTAGAATTAGACGCTAGTTAATTTGATCTTTCCACTCTTCAACTGGATAATAAAAAAATATCCGACGAGTATGAATTTCTTGACGAGGCTCGCGATATGCGGTTGTTAACGAGTATGAAATAGCTTCGGATAGAGTCGAAGGTATATATTTTCTTTACCGGGTGTGATTTTGTGTTTCGTGGCCCTAACTCTTCGTTTTCTTTTTCAGAGCTCCAGGGATAGCTTCTCGCTGCAAATGAAAAACTTGACAAGGCTCAATCTGAGTTAGAGAAGGCTCAGACTGCCTTGGTGCAACAGGAAGGTCATCCCTCGTATTTCAAAGGCTTGGCTACGTCTAACGAACATGCAGCTCACTTGGCCTCTTCGGAAGTGAACCTTCTGTCTACTATGTTATCCCAGGACGAAATGCGAAACACCGCTATTTCATACAAGGCTCTTTGTCAACTTGAAGAGCAGACGAACCAGGTTTTGGCCAAGATAGAGCATGACCTTAAAACTGAGCATGGCATCATCAAAGACTATCCTCGTCGTCCTAAACCTCCAGTCCTATCCGGTTCTTCGGGGCCCTATTCAGGTGGGAGAGTACCTTCATCGCAGAGGTAAGACCCCGCTGGTGGAGCTGAGTTATCCAAGTAGATTTTCCTGTTAGTTATAGAGAGTTGATCCTTGTTGATTATAGAGTTTTTGTGGCATCTGTCGAACTTCTTTTTTTTTTTTTTTTTTTTTGCTTATTTTGTCGAACTTGTAATCAACTTTCATGGAATGGATCATCGTTTGTTGGCTATGTTCTCCCGTGGTCTCTTTTTAGCTGCATTATTTAGTTAACCATATGAGGTAGTGAAAATAAAAGAATTAAGTGTTTGAGTTTGATGCCGAAGGTATGTACCTTCGTGAACATCTTGAGACCTGTCACCCCGCTGGCTAATCCTTGGCCAGAGGATTCCTAGACGGTGGGGGTCGATGCAGCGTTCTAGGGTCTGGGGTATTACTATTTACATGTCCCTATTCCGTCGACCCGCTGACTTAGAATAGCTGGAGATCTCTTTCTGTTGGATGCCTTCCCCATTGTATTTACATTTATAAACGCTGATAGGGGAATCCTGAGAGATCTTTCCAATATAGGTGCATCGTTTTGGTAGTATGTTCGTAAATGTATTTACAAGCATTGGTTCTGATAGTACGCCACCCCTTGTATTGCCTTAGGTCAATTGCTATCCAACGATATACGCAAGAAAGTTTATTTGATTGATTTGTTGAGGTTTGCTATTCCTCGTCCAGAGATAGAAACATATTGACGAGAAGCATCGTCTTCTTCTTCTGGAATCCTTCGCGTAGTTGCAACATTGCGCTGTAATTTAAGGATGGTATGGCTTGAGGTATTTAGCGTTCCATGGATGTCATAGGACTTCCCCTTTTAGGTTGCGCAAGTTATAGGATCCATTTCCCGCGATATCTTGTATGATAAAAGGTCCTCCCCATGTTGGTGACAATTTTCCCCACTTCTTCTCTCATTGGTATTGGGGTATGGTTCTTAGCACATATTGTCCTTCTATAAAATTTCTAAGTTTAACCTTTTTATTGTACTCCCTCGCTAATTTTATTTGATAATTTTCCATTTTTTGTAACGATGTTTCCCTCCTTTCCTCGAGATCGTCGAGTCTTTCTAGCATCATGTCCGTGGTGAGGTTCTTTTCCCATGCTTCCGTCTTCGTGGTTGGCATGATGATCTCTGTGGGGATGAAAGCTTCGGCTCCATAGGTTAGCAAAAAGGGATATTCCCCTATGGCTGACCTTCGGGTTGTTCGGTATGCCCATAAGACGTTATTTAGTTGTTCGTACCATCGTCCTTTGTGCTCGTCTAATTGTTTCTTGAGAAAGAGAGCGAGGGTCTTGTTTGTGGATTTTGCCTGGCCGTTGCTTTGAGGGTATATCGGTGTTGACTTGTTCTTTCGGATTTTGAAAGTATCAAATAGTAAATCCATGTTTTTACCCTGTAGTTTCTTACCATTGTCAGAGACGATCTCTGCTGGGATTCCGAACCGGCATATTATATTCTGAAAAATGAATGTGAATACATCCGAGTCGCGGTTTCTATCCAAGGCTTTAGCTTCTACCCATTTACTGAAATAGTCTGTGGCCACTATCAAAAATCTTCTCTTCCCTAATCCTTCAATCAGGGGTCCCACGATGTCTATTCCCTATTTTGAGAATGGCCAAGGACTATCTACTAAGTTTAGCGTCGTTGCAGGTGAGTGGATTCTTTAGGCGAACTGTTGGCATTCTTCGCATCTTCTTGACATCCTGGCAGCATCTCGTATCATTATCGGCCAATAATACCCTTAGGTCTTTGCCTTATCGGCCAGGGACCTCATCCCGCTGTGATTTCTCGCGTCTCATCGATGAATATATTTTAGCACCAGGTGACCTTCGCTTCTGGATAGGCAGCGTAGCAAAGGTCCGAGGAAAGATTTTTTGTATAAAATCTCTCCCCTTAATTCGTACCTTCCTGCTTTTGATTGTACCTTCCTGGCCTGCTTTAGGTCCGTGGGAAGCGTTCCTTCCTTGAGAAAGTGGTAGATATCGGACCTCCAGTCTTCTTCTTTGATGAAGTCTTCGTCTTTATCTGCTCTTGCCATGATGTCATCCTATTGAAAATCGTCCGCGATGTATTCTCCCACATCATTGTCTGCTACGTCCCATCCCGCGATACCCTTTTGGCTTGCAGTGCAGATCTCCCGGGAGGGGATTGAGGGTTCGTAAACCCTGGTGATTTTAATTGCCTCTACATCTCCGTTTTTCAACGTAGATGAGATGTATTCCAAAGCATCTGCATGCCTGATCTCCTTTATGCTTAAGTATCGGAATATAATGTTTGGTATTTGATGTTCCAGTGTCTGGACTAAAGTCATGTATACTGACAAAGTTTCATCGTATACATTATATTCCAGCTCTATTTGTCGGATAACCAGTTGTGAGTCACTGTTCAAGCGTACATTAGTTAAACCCATTTCTATTATTAGATGCAGAGCATGTACAACGACTTTGTACTCGACGATGTTGTTGGTGTGGTCTTTGAACTCTAGTCTGAAAGCATGCATGATTCGGTCTCCGGAGGGGGTAGTGATTACGACGCCGATGCCTGCTCCTTCCTTGTTCCTCGAGCCGTCGACAAAGACTTCCCATTGTCTTGGGTTAGCCGGTTCTAGTATATCGACGGGATCTTTGCTTCCGTCGCCTCCTAGTAACCCTACTGTGTTGAGACCATCGATGAGGATTTCTTCATCGTCGTCTAGTGGTAGGTCAGCCAGGAAATCTGCTAAGACTTAGGACTTCAGAGAATGTTGGAGCTCATGAATGATGTTATATTGGTCTAGATGAGTGTTCCATTTTGCGATTCTCCCAGTATTTCCCGTGCTTTTGAGGACAGTGCCTAGCGGGGCTTTGCATGGAGCGCAGATGTAGTGGGTCAGGAAGTAGGTCCTTAGCTTCTGGGTGGCCCATACTAACGCCAAGATAAGTTGTTCGATCTTTTTGTAATTCATTTCTGCTGTATTGAGAGTTTTGCTGACGTAGTAGATGAGTTGTTCTATATTCGTGTTGGTTTTAACCAACATCGCGCTGGCTGCATTCTCTTTTGCTGCTATGTACAGGGACAAAACCTCGTCGGGATCGGGTTTTTGCAAAATGGGGATTTCAGCAAGGTAGTCCTTGATTTATTTGAAGGCTTCCTCGCACTCTATTGTCCATTCAAACTTGCTCCCTTTTTTAAGGATGCTAAAAAAGAGCTTGCATCTGTCTGAGGATCTGGATATAAACCTTCCTCGCGCTACTAGGGAGCCATTGAGTCTTTGGGCTTCTTTCAGGTTCCTTGGAGATGGCATTCCTGTAATGGCCTGAATTTTGACAGGTTCCACTTCAATGCCCCTTTTTGTTACCAGATATCCGAGGAATTTTCCCGAAGTAATACCGAAGGTGCATTTCTCCGGGTTTACCTTCATGTTATGTTCTCTCATTGCCTGAAATATATCCTTCATATCTTGGTGGTGATCTTTCCGCAGCTTGCTTTTGACTAGCATATCGTTCACATAAACTTCCAAAGTGTTTCCAATCCATGGATTGAAAATAGCGTCAACCATCCTTTGGTACGTTGCCCCTGCGTTTCGGAGACGAATGGCATCCTTACATGTAGCAGTAGAGGCCATGCGGGGTATAGAATGTTGTATGTTGTTGATCTTCTTCTGACAAGAATAATTGGTTGTACCCGGAGTATCCATCCATGAATGACATCTCTTCGTACCCTTCGACCGCTTCGACCAGCTGGTCGATGCTTGGTCAAGGGTAGCTGTCCTTGGGGCACACTTTGTTGAGGTTGGTGAAATCGATGCATATTCTCACCCCACCGTTCTTTTTAGGTACGATGACCATGTTTGAAATCCATGTTGGATATTTGACTTCTTTGATAAATCCAACTTCTAGTAGCTTACAAAGCTCTACCTCGACAGTTTTGTGATATTCTGGGGCTACTTTTCGTACCTTTTTCCTGAAAGGTGGCGTGCCTTGCTTTATCCGAAGCTCATGATGGATAGTCTTAGGGTCGATTCCTGTCATGTTTCCTAGTTTCTATGCGAAAACATCTGCATACTCCGTGAGAATTTTTTTTAAGGATGCCTCGCGCTCCTCATCCATCAGCGTTCCGATCTTGATCATTCTTGGTTCTCTTTCAGTTCCTATATTTATTTCTTTCACATCTTCTACAGGTGTAAACGTGTGTTTGATTCCCACATGAGAGGAATCTTGTTTGATTGCTATTTGGTAGGCTCCTCGCCTTCCTTCGTGGCTGAGGTACTTGCCGCCGTGTTCCCAATCGTAGGTCCATTTGAAAGGATTCTTATGGAGATTTCTTCTAGGTAAGCGTCGATTGCTTTTTCTTTCGCGGCTTCCTTATTTCGGGATCTTCGGTTCTTTCGTTGCTCATCTTGTTCGCTGTTGAGCCTGTTTTGCAGAGTTTGACACTCTCGTGCCATGACTGGATCTATTTTTATCTCCATTACCCCTTGGGGGGTTGGAAACCTGAGGTACTGGTGGTATGTAGCGGTCACTCCCTTGAGTTTATGCACCCATCTTCGGCCGATTATGGCATTGTATGGTGAAGGTGCGTCCACCACGCTGAACCGGGTGTCGACCTTCATTGGCCCTACATCAACTTGTAATACAATATCCCCTAAGGGTTTTGTGGATGCTCCATTGAATCCGTAGATAGTGTAGTATGAAGATAATAATTTCTCATCATTAAGTTCCATTCTTTTGAATGTATCGTAGAATAGAACATTAACGGAGCTTCCCCCGTCAATGAGGATTTTCTTGATATTGCATCCTGCAATTGGTAGTGTGATAACCAGGGGATCGTTATGATCCTCCATATCTACTTCTACATCGTCTGTGTCGAAGATCATGGGTGCGTCCATCCATTGTCCGAGTTCGTCCACTTATTCCCCATCGATTTTGTATAGCTCACAATAGTCTTCAAACTTCTTCCTCAGTCTTTTCCCTATCTGAGCCGTTAGGGAGGGTCCCGCGGACTCAGAACATGAGATGGTGTTAAGGGTGCGGTTACCTTAAAGAAGTTGGACCTGCTTTCTCCGTTTGGATTTATCTTCATCGCTCGTCTTTTGCACATATTGCTTGAGGTCTCCCACATCTACCAACTTTTGAATCATCATCTTTAGATTGTTGCATTTCTCTGTCAAATGACCGTTGAAGCAATGATATTCACAGTATTCTTTGGAATGTTCTGATCTAGGGGGCTTCTTCCCCTTAGACCATGGCCAATCGAGGTTTTCGCGGCCCTTGATTTCTTTCAATATGCGCGAGTAACTGGCATTCATCTTTGTGTAGACCTGGTCTTCGAATTTTCCATGATCCCCTCGTCGATCATCCCTTCGCTCTCTTCTGTCTTCGTTAGGCCGTTCACCTAAGTTTCCCTTTTTTGGTCCGCTGGATTTTTCCGCGGAGTTTGTGCGTGATGGACGCTGGGTCTGAGCTCTGGGATTTTCCCGTTGGATTTCTTCTAGCCTGGCATGCTTTTCTATGATTATTCGAAGGTCTCCCTCAGTAGCAGGGACGATGCCGTGGATATCGACAAATAGGGGGCTCATCCTGTCGAGCCCCCACTTGTAACAGTTAATGCTGACCACAGGGTCTACATTTCCGATGGCTTGGCAGATCTTGTGCCATCTGTCTGTGTATTCTCTGATCGTTTCTTTGTACTTGACTGCTAGTGAGAATATCTTATCCATTCCGGTGTTCACAACTTTGTTGTACATATAAGTTGTCAAGAACCTATCGGTAAGTTGATCTTACGAGTTAATGGAATTTGGTGGCAAGTTGTCGAACCAGGAGAGGGAATATCCTTTCAAACTCTAAGGGATGTATCTGCACAATATGGCTTCGTCATAATTCCATCGTGCCATCATTCGATTATAATAACGAAGATGGGCGGCGAGATCGATGGATCCATCGTAGCATTCGAAGGCCGGGACTGGGCATTTCTGGGGAATGAGAGCCTTGGCTAAGTGTTGTTTTAGGAGTGTAGTGCATGCTTCCTTCATCACTTGATCCAATCTTCCCCCCCTTGCCTAGCTTTCAGTTATTTGATCTCTACCAAAATCTCGGCACGGAGATCTTCCATTGCGCGCTGATGTTCTTCCTGAGAAGAGGATCGCTCCGTCCGCGGGGCATCGTTGTCGAAGTAGTCCGAGTTATGGGGGTTGTAATCTGGGTCGGATCTTCGTCTTCTTCTCGTATCTTTTTGGATCGATGGGTCTGGGTTGTTGGCCAGTACCATCCTGCGATCCTGATTCGGTCTTGGTGCCATTGAGCTAGCCTCGTCGTGATGGACTCTCATATCCATACTATGGGTAGCTCTATCTCTGAGTTGCTGATTTTCCTGTGCCAACAAAGCTACCACATCTGCGTATGTATTTTGAGTTCTTCTCAACTCTCCTATCTATATCCTCATCTGGGAAGATTGATTTGATTCCTTATTAAGGGTTCCTTCTTGTATCTGCCCTCCCGCTGCTATCATATGATCTTCGTCGATAATTTGAATCAAGGGCTCGGGTGGATCCGCCTGTGGGTTTTGCTGCTTTGTTGGATGTTGAACGTGTTGGCTCGTTATTAGGAGCGGTTGGTTGACTGGGAGTGGCACATTTTGTTCGTTGGTGAGAGGCATCCCGTAGAGAGGATGTCGTATTCCTAACTCTGCCATCCTTTCATGCGGTTCGTGCGGTCGGGTGGCAGCGGTCAGTTTGGAGGCTCCTCCCTTGGATGCCCCGGTATTGGAAGCTACGGCTTTTGCAGCCGCGGCCTTTAGAGCTTCCGCTGCAATAGAGTTGGCATCCAAAGGCCTCGAGATTTCTGCTCCATTCTGCGTTTTATCTTCGGCTTTGAGATTTTCGCCTTTCTGCTTGCTCCGGGTCATTACCGGTGTTGTCCTCGGTGTTTCTTTTGATGAGACCCTTGTTTTTCCTGTATCTTTGTTCTTCTCCATTTCTGATACTTTCTGAAAAGGTTACCACATACAAAAAAAAGGAATGGTTCAAAGGGAACCCATTAGTAGAGTCCTAGAAATCAAACACCGGAGGTTTGGAGAGATTATCCGGCTATTATTGCCATTTTTAGGGGTATCGGATCTCTTTATTTCACTGGTTTATTCCAGAAAGTTTGACCAAGAGCAGGTGTGGTTTACACAAGAAAAGTAGATATGATGAAAGGTATATCTGCGCAGGGACTTATTTGTTAAACGCTTTCGAAGATGTAGATCTACCAAAATATACGTGGATTTAACCATACGTTTCATTTTTCGAAGACAAAAGCTTAAAAACGCTTTCAAAGATGTAGATCTACCAAAATATACGTCGATTTAACCATATGTTTCATTTTTCGAAGACAAAAGCTTAAAAACGCTTTCAAAGATGTAGATCTACCAAAATATACGAGGATTTAATCATACGTTTCATTTTTCGAAGACAAAAGCTTAACAACGCTTTCAAAGATGTAGATCTACCAAAATATACGTGGATTTAACCATACGTTTCATTTTTCGAAGACAAAAGCTTAAAAACGCTTTCAAAGATGTAGATCTACCAAAATATACGTGGATTTAACCATACGTTTCATTTTTCGAAGACAAAAGCTTAAAAACGCTTTCAAAGATGTAGATATACTAGATAATACGTGGGGAGACCCATAAATAGGTTATCTACGTATTTTCTACGAGTGTTAAAGGGACAAACTAAACGCTCAAAGCACTGTTATTTTCCAAAAAGCGATGCTCGGAGCGGCCGGAGTGTTCAAATCACAGGATAAGATAAATCTTTTACCAGGAAAGAGTCCCTGTTTCTAGCGCCAGATTGTAGACACGAAAATCACGGTCGGATCTACGTGTTTACCAACAATGTTCGCACATAGTGGAAATCATGGATTAGATGAAATAAGCGTAAAGCGAAGTGATTATACCGATTCATTGACTCCGAGTCTTCGGACTCGTCCTTGTCTAATCGTATGTTATCACTGAAGATGCACATATAGCGAAGTAGATAGCAACCCGCAGGTTGTACGAAGCTAATCGGGGATAAAACTGAATATAACATGCGGAATGTAAATGAGACAGAATGTAAAATGCGGAATGTAAAGTGCGGAATATAAAGTGCGGAATGTAAATGAGACAAGTAATTACGTGGTTTAGCACTGAGGCCAACATCCACGGGTTAAAAGGGGGGTTTTATTATAGGTAGATTGGTTACAAGCATAGTCAAATGACTTTAGGGGTTTTAATTGAGGCAGCGGGATTAGGGTAGCTACTTACTCTTCCTAATTTTCTCTCCTCCCTTCTATTTTTCAAACCAACTTGCCCCTCTCTCTTAGTGAGGATGGGTATTTATAGGGGTTCTGACATGGGGTCCACTGAGGGAGTCGTTGAAACCTTATCGTCTTGTGCTTTGTGCCAGTGCGTGGAGCTTCCTCAGTTTCCACCATGACCCCATCGTTTCTTCATTATTGCCGAAGAGTCATGGTCGTTTCTTCGGTTGGCTGGCTGACACGTGTGCTACGGAAGGTGTTTAATGCGGGTGGTTGGGTCTTTGCACGCGCCAGACCACGTTCTTCTGCTCCAGTCACGTCCGTGTCAGTCAGTTTGTCCTAGCCGTCGATCTGGGATATGCCTCGAGATGGGATAAAGTGAGCCCGAGGGTGTTTCCAGTCCTTCGCAGCGGTGCTTTATTTCAGTACTCCTTTATTCGGAGCCATCAGATCTGCTAGATGAGGGCTCTTTCTTGATCGTACACGTCTCTTGGATGTGTGCCAGCGGCATCATCTTTTGATGCCTCGCGTCACATGCTCTCCACGTGTTTACCCAAGGACACGTGGTGAGTGGTGAAAATATGTGCATACAACGACCATGAAAACTTAAAGTAGAACAACTTTTCTTTGCTCTAACTTCTCACAAGTACTGCGTTTTGGAGAAGCCGAAATATTTTTATTTTTGGTAACTAAACACCTTCTTATATTTGTTAAAGTATCGAGCTCCAACAATCTAATGCTAAAACATAGCCAAAATTTCAAGAATTTTACATGTTAAAACACGTTAGCCATTAGATTTGTGAATGAAGACGAGGACAATACAGTTTATTAATAAGACAACAGTTTTATTATTTACTCCCTACGTCCCACACACACATATATATATATATAGACAGATAAGTGGAATTTTTCTTAGAATAATTTTCTTTTTTGACTTTATAAATTTTCCTAATGCTACATGATTTACGCTCATCCATTCCAGTATATTTATCTATGAAATATGGAAAATATCAATATATTAATGGTGGGTTTGTTTGCAGAATTCACAGTTTCCCAGAATTTATAATCCCATGGGATTATAAATCCCTTGCGGGTTTGGTAAATTAATTGAAATTCCTAGGAATTATAGAGTTTTCTTGATTTAAAGTCTTTGTACCGTTTGACATTACCCTCAAATTTTAGAATTGTATATATACTAGATCTTAACCCGTGCCGTAACGGCACGGGATATTTTTCCTCTAATACGATGTTGTTCACATTCCTCTTGCTTCATTTTTTTCGTGAGTAATTATTTTGATATTCAAATAGATTTTGGGAAACAAAATGGGTTACCTGATCTTTTTACTTTTTACTTAAGCATGCTATTCCAATTTATTATCTAGACGGAGTAATAATGTTGTGCCAACATGAAAAAAATAAAAAATACAGTAAATAAATTTTTCCCCATTTATTGTTCCATCATACCATCATTTCAAATTTCAAAAAGAATATTTCATCTAACAGTACATATACCTAAACTGGCAATCCAACTCCATGATGTTTATGAATACATTTTTTCCGAAATTATTGATAACTAAGGCTCTACGGAGTGAAGCAAAAACCCATAATATTTTCCCTACAGATAAACACTATTTATTTAGTTTTTGCAAATGTGAGAGTTATAAAAATGAACCCTTGGCTATTGGAAGGCTGAGATATACACATGTGACTTGAAAAAATAAACTTATAATAGTAAATCAAAACATCTATAAGATTCTTTGTCAATCATATTGATAACATAAAATTGAAGAAATTCGTGGATAAAAAGATTTCACACCAACTATGATAAGTAGTGCATGAATGACGTTCTCACATCTGGTGTTACTCAAGTAATTTGGAGTTTTAAAGAGCATAGTCATATTAATATTTGTATGTACATAAATTCAACTAACCTTCCGAAGAAAAATTATTAGTTTCAAGGTTGAGCCGACACAAACTTCTGTCGCCTTCAATGTGTAGAACACACACTGGGTTTAATCATCCTTGAGATTAAACAAATACCCCAACATTAGTCAAATAATTTCTACAAATACGGGATCGAAACAAAGTGCTAACGGGAAAAATGAGAGACTAACATCCGTGCTACAAAGAAAATACACTAATGTATCAAATTTTGTTAACCAAACATGTATTCAAATTAAAAAGTAAATAACGCAAAAATATAAAAGAACCCAAGTTAAATCAATACTTACATAAACAAAACTTATAAGAGAATTTTGTAATTATTAAATACCTTTAAAATCACTATTAGAGATTTAATTGCATGCCTCGTTAAAAACTACGGTAAGACGAAATCACCAGATCAATCTGTAGAAATTTCACTGGATATGTAGCAATTTAGAGAAGTTTACACTGGTGGTGATGCGTTCCATCTAAGTGTTGTTCGATTGATTTTTTTTTTTAGAAGGTTTCGGTTTCCATTGGAGAAACCGAGAGGGAGCGTTTCATTATATTCATTATCATTCAGAAATCCAAGACCAACTCTCCCTATGCTTATGGGATCTCAATATAACCTTAGATTTATCTATTGGAGGGAGAAACCTTCATACTAAATGTGTAGATTTTAGTGTTATTTATTATATAACGTGACCTCCAAATGTTTTTTCTTCTTCTTAATTTTCATGTATTTTAACCAAGTTTATATTAGCATTAAGACGATCAATCACATTTCTAATTTACAGTGTTATCCTTTTGTAGCAGCACATAATTAATATAGTCAATTACAACTCATCAATACCGGCCAGTACCACAAACCACCAGATATCACTTCTTTCTCCACCACCACCATTTCCCATCCCTCGTAGAATATTGGGCACACTTATAACTTTTAATCCCAGACGTCATGTATAAAGTTTAGATTTAACAAACTTAGGTCGTCAATTAATTTTTTCAACTATATGTTTTTTGTTAATACTGAAAATCATGCGTACGAACGGTTACCAAAGATAGTAGTGGTACCAAAAACAACCATTTTGTCTTATATGATTTGGTATCATCCCAAAAGTATTTGTTATCCGCCTTTATTGATCGTGTCAAAAACAACCAACTATACTTTTCACACTACAATGTTACCCGTCATGTAAAAAAAATATTATTATTTTTGATTCAAAAATAAAAAACCAATACCACCTCCATTAAAACCATCCAGCTCCACTATTTCTTCTACCAAAACTAATGTTACCGCCTCCACCACTTATTAACACCTTCCACCGCTTCCACCACCTACTTCTTCCTCTACTACCACCACCACCACTAATATCTATTGAAATAATTTTTGTCAAAATTATTATTTACTGATGGAGATATGTATTAATATTAATTAAGGGACATTTATGATGTAAAATTAATAAATCATTTATCATGAGAAATTAATGAGACATCAATTAATAAAACACTTATACTAATTAATATTGAAGTTGAACAAACCATGACCATAGATTTATCTTCTCTCTAAACAAATCACTTATACTAATTAATAAAACACTTATACTAATTAATATTTAAGTCGAACAAACAACCACTGTTGATTTATCTTTTCTATCAATTCCAACCAAGGTGGAACAATGGTTAGAGGATACTCTTATGACATAATAGGTCATGAGTTCGAACCTCCCCGTTATAATTTTTGAAATTTCATATCTTGACTTGAGTATTTATTTTTAATTCATAATATTGGAATTAACACCACTTGTGCGACTTGTAGGGTGTGGCACGGAGAACCACAACCTTTGATTTATCTTTCCCACGGACAAATCCTCACCACCACTTACATAGGAAAACTTAGCCTAGCTTTGTTTTGTATTTTAGATGGGGTTTAAAGTTAAAAAAAAGTGGGTCCATAAATCCCTTGATAAGTTTCCCGGCAAATCTTAGGGGGAAGGGGTCGGACTTCATATGGAGGATTTGCTAGAAAACTGAATCCCGTAGGAAACATGATTCAATGGATTTGGGCAACCAAACGTACCGAGGGAAACGTAATTCTACCAAATCCCCTAAACCCATAAATTCCACTTTTGAAAATTCTACATCCAAACCCACCATAAGTGTTTCCATCCCACTAAAGTATTGGAAAAGAGTAATTGTTCTTAGGAATTAGTAAAGACAATAACTAAGTTTATTAATACCATACTCTTTAATGAGGAAGGATCCCTTCACACTGTTATATCACACTATCTCACACATTGAATGTCAATAAAAATCGAACCGTAATGGATTTGAAGCTAATATTTTCAGGATGTGTTCTTCTTGCCAAGTTCTACATATCTACCAAAACCGAGCTCATTCCAAAATGTAAAACCTCATGATCTACCGGTCTTAATTTCGACGGACAGAAATTTGCAAATTTTCAGTGACTCATTTTCAAAGTAGTAGATGATGGTGTGATATGTCTCGGAATACGCTCATTTTTGATAGAAAAGTAGAGCTATGTAATAATAACATATACCCAAAGTATTAGCTTCAAATCCGTTATGTTTTGGTTTTAATTCGCAAAAATAACGTCCAACGTGTGAGATAGCTAATGTGATAATAAAAATATGAGGAGACCCTCCTCCTCTTTAATAAGGTGTATATGTATTGAAGAAACCACATTGGAATTGGTTTTCTTCTACCTATATCTACAGGGACTAAAGAGTTTCACTTATCCGCCTTTATACTCGGGATGGAGGAGGGAGTAATTTTTATTACGAAAATGATTAATACACCGCGGCTGTGCACCGCACCCTGTCCCGCGGAGAGAGAGTGTGAGACAGAAATAAAAAAGTGGCCCCCACCAATGGCCCCTACCCCCTGCTAATCACCGCACCTTTCCCTGTGAGCCGTTGGATTTCGTCTCGATGCACACCGCCGTGCACAGCCGCGGTGCGTGTATCATTTCCCTTTTTATTACAAGTACCAGTCAAGTTTGTCACTCGGATTTGGGACATGCTCCCCTGTTGAGACAGTGCTCCATTATATGAAGTTAATCCTCAACTCTCATTCAACAGAAAAGGAAAATATTTTTGAATGAGACCATTAGAGTTGATCGACCAGTAGTTCATAACATGATTCTCTATTATCTTCTTGTCATGACATTTTTGATCTCATACGTAGCACTTTATCTAGCTGCAGTTTAACCGACTGGTCTTGGAACGGCCACTATATATATCTCGAATAAAAACTTGCCACACAAACTCACTTACAATATAGCAGCTAGATCCTAATATTTGTTTAGAGAGAATGAATTCTGATGAAGGACGCATACAAGAATGGTGGGGCACATTTATAGAAATGGTAAGGGAAATGTGGGCAACTGTCAAACAATTTTGCTCTTCAGGGTGTTTTTTCTTTGAAAATGATTTACTCAATTGTTGAAAGATTATGCAAAGTGCATATTATTGCTTACGACTTGACATGTCTCATCCACTGGGATGTGGAGGTAACAACGGCTTGAGCAATCATTGTTAAGTAATCTCTATATTCAGTACTCATGTTTCTTCCATAATGATGTTTTACTAGCATGGAATTTTATCCATAAAATAATAAAGTGATAGAATTATATATTTTTTTCTCTATATACTCCATCCGGTCCGATTTACTTGATGTTATAGAGTTTTTCACGCAGATTAAGAAACAACATAGAGAGTAAATTTTTTCCAAATTTATCCATATTAATAGCTTCCTAGAATTTTATACCACCTAGTTTTTAGTTTCTAGATTTAATGTAAATTACGTATCCCATTGTAATTTACTTGGGATAAACCAAATATTCCTTCCAAATTCTTGGAATAATCATTTATTTACTAATTACAATAAGAATTAATGGTATGTTGTGATTCCAATGCAAGGGTAAATCAGTGAGAATTTAGGAAAAATACTTAAACCCTCATCTATTTTGGAACACAAAAAAAAACCCTTAAAACATCAAGTAAATTGGAACATATGGTTCAGGTTAGTGGGGTGCGATGAAAGATCAATGATGATTTTGGCGATTTTGGCAATAAGATTTGGGGTTGGAACAGAAGCTCAATGATGATTTTCGCCAAAATTGCTAATGGATTTGTTGATATCGCCACTAACTTCCTTATCGTTGATGTTGTTTCCATCACAGTTGATGATGATGTCTACAACTCTTTGCTCGGATTCACAAACCAACACACAAGAAGATAGATAATTATGAAATACAAAAATAAGATTAAAACTGCTAGAAACCAGAGGAAAAGAAAATCCTAGATCTAGAAAAGCAAAACAAAGGAGAAACTAGCTAGTGATCAAATACGATTAAATCTATATCAGAATATGAAGTATTAACAGGTGAAGAAGATGTTAAGGAGGTGGTCTGCTCAGATCCCCCCTCCCCCATTTCTAATTTCTAACCGATCTGAGCAGGAGGTGTATAGTGTTTGGGGTTTCTCTTATATCTACTTTTCGCTCTCTCTGTTTTACATGGTCTATATTGTATAACCAAAGTTACACGTAACCCTCACAAGAAAACCTGGCGAATTTAGGGGCCAACCAAACGGATTTAGGGGCCAACACTAAAAGACAAAAAAGTCACCCAAACGTAAAAATGAGTCATCCCTTAACCGATTAAGCCGTATTGGCGAAACTACCTTTATACATTCGAAATTTAAGGACTAAAATTATCTTCCGAATGTAGTGGTTCAGGAGCATATTGCTGCTACTGTCCGGGGGGGTTCGGGGGGGCTCGGCCTAGACATTCGGAAGTTAAGGACCAAAATTATCTTATGAATGTCGTGGTTCAATCCTCGACGTGCCAAGGCTCGATGATGGTTCGGTGGTGGTTCCATGGTGGTCAGTGCATATGGTTGGAGTTTTTGGCCACTTTACATTCGGAGGTTATATCCTTAACTTATATTTCGAATGTCAATATTCCAAAAAATACAAACTATGAGTTTTTTCGAAAATCAGAATTTTGGGCCACTTTACATTCGGGTGTAAGAGTTTTCACTTATCTTCCAATTGGCCCAAAATTCTGAATTTCAAAAAACACTAATCTTTGGAGATTTTGTAATTGTTACATTCGGAAGATAAGTAAAAGGTTATCCTCCCGAATGTGTGTTGGATAACCTTGTACAATGGCCCTTGGAACCGCCTAGAGCCATGGCGTGGTTGGTTTCGAACCAAGAATATTCGGTAGTTAAAAATCTATACTATCTACCGATTGGCCCGAAATTCTGAATTTCGAAAACACTAATCTTTGGAGATTTTGTAATTGTTACATTCGGAAGATAAGTAAAAGGTTATCCTCCCGAATGTGTGTTGGATAACCTTGTACAATGTCCCTTGGAACCGCCGAGAGCCATGGCGTGGTTGGTTTCGAACCAAGAATATTCGGTAGTTAAAAATCTATACTATCTACCGATTGGCCCGAAATTCTGAATTTCGAATAACACTAATCTTTGGAGATTTTGTAATTGTTACAATCGGAAGATAAGTAAAAGGTTATCCTCCCGAATGTGTGTTGTCTAACCTTGTACAATGGCCCTTGGAACCGCCTAGAGCCATGGCGTGGTTGGTTTCGAACCAAGAATATTCGGAAGTTAAAAATCTATACTATCTACCGATTGGCCTGAAATTCTGAATTTCGAAAAACACTAATCTTTGGAGATTTTGTAATTGTTACATTCGGAAGATAAGTAAAAGGTTATCCTCCCGGATGTGTGTTGGCTAACCTTGTACAATGGCCCTTGGAACCGCCTAGATCCATGGCGTGGTTGGTTTCGAACCAAGAATATTCGGTAGTTAAAAATCTATACTATCTACCGATTGGCCCGAAATTCTGAATTTCGAATAACACTAATCTTTGGAGATTTTGTAATTGTTACATTCGGAAGATAAGTAAAAGGTTATCCTCCCGAATGTGTGTTGGCTAACCTTGTACAATGGCCCTTGGAACCTCCTAGAGACATGGCGTGGTTGGTTTCGAACCAAGAATATCCGGTAGTTAAAAATCTATACTATCTACCGATTGGCCCGAAATTCTGAATTTCGAAAAACCCTAATCTTTGGAGATTTTGTAATTGTGTCATTTGGAGGATAAGTAAAAGCTTATCCTCCCGAATGCGTGTTGGCTAACCTTGTACAATGGACCTTGGAACCGCCTAGAGCCATGGCGTGGTTGGTTTCGAACCAAGAATAATCGGTAGTTAAAAATCTATACTATCTACCGATTGGCCCGAAATTCTGAATTTCGAAAAACACTAATCTTTGGAGATTTTGTAATTGTTACATTCGGAAGATAAGTAAAAGGTTATCCTCCCGGATGTGTGTTGGCTAACCTTGTACAATGGCCCTTGGAACCGCCTAGAGCCATGGCGTGGTTGGTTTTGAACCAAGAATATTCGGTAGTTAAAAATCTATACTATCTACCGATTATGGATGATGTTCTTGGCTTTACACTAGCAGAAACATAATCGGTAGATAACGACCAACTTTATCTACCGATTATGGATGATGTTCTTAAGAAACGATGATGTTTTAAACGTGCTCGAAAATTGGGTTACTCTGCCGAAAGTGGACTGATTAGAACACAAAAAATAGGTTCTTGAAGATCAAAAAAATCCAAGACAGAGGCAGCAATATGCTCCTGAACCACTACATTCGGAAGATAATGTTGGCCCTTAACTTCCGAATGTGTAAGGGTAGTTTCGCCAATACGGCTTAATCGGTTAAGGGATGACCCCTTTTTACGTTCGGGTGACCTTTTTTGTCTTTTAGTCTAGCCCCTAAATCCTTTTGCCTGGCCCCTAAATTCGCGTTGCAAGAAAACCCACGAACTTTCATGAATTATAAGAATATCCATCAAATATTTAATGGTCCAAAATGAAATACCCATGGAAAATCCCTAAATGCAAACCCTACTCACAAACTTGAAATGGATAATAGCTCAAACCCACCTACCAAATATTCTAACCCGAATTCCATATAAAGATGTAGCGGTGGTTACCACTACCAAGCTCAGATCCACCATGAGCGACGTAACATCACCACCTTGAGCAGAGAACTTTCTGGATAAACCTACCTGATTTTTTTTCCTGCAACCCCAACATTAAAGCACCTTTATTTTCATCTACACCGCCATATTCATACACTATGAAGCACAAACACATCAAAATTTTGGACGTATCCGTATCTGCGCCGTATCGATATCAAACACTTAGGGATACATCACATCTATCACCAACATTGATACCTTCTCTTTGATCCCTAAAGAGAAGAAAAGTTTTGCATAAGTTTTGACTAGCAAGTGATGAAGAACGAGAAGGCTTACACAAATTTAATAAATTTTGCAAACTTCAGATTTGAAATTCAATTTAGATTTATGGTTTATGATGAACAATGGAGCACCCCAAGCATCATCTACACCACCCTTTCAAACATCACAAATATCACCTAGGCGAGAAGGAAAGGGTTACACACAGTTGTAACAATCAAATGATGATGAGCAAGTAGGACAAAAAGATTAAAAAGATTTGAGAAACACCAATCTTAACAACGTATTTGAAGAAAAATCTAGGGAAGATAGGAAAAACGGGAGAAACTTTAAAGAAATAGGGATTTGAAAATTCAAATTAAGGGGAGGAATAGAGATTATCAACCAAAGCAATCTTTCAAGACTACAACCCAAACTATCCTTGAACAAAAAATAGATTCCTGCTCGGATCTAGTCTGGGGACTAGATCCGAGCAAGCAAATAAGACTACTATTTTGAGGTTTGGCTAGGGTTTTTTTTTTTTGAAGAGAGAGAGTAGAGGAAAATCAAGACTTTGACCTAATAGCCAATTTTATGATAATCATGGATTAAGCTCAGTTCACATAGATGGTGACCTTTGATATCTCAGAGTCTACTAATTTTTGATAGGAATATAGATCTTTATAGGAAGAACGTACCAACAAAATTTTGAGATAGTGTAAGAATAATTGTGCACATAAAAGGGGGATCCATTGAAAGTTGATTCAGTTATTTTGACATTTTCATAAACTCCGATCTAGAGGGAAATTGCATTTCCCTTGGGAGAATTACATCCAGAAGGTTTTGGAGCATTTTGTAGTAAGGATGCATGAATTGCTAAAAACGAAATAAACTTCATAAAAATTAAGATATAATAAATCAAACTAAAGCTTAAAATTAACGAATATTCCTTTGCCATCTTAATTTAGACTCTTGGTTAAACTATTCCCTCATATCACAATTGGTAGCATCATGTATGTTATGATTTGTACAAGGACAAATATTAAATAATCAATCAGTATCGTAAATGGCTACATAGAAAATCCTGGAAAATCTCATTGAAAAGTAATAAACAAAGAATATTTCAAGGTATCTAAAGGGGAACTTTGATATTGGTTTGGTGATCGACAAACACATTATTCAAGAAATGTTGTTTGGGGAATTCAATGCTACATAGTGTGACTTTGTATTGTGATAGTCAAAGTACCATTCAAGAAAAAATGAAGCACATCAATATCAAGTATAAATTTATCAAAGATGAAGCCAAAGAATAGAAAACAACACTGAATATTCCATCAACTAATAACTGCACTAATGTGTTAACTTAGTTCCAAGTATCAAGTTCAAACACCAGTCAAAATTGGTTGACATCAACAACAGGTGTTGAAAGCCTAACGGCTAAGCGAAGAGAATAATAGAGAATAACTATAGGTCAAGGTTTTTTGTAATTTTCATGAATAACATAAGCCCAAGTAATGAAACTCTGGAAACCTATTAAGTAGTTAAGACTTGGCAGTGAAGTTTTGGCAACCAAGTAAAAAGTTTTGGTACATTAAAAATGATCGACACTTGCGACAAGATTTGATAATCATTATTTGGAAACTAATTAGAAAGTCTTGATCACCAAGAGTGGTGTAAGTCTTGATCACAAATATTTGGCCATTGAGTATGTGTGACAGGGGAGTTAAGTATAATCCCTCGTCGCCTAGATTTCATGGATTTGTGAAGCATATATATCTTGAACATCCATAACTTTCAAATTAGGTTTTCGATATTAGTTAAGTCCAATATAAATTCATATGGAAAACTGGTCTAGGTTGGGTCATGTTTGGTTTCTTCAATGACCATGTTATGCAGAATGATACAAATCAACATAATTTTGTTCATTTCTTGAAGATCAAAAAAGCATGTCGGCCTAGCTGTGATGGCGAATTCCTTTTCAGTATGCCAAAAGCGCATTCAACATCCTTTCTGCATTTCATTTGTTTGGTGTTAAAGTACTTTATTTCCCTCGAAGTCGTCGGTCCAAAACCTATCTGACTATAAGCTTGAACTATAGTTGACGATTCTAGATAGATTCCGTCTGCTAGATAATAACCTTGAGTATAGTGATGACCGTTAATGGTGACTTATACAAAACGTGGAGATCGTTATGTGAACCGGGGAGTCCAAAGAAAAGCATGTCGAAATCAACAATCATAAGTAGCTGAAGCTTCCAAAATTACAATTGGTTTTAGATAATGACCCTTATATTGGCCTTCCCATTCAACCGGGCACGCATGCCACGTCCAGTGCATGCAATCAAGACTACTTAACTTTCCTGGAAAACCCCTCGCGGTGTTTTCAGTAGTTATTCTTAGAACATCTTCCTGAGTAGGCTTTCTTAAAAAAGGTTGGACCAAAATGCTCGACTATTCTTTCGCAAAATAATTTGAGATACCTAAAGTCGGTTGTTTTCCCAATACGGATGTAATCATCCGTGGAATCCGCTGGTACCCCGTAACATAGTATATGGAGGGCCGTAGTGACCTTTCTTTTTGGACTAAAGCCTCATACATGTCATGCATAATACTGATAATTAAATAATTGTTGCAGCTGACAAAGCTCGGCAATAATCCTTTGCGTCAAGTTGCGGCCCATGCGGAATCGTCGCTGAAAATCCTCATCGGAATAGACACAATCATGATTAAAATTATCATGCACCATCTTGTCGTAGTAATTAAAAATATCGATCTCGCCACGTTTATCTTCTAGTCGTAACTTCATATAGCTTTAAAGTATTTGGCATGATCCCGATTTGTAATTGCAACATAAAATTTCGCCTCCTTCTATCTTGAATTGCATATTCATCCATTTGACGCAAAAACTCCATACACATTTCTTCCATCTCCATATCTTCCTCAGAAGAATCAAAATTAGGATTCATGGTTGAAAATCGAAAGCAATAGAAATTAAGAAAAGATTGATGAGATGAAAAATTATCGTGAATTTGTGAGATCAAACTCGAGATGTATTTATGGAGGTAGAATCTAGCCATTTCGGTGACCGTTTAAAAGTAGTTGTTGGCGGTCTTGGTTCACACGCCAGCGTTTTACCTACGCACGCCAACGTTTTTCCTTCAAATGCTAGCGACAACACTTCGTCCTGACGCTTGATGGTCAACCGCCCACTTCTGTTCCCATCATAGTGGAGAAACCTGTTTGGCCATCTACCTAGCTCAACAAAATATTTGGTTTATACATTGCCATAAGAATTACCCTTAGCAGGTTTTAAATATAAATCAATTCATTCACAAAAAAGAAAAAAAAAAAAAAAAAGAAAAAGACATTTTCACCCGAGAAGTTCTTAATATTTAAATAACTAGGTGAAAAACTAGGAAAAAAAGCAAATTAGGTGAATAAAAATGAGTCCACGTAATTGGTAACCAAATATGTCAGAAAAAAATACTAAACGACAAACCACATGTAATAAATCTGGTTGCGTGAGTGTTTCCACTGCACCTAATTTTATCATCCATATATGATGTTATTAGCATCTACACCGAGGCAATCCACTAGAATAAGCATTAGAATCACCGAGTCCTTTATACTTTCCTTGCATGCTACTCCTGTACTTGGCATAATTTTCAAAGAGGAATGGCATCTTTTGAAAATGAAATTGAGACCCGTATCCTATACCTTTGAATTTCCTAGCCATTTCTGAGTGGATATGGAATTCATATAGCGACTTCTCAACATCTGCCGACGAAACACGTAACAAAGGTGTTTAAGCACATTAATCATATGAGATGTAATTTCATTAGATGGTAGTCATTCAAAAGGATATTTTTTAATCATATATATAATATAGGGTTAATTTACGTTACCTCCCCTGACAAAGATCATATTTAGCGTTACCTTCCCTACATAAATTAAATTAGTGAAACCTCCCCTCGTTGCATTTTCCGTCCAAAATTGGTTATCCCTGTCAGCAGTTTTGTACACGTGGACCAGTTTTTACACGTGTAAAAACTGGTAGGGGAGGTAACGTTAATTATAATTTTGGCCATGAGAGGTAACGCTAATTATGATCTTGACCATGGGAGGTATTCTAGGAAAGTCAAAGTCCACGTGTAAAAACTGGTGACTAGGATAACCAATTTTGGACGGAAAATGTAACGAAAGGAGGTTTCACTAATTTAATTTTTGTAGGGGAGGTAATGATAATTATGATGTTGGTCAGGAGAGGTAACGCAAATTAACCCTATAATTTAATATATTCGTGGATGTCTTAGTTGGAGGTGCACAAGAATCTATCTTAACCTGCTTTATCGATTCCACTTAAATGATGATTGTTACATGCACCAAAGTGTGAAATGTAATTACCGTCATCTCATGAAATAAAATATTCAGAATCTCTGATTAAGAACGAACAAAAAATTAAGTTAATCTTTCAGCAGTTCTGGACGTACCGCGTCCAAAATAACCCAAAAATAAGATTCCATTTTCCTCTCATATTTTTTGTATTTTTTTCCGGTGGACCCCATGGAATAGAATGGGGTCCCGCCATGTTTTTAAACTTGTCTCTAATTGTTTTAAAATTGTTTACTTTTAGCGGTATGCGAAGAGTTTTTGATAATTTTTTTGTTTGAAGAGATATTAGCTGGACAAATCAGAAAAGGTGCTCCAAATAACAGTGTTATATTTCCTTTTCCAGAGTACTTTATACCTCGATAAAAGTACAGGTGGAAAATGAAGGCAGAGAGAATCTTCATTCATATCAGTCTCCTTCACTCATAAAAGTCTCTCGTCTATAGTTGTATGAGTACCGGATATAGAATAACTTGAACTGATGTACGGGCATCATAATGCTTTGGAGTTGATGTTATACCACATTAAGAAGCGTGTTTACCATGTTGGGCCAAGAATTTAAGGCGTGTTATGTGGTCGTTGCTTTTTAGTCAAAAGCAGAACACACACCACATGCTAACAAAAATAATGTGTCATTTATTTTATTTTATTTTTGAAAATAGAAGGTTATATTAAAAGAAAACATATTTTTAATGGCGATTCTTGGTTATTGGGTGGGGTTTTTAGATCGATAGTGATTCTCTCCAAGCTCTCCAACGATGAAATCTTCATCTTGATTATCTTCGACGACGGAATCTTCATCATCAACTTATCCGGCGACGGAATCTCCATAGATGGTCTTTTTGACGACGGAAGCTTAATCACTAGCTATAAGAGATTTGAGCAAATCACTCCTATTTTTGGAGCATTTCTTTCTATAGAAGAAAAACAAACTAAATGGTTGGAATTTAATTCCGAGAAAAACCATCCTTCTTCCCATTTAATCGGATCTTATTCATACTTGTATTTGACTTACTCCGGTAATCCTTCTCTTTCTCTTGTCGGATTTCTCGGTATTGTACTCTTACGGTATGTTCTTGTTACTTTGTATTCTCTTATCTTCGATCTTAAACTCATTGTAACCTTGAAATCCCATTTATGAAAAAGGTTCCTTGTTTATAAAAAAAAAAAAAAACATATTTACAACCCATGGGAGGGTTCAAACACTTATATTAATGGCGTGTTTGGTTGGGGGAATGGAATCAGTTTCCTGGGAATACTATTCCATTCCCATGTTTGGCAAATAGGATTAGAGATTGGTTAGGAATAGGATTCCCAAAAAGTAAGGGAATTATAAACCCATGGGGGTGGTGGGTTTAGGATTCCCCCTCATTTGGGAATATGATTACTGGGAATAAAAATTCCCTTCCTGCTAACCAAACACGCTATAAGAGTGTTAGAACCGTTTCCTTTTTTTTTTTTTTTTTAATCGGTAAATAATAATATATTAAGAAGGAAGTCAATTTACAAATCTGCAACGCAGAGAGTCACCAAGCAGGGGGGAAAACAAGAAAAAGAAAACCCAAAAAAGCACAAAACAAGAACTAAGGAGGTTCAAAGAAAAGAGATTTCCAGTTGGTTATTACATCATGAACACGATAGCTAACTATGGAAGGAATAGTAGAAGCCCAGTGGAAAGCACTAATTTTTGAGTTGGTGATGATATCATCTACTGTTCTCTTCTTGCCAGTGAAGATTCTCGCGTTCCTCTCTAGCCATACGTTCCAACAAATGCTCGCAGGAAGCCGTTTCCAAATCTCCTTGCCGATTATTAGAACCCGAATACTTGCACCAGAACTTGAAAAGATCCATCAAGGAAGCAATGGATGGAAGGATAACATTAGCTTGAGAGAAAAAGAAAACCCACAACTGATTTGTAAAGACACGGTCCCAAAAAAGATGCTTGCCACATTCCACCACCAGGTTACAAAGAGGACAGACAGTCGAGGGAGAGTTATAAACTACAACGACCAACAGAATGTTTCTTCTAAGAAGATTATCAATTGTGGGGAGCCGCTCTAACACCATCCGCCAAAAAAAGAAACTGACCTTATGGGGCCAAGCACGAGACCAAATTTTCATCTTAGGAGACCAAATTTTCATCTTAGGAAATGTCACACTATTAGGCAGAGCCACCTCATTGTTATAAGCCGACTTGACTGAAAAAACTCCAGATAATCCAAAGTGAACCCAAATCAAATTAGCAAGATCATACTTCTTGAAAATATTTTTATCCCAAAGAGAGTCCCTCCTCCTTAGCAAGACGCCACCACCATTTCTTCATAAGAGATTTATTGATAACACGTAATTTTCTTATACCTAGACCCCCTGATTAAGAGGTTTACAAACCTTGGTCCAACGAACCCAGTGAGATCCCTTTTTTTTCGCAGAGCTATGCCACAAAAAATCACGGATTGTCTTCTCAATTTGATTCACAACAGACTTAGGAGCTAAGAAAAGAGAAAAGTAATATATATGTAAGCTAAGAAGAACGCTCTTAATCAACGTAAGCTTTCCTGCCTTTGAGAGGGAGCTTCTCTTCCAAGAAGCAAGTCTAGACTTGCATATTTCCACAATTTTATCACATTTCGACTTAGACAAAGTTTGATCTCCAAGAGGCATGCCAACATAAATGAAAGGAAAAGAATCACAAGAACAACCCAAAATAGCAGCCATATCATCCAGATTAATGATTTTTCCCACGGCAAACAAATTGCATTTGTTGAAATTTGCACCCATGTTTGGCAGAATAGTATAGAACCGTTTCCCAATTAAACAAAATAGACCTTACATCTATATCTCTAAAAGTATCCTTCTCATGAAGCCATAAGACAACAATTTTCTTTATAATCATGACAAAGTTCATCCACAGACTTAGAGAAGTTCATATGGAATGAACAAACTATCAAATTTGTTCATTTTGCTCCCACTATGGACTCAACAAACATGAAAATGGATGTTCAAACCAACAAATTTGTTGGTTTGTTCATTAAATTGGGGGATGTAGCGAGCGTTTGATGATAGGATACGAGTTGGAAAGAGAAACGCAGGTGTTGGATGTTTGGGCGCCCTTTGGTTTTCTCTCTCCAACAACACGGTTATGATTTTTAGGTTTTATTTTTTGTAATTTATTTTATTAGTTAAATAATAAGTGGGACTAAACCCTTATTAGTATTAATAAAATCTCTAGTGGGACCCAACTTTTTCTAGTTTATATTAATAAAATCAATTGTAAGACCCTGAATTACCATATTTGTTCATTCCCCATAGTGCAAAAACGTGTTTGTTCATCCACGTGACTCAACAATTTTTTTTTGTTGTTGATTGCCATAGGAACTGCCCTTTTGCCAAGATCCAAAAGCCATATCACATCTCTCAGTCCATAAGTGCCAACTGATAGCATAATGGATTTTCTCCCAAACATCCTTGCACACCTGCCCTTCAATTTACATTGACTCCAAATCTCAAAAAGACCCTGAAAAGAATTAGGCATCACCCAATGCATCTTAAAAGCCTTCAAAAAGTGTATCCATACATTATGAGCATACTTAAATTTCACAAATAAATGATCAGCTTCTTCCACCTTTGTCTGACAGAAAAGACAATTTTCTGAAGCAACAATGACTCTACTATGCCTAAGCATAAACCTAGTTGGGATAGAGTTATGTGAATATGCCCATAGAAGAAAACTTAATTTAGGAGGTACTTGTTTTCTCCAGAGAAACTTCTAAAACTTATTAGTGGTATCCCCTTCCTCCAACTGCAGCTCATAAATCTTCTTTACAATGAAATCTCCCTCATACAATTTTTTTCTTCTTCTAAATCATGAATTTTATTACCAAAGCCCAACCAAAAATACAAACAACAAGCCCAAGATATACCTTTAAGGCTTATACAAAAAAGAACTCAAAAGCCCAATCACCAAAAGAAGATAACAGATTCTTTTTTTACAACTTTTTAAGTGTTGAACCTGTAATAGATTCCATCTTCCCATTCCAATCTCTGCAAGAAAACAGGTTTGTTCTCATAAAACATCACCTTCCCTTTTAGTAGTAAAACCCCCTCCTTGGACATCAGATCGAGATAATAGATGCATAACCCGATATACATCCGTAAATATGGATGAGAAGTTAACTTCTCTATAAGAATGTATAAAAGAAATGTAAGGAATTTTCCTCACAATCTGATTCCATCTATTTTCAACCACCCATGGAATTTTTCCACGGCTAAAAGAAATCAGTACTGCTTTAGAGTCCAGACTGAATATGACCTTACTATACTTCTTATTAATTGCCCACTCCCCTGCAACAATAAGAGCCATCACTTCAGATAAGAAATTTGTTGCCACCCCTAAACCACCAGAAGCTGCACCCAAGACATCACCAATTTCATTTCTTGCAATAAAACCCAAACCAGCAAGGCCTGGATTTCCTTTATAAGCACCATCACAACAGATTAGGACCTGACCACAGTTAGGCAATCTAAAGAAACACTGTTTTGCCTATGCCATTTTAGTTCTGACAACCTTTATGCCAAACTACAAAAGAACATGAAGATCATACTGAGTACCCCATTTATCTCCTTTCATTCTCACTCTACAAGAAGCAGTATAATTTAAATTTGTATGTTTAAACTTTTCATTATTGGGCTCCACATCATCATACATTTTCTCATTTCTGCTATGCATCAATTCAACCATAATCTTGAATGCACTGTTAAACCAAACTTCCTGAACTTCACCACTCTTCCCTTTTTCAAAATTCAGTATATCATCAAAAGATGTTGGATTGTTATTAAGGAAGATTCTTCCCAACCACTACCAAATCCCTCTACTAAAACTGCACTCCCATAGTATGTGATTGAGATTGTCTTGAGCATTTCCACAAAGATAGCACTTAGAGACTGTAGAAAAACCTTTCTTCCTTACAGCTTCCTCAGTAGCACAAGCACCTCTCAAAATTTTCCAAAGGTTAGTAGAACTGTATGGGTGAACACAAGGATCCCAAACATGTTTAATCCAAGGAATTACAGGGAACTCTTTCCTAATTTGTTGAGAAGCACTTGCAACTGAAAACTCCCCAGTTAACACACTCTCCCAGACCAATCTATCATTACTACCACCAATTACTGAAAGCTCATTTTCCTCAAAGAATTGCAGCATTTGATTAGGGATATGCCAGGCATCACCAACAATAAGATCTTTCACTTTTAAGTTTAGATTCATCTGAACATACCTATCATTTGCATGTTTTTCAATCAAATCATAGCTCTTAATCCACTTATCTTTCCAAACTGAGATGAGTTCTCCATTACCAACAATCCACCTTTTTCCTTCATTAACATCACTCATAACCCATTTAATACCAGGCCAGATAGAAGATTTTTTATATTTAGTAGACCATTCATTATTCTTGTTATTGTAATTAGCTCTCATGAATTGAGTCCACTCTTCACATGCTTAACCAAAGTCAGCCTTGCAGAGAATGCTAATAAATGACCCATCCAACCAGCTAACAACTTCTGCATGAGTTCCACTAAACCCCACACTTGATATGTCTTCACTCTGCCAGGATTAAGGATAACTCCCAAGTAAGCATCTGGCAACTCAGATAATCCCAAATGTAAGTATTCAGCAATTTCCTTCCTTCTTGCATCTGGAACACCACCCACAAAACATTTAGTTTTTGTCTTATTTACCACTTGACCAGAAGCCATTTGATATTTAACAAGTAAGTCCATCAAGTTTCCCAAGGATTTTTTATGGCCATTACAGAAAATGAATATATCATCAGCAAACATTAAGTGTGATGGCTGAAAATTCCCTCTTGTCACCATAGCCTGGATTTTCCTCTCCTGCACCATTTTTGAAAGATTTCTACTAAGAACATCTTCAGCCAAAATGAACAATATAGGTGATAATGGATCACCTTGCCTCAATCCCCTACCAACTCCAAAGAATCCACAAGGGCTTCCATTAACAAGCACTGAGATCATAGCTGATTCAAAAAAATTTCTTAACCAAATGATTCCAATTTCAGAGAACCCAAACCTTTTAAGAACCTCAAACAAGAAGTCCCATCTAAGTGAGTCATAAGCTTGAGATATGTCCAATTTCAGCCCAACATTTCCCCCTCTTATTTTAGTATTCAACTCATTAATCAATTCAGAAGCCAAAACAATCTTATCTTGAATATTTCTTCCTTTGATAAATGCACCTTCCTGAGCAGAGACTAAACTTCCAATTATACTACCTAGTCTTGTAGTGATAATTCTGGTGAAGATTTTAAAGATGAAATTTGCCAGGCCTATGGGTCTAAATTGTTCTGCCTTTCTAGCACCATGAGTTTTAGGAAGTAAGAAAACAAAATTAGAATTCAAACCTTTGGGAATGAATCTATTCCCCCAGCAATATTGAATGGATTCAATTAACTCTTCCCCAATAATATCCCAAGCATATTTATAGAAACTACATGGAAACCCATCTGGGCTAGGAGCACTATTAGCATTCATGCTAAAAACAGCTTCCTTTATTTCACCTGCTGTTGGAATTGCATCAAGAAATAGGTTGTCCTCCTCATTCAGAATTTTTGGGTTGCTTCAAAGATTTCTTCATTAAAGACTGTACTCTGTTCCTCAAACTTAGTTTTATAATGACTAACCAACAAGTCAGCAATATCTGTTTGATATGTAACCACATTCCCATCACCACTCTCAAGCTCTGTAATATTATTTTGAGCTTGCCTCAGCTTAATGGAAGCATGAAAAAAAGCTGTATTTGCACCCCCTCCTTAATCCATTTAACTCTAGCTTTTGACCTCAGTAATTCATTGTACTGATGATTTGCAATTTCCTGTCTGCCTCTAGCTCTCACCAAATTATCTAGTAATTCAATATTTTCTGGATCATCATATGATAAAATAGAAGCAGTAAGAACCTCTTCATCAGCTTTCCTCACTTTAACATTAAGGTCCCCAAAAACTTCCCAATTCCATTTCTTCAAAACTTGCTTCAGATAGGATTACCTACCACTACTAGCTCCCATGCATCTTTAATGACCTCTCTAAAACCTTCATGGAAAGTCCAAATTGGATGATACTTGAATGGAGCATTTACAGGCCTTCCAACCTTCACCACAGAACCAAAAAAAGTTCCATGATCAGATATCCCCTTACTTCCTACCTTGTATGACCAGCCATCAAATCTATCCAACCATTTCAAATTGTAAAAGGCTTTATCAAGATCACAAAGAACTCTTTTCCTCCCAGCTCTATTGTTGCACCAAGAGAATTTGATTCCAGTTCTAGTTGCTTGAATCAACCTACAAGCTTCCAAACACTCTCTAAACTCATGCATTGATATTCTTAAAGGTCTTCTACCTCCCACTTTTTCCTCATAATTTAAAACCACATTAAAATCTCCTATGATTAACCAAGGACAATTCATTTGACTAATTAACATCAACTCATCCCATAACTCCCTCCTATCAACAGTCAAACAAGCAGCATGAATGCCAGTTACCAAAACATCCCCAACTTGTAGAGTAATGTCTTGTTTAGAAGAAGAAATCACAACTGGTCTAGTTAAAGAAACATTCCAAAAAAGCCAAATATTACCTTTTGTACTATCACTAGAATTATGTATTAACATCTTGCTCATTCCTGGCAAGTTCAATGTCTTAATATCTTTATTATTCACTTTGATTTTTGGCTCAGTAAAATGAAGGACTAAAATTCTTTACTAAATTTCTCAACTTATCTCTAACTTGAAGTCTTTTCAAGCCTCTGAGATTCCAATATAGGACTTTCATTGAGAATGATTCAACAGGGAGTTACCTCCCATACCAATTTTTACTGAACCACTTGCTTGTTTTCTTGTGACAACATTTGGTATACCTTTAGCAGTAGGTGCACCTTTAGTCATCTTACCTTTAGATAGTTGACTTATAACCTTTGAAAAATTTTATACTTGTTCTTCAGCCACCTCAATTAATGCTTGAAATTTACTTGGAGACCCAAGAGACTTTTATGAAGGAGTAGAAATATTGTTAGTCCTTGGTTTATCTGAACCAGTGATTTCTTTCCAACCTTCAGAAACTGGTTGATCAGAAATACTCTTCTTAGTAGCTAAAACATACTGTTCAGATTGTGTACTTGCTCAAGATTCAATAACTCCACTTAATACTGGTATACTTGTACCAACTTCCAGAATTATTTCAACAGAAAATGGAGGAAATTCAGCAGTTAATTCTAAATTAATATTATCATCAATCTTCTCATTTAAAGGTGTTTCAACTAGAGGAACAACAGTACCAACCATATACTCCTTGATACCATTATTAGAAGTAAAACATATATCAAAAGCACCAGAAACTGGAGCAACAGAAGTACTACCTTCCACATTCATCCTGGTTCCAATGCTAGAAGGAAAAATAACTTCAAAACCACCAACATTCTGCTTTGCAACTTTTTTTTGTGTGTACCTCCACTGATTAGTCCTTCTGGGCACTCCTTGGTTTTGCTCTTTTCTTGCTACTCTGCACTCTGTCACTAAATGTCCTACAATATGACATTTGCTACAGAATTTAGGCATTTGAGAAATTCTAATCTCTTGATCAAATTTATAATACTTTGTTTCAATTACCACCTTGTTAGGAACTTCATTAGCCAAGTCAATTTCCACCAAAATGCTTGCAAAAAAACCATACTCCTTTTTGAGGGTTGATGGATCAACACGAATTGGTCTCCCAATTTCCCTTCCCATTGCCATAAGAATATCTTCTTTCCAATATTCAATACTAAGACCAGGAAATAATAACCACACAAATGCGGTTGTTGATTTTTGTTGCTCAGGTTTGAAATCTCTCTCCCAGATTCGGAGTTTCAAATACTGAGACTCCACTTCCCAAAATCCTTCATAGACATACTTCATATCTACCTTATTTTCAAGCTTAATAATAAAAAAACCCTTTCCAATAGGAATAAATTGATAAACCCCTGTAAGACTCCATTGTTTTCTCAGGACAGCTTCAGCAACTGAAAACTTAAGATTAACCAAATCCAAACGACCAATCAAACTAAACTTCCATTCATTAACACTTTCTTCAATTACCTCATCAGGTATAAAAATGGACGGACTAAGCTTCAATGGAATAACAGAATCATCTGAATTAGGTTTTGGTAAATTCTCAGATTGAGATCGAGGAGTTGAAAAAATCTCCATCAATTACCAATTTTAGGCATATTAAATGCAAACCACCTGATATTAATCAAGGAAAGAAACCTAAACACCTCCTGGAATGAATTCTCACCTGAATAAATGCTGATTTCCACTGAAAAACGCAATAATTCTGAGAAAATTTTCACCGATTTGATCGCCGAGTCGCAGAGCTTGAGTCGGACCGATTTTAAAAAACAACCTCGAAAAAAGTTCAACATCATTGCACAAGAGATCTCATTCTAATTGTTCAACATCATTCAAAGTTCTTCTAGTGTTACAATGAAGTCTTCTATTAACCACCATTTCTGCTATTGATGCATTTTTATTTCTACAAGCTTTGAAAATAGCTGGGAATCTGTCTTTAAGAAGACCATTAGTGCACCAATTATCAAACCAGAATCTAACTGCCTTCCAATTCTTCACCTGAAATTTACAACTCCCTTGCACCAAATGACTTGTTTTTAAGATATTATTCCAATAACTCCTACCTTGTGGTAAAATGTCATCCACAGGTAAAAACAAATCTTTGTTTCCTTTGAATTTCTCTTGCACTATCCTCCTCCATAAATCATTTTTCTCCGTAGTGTATCTCCAAATCCATTTAGAGAGAAGATCTAAATTGGTAAGCTTCAGATTTTTCACTCCCAACCACCATTACACATAGGAGTACATATCTTCTTCCAAGAAACCTAACACATCTTTCTCTTGTCATCAGCAGAATCCCATAAGAAATTCCTCATGCTCCTAGTTAACTTTTGCTCCATAGCAACAGGTAAATGGATCAAAGAAAAATAATATAAGGGCAAGCTAGATAAACAAATTTTAATGAGTGTTAATCTAGCAGCCTTTTTCAAAAATTTCCTCTTCCACATAAGTAACTCCTCCTCTATACTTTGAATCACATCATACCAAATGGTTGTATTCCTAGTTGTAACTCCCAAAGGAAGCCCCAGATATATAATAGGTAAATTCTCCACCTTACAACCAAGCTGATCCATAGCCAAATCTCTTATTGAATCATCAACTCCCACACTTATCATTGAACTTTTATCCAAGTTCAGTTTCATACCAGTCAACATCTCAAATGTAGAGAGAATAAGAAGAAGTCTTCTAAATTCAGCATCATCTGCATTCAAAAATATCAGAGTATCATCTGAAAACTGCAAATGAGAAATCTCAATACCATTCTCAGCTACCACAAACCCATGAATTTGTTTCCTATGAACTGCATCCTCCAAAAGTTTAGATAAAACCTCTACCACTAACAGAAATAGAAAACGTGCGAGAGCATCACTTTGTCTTAAACCTTTAGTTGGTTTAAACTTTTCACTTAATTTGCCATTAACTAACACTGAGATATTAGAAGAAGTGACACACCATTCCAACCAAGAAATCCATTTGACACCAAATCCATGCTTCTTCAGTATACAAAAAAGAGCTTTCCATTTAACATTGTCAAATGCTTTTTCCATATCTATTTTACACAAAATACCTGAGTTTTTTTTACTTTAATCTGCTATCCATACATTCCCCAGCCACCAGAACACCATCTAAAATTTGTTTATCCTTAATGAAAGCTCCCTGAAAGTCTGATATCAAAAGATGCATTGTCACCTTCAATCTATTAGAT
Source organism: Papaver bracteatum (assembly GCA_023529315.1). Classification (NCBI taxonomy): domain Eukaryota; kingdom Viridiplantae; phylum Streptophyta; class Magnoliopsida; order Ranunculales; family Papaveraceae; genus Papaver; species Papaver bracteatum. Next base: position 303,600 of record JAJJWX010000188.1, read on the forward strand.
AAAACCTTAGAGAGAATTTTATACGCACTCCCTAACAAACTTAATGGTCTAAAATCTCTTGGTGAGCAAGTATCCTCCTTCTTAGGAATCAAAGAAAGAAATGAACAATTTAACTTCCAATCCCAGCTGCCAAAATTAGGAAAGTCCACCATCATCTTCATGAAGTCATCCATTATAATATGCCAACACTTCTTGTAGAATTCCATTGAAAAACCATGTGGACCAGGTGATTTATTGGCAACCATATGCTTTATCACCCCAAACACCTCTTCCTTACTAAATTCTCTTTCCATCCACACCTTTAGTTCTTCTTCTATAACTGGAAAATGCAAATTATTTATTTCAAAATAAACATTATCATGTTCTGAAAATAGAGAAACAAAATAATTCCTCATCTCTTCTTTTATCACCCCGTGATCAAAACAATATGTTCCCTCTACTTCTAACTTAGCTATTGTATTTCTCCTTCTCCCACATCTAGTTATGTTATGGAAATAAGATGTATTAGAATCACCCCATTTAAAGTTATTCTGCTTTGCCCTTGCCACTTCCTTGCTTCTCCTAGAGCTAGCTATTTTATTTTATTTTGAAATATCAATGTGTAATTTAGTGTTTTTGACGTAATTATGAAAAATCTAGCAAGACTAATCAAAATTTTACATACACCACTATCTATCGCATAATATTTTCTAATTAATATTAATCAACAATACAATACAAGTTAAAATAAAATGGTCAAAACTTAACAAAAATATTGTGTTGTGCATTGTGTTTTAGGCCATGTCGCGTGCCGTATATTTTCTTTTTTTGATCGAAAGAGAAAATTTTATTAGAATAGGGGAATGTACAGAAAGCTACCAGAGGTAGCAAAGAAATGAAAAACAGGAAAATAATAAGTTACATAAACATAGTTTCCCAAGTATTTTGGATGGAGCTTGCATAGAAGATTTTATTAGAATAGGGGAATGCCGCGTGCAGTATATCCGTGTTGCATGTTGTGCTTCGTGCTTTCCGTACTGCGTGTTATGCCGTGTCATTAGGATGGCACAGTACAACAAAAGAAGCTATCGTGTTGTGCTTGTGCGGTTCCAGGTGGTGTTATGTCGTGCTTGCTCAAATTTGAGCGTGTTGTGTTGTGCTATATAAACGTGTTTGCACAACACACTTTATTAGACCTCTATCATATAATCGCGCATTCATTTGTCAACATAATCACATTGTATCTCTGGAGTCGGGATTCTTTTTGAAGTCTATATCAAGACTTGACTTAAAAAGGGACAAAGTCACTAAAATTTATGCTCAAATCAAGGCCAGTAATGGGGAATCAGTTTTCCATAAATGAAAAAAGAAAAAAGATGGAGAATTATTTGGATGACTTTTGGTCACGCATCAAGGGGAAAGCATCTGATTTAATCAAGAAGTTTACAAGCAAATGATGCTGCATCTTTTAGCTGTAAAATTGATAATGAATTGTGTATCTCTATTGTTTAATGTTAATCGTATCGTTTATTAACACAAGATCCTCACCTTTAATCCAAGTCGACATTGCACAAGTATATATAAACTCATTAACTTGCATCATTTAATGTATAAGAAACTTCCCACTATAGTATTAATCTTACTACAAAGTAGAGATCGATCCGACGAGATATAAATGAATTCAAACCATGTAGTTGCAATGAGAAGCAATAACAAGAAGAAGCAGAAAGAGATTTGTCAGCAAACCATGAGGATCGTTGTAAACGTAATTAAGCTATCATCTATTTCTCTTGCAAGTATGAGTCTTCGAAGAACAAAACCAAGAAGTAATGCTACCGCAACTATGGCACCATCGGCACATCTTTCTGTGGGCAAACATGAGCATTCAACGATGACCAAATTGGCGATGGGTAATACTCAGGGAGTAGCGCACTCTCCACCGTTGGTAAAAATGAACTCTGGTAGCAGGCTAATGTCTCTGAAAAAGCCGCCAGAAACGAATAACTCAAAGCTCCCTTCATACGTAGTAGCGCCAGAAACAAGCACAGATGGCGAGAAGGGGTCTTCCTCGTTACATAAAAAAATTGATCAAGAACCACAACGGAAGTTGAATAGGAATGTTGATAGTGAAGCTTCGAGTTTTATTCGAAGGTTTCATGAGAAGAATCGAAAGCTTCTTTGGAATAATGGCAATTCGAAAAAGTCTTTCACGGCATCATCAAACTACATAGTATTGCCTCCTCCACCACCACCTATAACTCGCAAGTAGCAAGCAGTACATCTTCATCAACATTTATGATTAAGTAAGATTACATAATAAATTTATTAGTTTGCATGTACTGATGAATTAATTGAAGCAGACAAACATTATATATATATGGAACAAAAATTGGTAAATAAATATGAATTTGAAGTGATCAATGTTCTCAAAATGCCAATTAGAATATTTGTATTTCTCTTTCTTTTATTTTATTTTTATAGAAAGAGAAGATTTTATTAAAAAATTTAATAACATGCAAAATATAATGACATACATAAAGCAGTGCAGGATAACAAATGCAGTAGTGCAGGTTAAGAAACTTTGAACTGTAATTCCCTCTCACATGTGCCAGCTGTAACATTTGTATTTGTCGGTCAGTGTACGTTAGCATTTCTTTAAATACACACTTTGTGTGTGCTGTCCCTGTAAGAAAAGACTTTGTCTTCTCAATGAAACTGTGTGTAATAATTCTGTGATTGATACAATTCTATTATGGTATTAGAGCATGATGTGTGGAGCTGAATGAGATAGGATAAAGACCATTTTTATGTGGACCTTTGAAAAGAAGCTTCCCAGAGTGGAGATCCTTCACACAAAATCCATTAGAATCAAGTGTTAATGAGCAATGGTTATCTGAGGTGAATTTATGTATGGATAAAAGGTTATGTGAGGAGTGAGGTACAATGAGAACATCATTAAGAATGAATGAATGATCATTAGCAATTCTACTAGAGTTAGCCTTATGAGTAATACACATACCTTCACCACTGGCTGTGTGAATGAGTTCTGAGCCATCATATGGAGAGACTTCTTGAAAATCCCACTGAATACAGATCATTAGTAGGAACACTTCATTATCTCACTTGGACAAGACCAGAGATAGCTTTTGCAGTGAACTTAGTCTGTCAACATATGCAACACCCTAGAACTGTGCATATGATGGCTGCAAAACGCATTTTACGTTATGTCAAAGGCACTCTTGGATATGGCATTCACTTTACTAAAGGGAGTTCATTCTTGTTGGGTTTTTCTGATGCTGATTGGGCTGGCTGTGTTGATGACAGACAAAATTCACAGCCAGCCCTGCTTTATGTATATTAGAATCAAGTGTTAATGAGCATTTGTTATCCTGCACTGCTTTATGTATGTCATTAAAATACACAGAATCAACAAGAAGTAGAGATACTAGAAAAAATTACAAAAGATACCGTTCCAATCATAACTGAATGTGAAAAATTGAAATGAGGCGAATGACCAGCTTACTTTTACCCAAGAGAGGACCAAAGATCTGGTATACAAACTCAAATCCCCTTCGGCCTTGCACAAAGCCCAGGTTATATATCACTGCCGGAATAAGTGACCCAAATCTTTCGTCAACAATGAGTTGAACCCATTTCAACAATGCACAAGGTCGGAGAAAGACTTATAGGGAACACCTATGATGGCCAATTGTTTTTAGGAGTGAGTACCTTTTATAGTCGCTTTAGAATGCACACATAAAAACCAAGAATTATGCAGTTGAATTCCCTAATGAATGAACCTACAGTGTTAATCCTACCATGTACTTCCATTCATTTGAAAAAAAAAATTTACTTTTGGAGGGGATGACTTATTCCAAACCAACAAGTCTAGAAAGGAAAAAGTAGGCATACCTAAATTGAGATGGTTATATAGTATAGCGACTTACCAATAAAATAACCATCCTTGGATAGTCCCCACAATCTTGATTCTGCTTCTTCATTCAGTTTTGGTGGAACTGCCGCAATTAGCACCATCGAAGTCTGAAATTCAACAAACTTCAGCCTCATTAATATTCCTTTCAAAATCACAACACCAGTTTCTAGTACCTTATAGCTATCTTTTATAGTACAATGGGCTTTAACTGTTTGAGAACCCAGCCAATAGCCATACCAGAATGATGATGTTTGAGCAATGCCAGAATTAATCAAGTGTGCAGTTGACGCGATAACCCTCCAACATGATACACTATGAAGTGACTACTACCTGCAGGCGTCCACATAAAATCCACAGTCCCATATTCTTCACTAATAACGTTATGCTATAAGTTGGACTTCCCCACCACAAGTACACCATATAGTCATAGTTCTTATAGTTGATCAACCAGTAGTGTCGACCATGACTCTCTAATCTCTATCTTAAAGTTACATTTTATTTTATAATGTTTATAATTACAATTAGTCTGCTTTAATCACTTTATATAGTCGCAGTCTCACCAGCCAATCTTCATGTATCACTATATATAGAGACAGACATTCGTATCAAATACTTACAAAAATTAGCACAATATATCACTTTTACCACGTAATCTTTGATAAGAAAGAAATGCCTACTGCTAGCCAAGGAATTCCTGCTCGTCAAAGAAACACTTTCATTAGTGCCGTGCAGGTCCCTTTCATTAGTGAGGTGGTTGGCGCAGATGGGGAGGTACAACGTGAGTGCCGCTGTCATGGGTGTTTATGTTGTTGCGACAACGTAAAAGAATTGTGGGAAATACTTGTGGAAAAACTCAAAGAATTGTTCTCATGTTTTGGATCATGGTAAACTATACAAACCTTTATTTCCTTAAGCCATTCTCACATGATCATTGCATTGCTTAACTGATTTTATTTTTCTCTTTGCAGTTTTGGTAAGTGTTGTTGTTGTTGTCATGGTGATTGATGAACCTGTTGGAGTAGTGCCACATTGTGAAGCAACTCGAGCTTGTGTGCTCTAGCACTACCCCAAAACTTGCTATTCCGCAGTTTGTTTGTTTGTTTTCCTTTGCTGTTTTCGGAAATAATTTTGGTAACAATGGCCGAAGCAATCGCCTTCTTTAGGGGATTGTATCGTGTTTTCTATGGCATTTATGTTATAGCTTTACCAATAATGTCCATGTTTCTACCACAGTGACCTTGTCCTTTGTACATGTATTCTTTTTTCTTTTTTTTCTTTTTATTGTTGCTGTACATGCATTCACGCGGAGTTTTACAGGAATAATAAATAAAGTAAGATCGAATATTATTTCGACACCGAAGAACAATACAAAAACACAAAAATATATGTGGTTTGATGTGATTACCTACGTCTACGTGGTGAATGATGGATCGTATTACTTCTCACACGGTATTCTCACACGGTAAGCTCTCAAGAATAGCTACACTTAGTCTCTTTCCTCACTCACATACCTACGAAGAAGACCTGCCTCTACTTCTATACTTTAATGGATATTTATAGGCATAGGCATTCATACAACAATATTACAGTGTTAGACTATCCTTTCAACTTTGATGTTTTTGTCGGGTGACCCCGACGGGATTCTTCCGATATATGTAGCTTATGTCCTCCAGAGCTATAAATGTGTCCCGATGCTTCTTCGCATGTTACCATTAGCTCTCCCGATCCGGGTCTAATGTCTCGTTGATCATCTGTAGTCGGGCTCATTGTAGGGGCAAAATAGTGGTAATTGGATTATTGTCCCTACTTTTCATGGTCTATATAAATATCTTTATCACACAATAAATATGCTCCTCTTCATTCAAAAGCCCATCAGGGGTCCAATAAGGTTTTTATTTCTTCCAAATTTGCCCTCCCATCTATCTATCTACCTACTTCTTCTTTTCTAATTAGCAACGACGTCTCCAATTTTTTTCTCCATTTCCATCGCTCCACCACCACCAGCAACATCTCCATCACTCCACCACCACCAGCGGCATCTTCTTCGTAACCATATTCGTTTCATTCTTCTTCGTTTCTATTCCGTCGCTTCACCACCTTCACCATCTTCTCTGCCGCAACATCGTAACCTAAAATCAGAAAAGAAGCTCCACCACCACCTCTGCAACTACGACCACCTTCTCCGCCGCTAATGGATTCATATTTAATCGAAATATCATCAACAACATCTCCACCACCACCTCTGCAACTGTAACCACTTTCTTCTTCTTATTCTTTTATAAACTGAATTTGAAATCGGATTCAAATAGATCGAGATCTGATTTTCGGTTGCAATTATAGATCGATGATACCACCGGTCTCTAGAAAAGGAAGATCAGATTCTGCTGGTTGTGTTTGAAGACGAATAAGATTGAGAAGGAATTAACAGTTTGAATCTAGGTTTTACTGTTGTTGTTGAATAAATGATGATTGGATTGAAATCAAGAATAGATGGAGATTCAAAAGGATAAAGGTGTTGCTGCTGTAATTGAAGAGATGAGTTCGAATAAATGAGTTGCTGCTGTAATTGAAGCTAATGGATGAACGGGTTTTGATGATTTAGGGTTTTCCTGTGAATTAAAGGGTCGATTATGGAATGGAGTGAAAGCAGGATGAGCTGATGATAGTAATGCAAATTGAGGTATGTTTCTTTCGGTACTGGTGATGTAGATCGAGGTGGTTTTGGTTGGAATGATAAAATTGGTGTTGGATTTTGGTTTTGGTTGTTTGGTGGTGGTGGTGCTGGAGATGTGTGATTTTGTTGTTGGCAGTGTTGGTATGAGTTGTTGTGACAGAGCACTAGTACAAAAAGTCACCTAGACCACACTTGAACACCGTGTCCATAGGTCTATAGTCACGGATTTTTTTCCCTCTAAAACCGTTATGGTAGGAGGCATAACATTAGGGTACCTTTATGGCTACTTAAACTTTAAGTGACTATTTAACATAATTTTCCATAGTTATACCTCAATAACCGTGTCTATATAGTACCCCTTCAGTTTTTGTAGTACAGTCTTTTTCTTATAACCATGACCATAAGGTCCTTATAGACACACAATTTGATTGTAACATGGCTAGTGTTTCCCTTAAAGCCACAAATGTTTATATTAACCATGGCCTTCATTATCATTTAGACACACCAAATATGATTTTAGTGTGGTTATTGTATGCTCTAAAGCCATGTGGAACTGTTTTACCATGGCCATCTCTATCATTCAAACACACGAAAAATAGTTTAACGTGGACAATTCATGATTTATAGTTACTTTAAATTTGTAGCACCATGACCATCCCTATTATCAGACACCCGAAAAAACATTTGGATGTGGCCCGTTTACAAGTTATAGCTACTATAAATCTGTATCACCATGACAACTTTCCGAAAGGACACTAGTAATGGCCTCTCAAAAAATTTCAACTTTTGTAGCTCTAGTTATCCTTTGGCTATGGTTTCATATCTAAATAGTGGCTTCGTTTCCAGTATCAACCACCTATTATATCGAGTTTTGAGGGACCTATTTTCCACTTATTTGTCATTAGTACAAATTAATCACACATCTAAAATGGATCTACTTTTTATTAATCATATGTTAAATGTCTCTCATGTCTGATCATTTGTTTGAAAAACCTTAAATAACAAAAAAAATCAAATGGAAATTCAAAATAACATTCCAAGTCTAAGGTCTTGATTGTCTTGCTGGTTCTTTGAGATTTCCGTTTCCCCATCCTTCATATCTGAACCTTTCTTCAGCATCATCTTCTTAGCTCAGCACTATGTTCAGCAGGATCTATAAGTGGCTCCATCTACAGCAAAAAAGTGGATGTATAAGGCAACCATGCTACTGATCAGGATGCATAAGGTATTCAATAGCTTGAAGTTTTAGATTGGAACTAGAAATTTTATATCTAACATGCATCAAGTAACTGCCTGGAGTTATATGCATACATGCAAATTGTGGCAAAATATGTGTTCAATGGGGATAAAATATAGTCATCTCATATCTTCTAATGCTGGTTTTGAGCAAAAGCTAGGCTTAATATGGATGCATAGAAATTAATAATTGCATTCAGGCACATATCACATAGCATTATAGGACACAACATTCAGCTGCATATAGATCATATCATTCAGGTGAGTTCAAGCATGTTATGAGCTAACGATAAAGCTACACTAGCAGGCATGTGCGCATTTGAGCTAAAGATAAATATCTGATCAAGTCAAATTACTCTTTACGCAAGATTATGCTAAGACTATAAGTAGAACTGGAAACTTATCTGCTACAAAGCATTGTAATAAACTAAACATAAGCAAGCTAAAGGAGGAAAATGGAAAGATATAGGAACTAATGAATGATTACCAAAGTAAAAAGAAATCAGAAACATGTGAAATCTAATTTAACCCGCAAAGAAATAAAAAAAGGAAAGAGACCAATATTATGTTGTATGTTAAGAAAAGGAAGATTTGAGTCATTCACAATCTAAGATATAACGTCCAAATGAAGTTATCTGATCACCTTGACTACATTCACAATCTTGCTAAATTCCATTTCATCAACAATCTTTACTGATGTCAAGCACAATGCTGAGACATTTTATTTGTGTACACAAAAGGAAACCAACTTACTTGCTACACTATCTACAAATGAACATAGAAATAACTCCTCATAACAGTCATCCATATCGCAAAAAAAAAAAAAAATTGACTGAAAGAAAAGAATTAACATACCGCTCCAAAATGAGCCTTGCCTTTTACAATGGCTTAGGGAATTTCCAGCTTGGGACATAATGATGGAAGCCAGTGGAAAAGGTCAATGGGGTCCTCATTATGTGCAATCATAACCAACTGGCCATTGTTCCGCACAAACTAACACGGGAAATAAACACCACATGAAAACTTTGTCAGGAAGATTTTGTAATTGAAAGACAGTACATAGGTAAATAGGGATTAAAAAATCACTTGAGAAATCAACCCCAGCATTCGAAAAAAGAAAAATTATAATACAGTTAGAAAGGAAGAAACTAAGAGAAACTCTAGACTTGAACCATACTATTGGAAATTATTATCACAACTCAAAATAAAAACAAGGTTAAGCCATTAGACTAAATGAAATTGAACGACATACATGAAAAAAGAGAACGCATACCTCTATGCCGGTGGCATTCCATAACTGATGCAAATTGAAGGAAAGTTACACTCTCGCAAGAGTAACTGGTCGAGGTCAACAGCTCCGCTCACTCTTTTGACAAAGGAACTATATGGAAGATCATCAGCTTGTGGCTTTTCTTCAATTTGATCAATTTTATGCGGTGCTGAGCAAAAAAAAAAGTAATCAAGTAATGTGTCAAACATATTCGAAATTCAATACACATAAATGTTAAGTAAACTGTACGTGAGTTTCTTGGATGTACAAATATCCATTTAGCTCCTTCAGATCCTATACTTGTATCTATAAGTTCTCCACTTAACTTGTGAAGAATAATCCCACCAACAATTATGTACTCATAGTTCTCCCTTTCATCAATCCCACATCCTGCAAACTGCACAGTAGAACCAATTAGAGAACACGAATAGTTAACAACATCCAGGGAAAATACAGAGACAGGATTTTGTTTGTAGAGTACGCAAACAAATTCACTTTATGAAACCAAAACTGAAAAAGTATTATGTACTACCACACTTTGTACCACTTTACCTAATCTGATTGCCCTTAGAATTTAACGGAGCATTCCTAAGATGTCCAAGCATAACATATCCAAAATTCACATGATTCTAACGGTTCATAAAAAAGATATACACACTTCAACATGGCTGCTTTCAGCATCTAACAAACAGAATTCAGTTACGCGTATACCACACTTTGGTGTACCTAAACTTATCAGAACTTCATGAAATTTTTACAGTACGTTTCTTACATATAGATAAACAACAAGTCCAAAATTCACCTTATTCAAACGGTTCGTTAAAAATATATACACACTTCAACATGGCTTCTTTCAGCATATAACACACAAAATTCAGTTACGATTATAACACAGTTTGGGGTACCTAATCTTATAAGAACTTCATGAAATTTTTACAGTAAGTTTCATACCTATAGAGAAATAGCATGTTAAAAATTAAGATTCATCCTATATATGTATAATGAGACGCACCCATTGAGAATAGGCTGTTTAGGATATAAATTCTGCAGAATGTAGCCATATATTATGCAATGTTGGCAGTCGTAAACAGGACCTGATCGTCATGAAATTTTTATTGTATCATTATAAGTTAACCAAACACAACATACTAAAATTTCATTGCATTCTAACGGTGAATCTAAAGATATCATTAAAACTAAAAATAGATATAATTAGCAGCTTCCTCTGAAGTCGAAAACGCAACAAATACAGAACCCCTGCTCTGGCTGTGTGGATCAAGCATGACCTGAAACAATAAAGAAGAATATGTACTTCAGTTAATATTACATCAACTTGGTCACATTTTCACTATTACATATAAATCCTAATGCATCTCCAAGATGATGCCAGTACTGTGAAAAGCCATACCTTGCAAGATGTTATAGTGCCAAACTCATAGAACAATTCCTTCAGGTTTTCATCCTTGATGGTATCCAATACGTACCAATAGTAGGAATGGTGGTAACAATCTCTCCCAACTTGAGCTTATAAAGTATTGTAGTCTTACCAGCAGCATCTAGACATACTATACGAATTCTCATCTCCTTCTTGGCAAATAGCCAACTAAATAACTTGGTGAATGACAGCCCCATCTTTGCCTGTATCAAAATCAACACACAACACACAAAAAAAAAAATCAAAATCTAATCCCATTACCTTAACCAACACAGAATATTGTTTTCAAATCATTCATAAATCCCTAATCGCCTGGATTCAAATCATTAATCTACATATATTCAATCGATTCAAAAATCATTTTGAAAAAAAAAATCTACATATAATCCAACAATCACCTGGACCCCATATGTAATTCATCCTACCCTTGTTCTTAAGCTCATTAAAAATCTACCTTATTTGCAGTTGACTGAACAGATATGAAACCCCCATCGATCTCAACTTGCCAATCCTCTTACCCATAAAACAATTAATACAAAACATAGCACCATCTTCTGGAATCAAATCCACTACCATCTCTTCTATCTTAGTAAAATTCATCAGCTAAAATTCATTCGATCCCTAAACCATATCAAATCACTTTAAATCCTTCTCGCCAGAAGCAACAACCTAATCCACATTCTTCAACTGAGTTCTCGATTAAATTTCCTCCACAGTCTAAGATCCAATCTCCTTCAATCAACAGTTATAAACTCCCATTAAACCACCGTCTCTATCTCAATCAAACCTTAGATTTTTTATTCTTGTCTACAACAACAATCAAATCGAGAGAAACCCCAAATTTACTCTCAAACTCTCACTCCTGAGGATCTCAAATTCTTCTCCTCTAATTCTTCACCATCTTTAATCTCGAGCTCACCTTGTACTGATTTCAGAACTAACTTGAACCCAATCTTCAATTTCCTTATAAAATTCGAAATCTAGTCATTAACAGACCCTTAAGCAATCTCCATGAAATTCGCAGTACCATCGTACACAAACTCTAACTTCCGATGAATATCAACAACAGAAAATACACAAATTCATCCATATTCGAATTTACTGGTTAGGGTTTTCTTAGGGAGGCGGAAGAGATGAGAGGAAACTGAAGAAGTAAAGAGAGAGAATTTTCTTTTTCTTTTTATTTTATATATAAAAATATTTGAATGGTAAAGATTTGATTAGGGAAGGTCATGCGGATCATGGATGTCTGTGAACGGTAGAGATTTGGTTAGGGAAGGTCATACGGATCAACCCACTAAATGAGAAGTTTGTGTTTCTTTGCTAAACTAAATTCGGTTTTATGTTCAAATTTCGATATGAAAAAAAATATAAAAAATCTATCAATAAATTGAAGATATTATTATGAACCTTTGGTTATAAAAAAATCCGAAAAATATATGGTAATGAAGTTGAAAAATAAGATATGAATTAGATAATTGGTATGTTTCCTTGTGCTTTTGTGCTTCTTCTTTGTGATTTCGGTTTAAATTTTGACTTGTCACAAAGGTCATGAAGTAATTTCGAGTAGTCATATAGGTCATGAAGTATCTTTAGTTCACACTGGTAGACTCAATAAGTATAAAATTTAAGTTCATACTTCAAACTTTGCATGATACATCATCAAAATCGATAAAATATGGAACTTTAAATATGATATAAAGACATACAAACTATGAAGCACGAAGCTTCGGGAGGGTTCTGACTTTAAACTTAACATGAAACATCATCGAAATTGATAAATATGAAGCTCAGTGTCGATTCGAACTTCAAATGTGGTATAACGACATACGAACTATGAACCAAGAAGCTATGAGAGGGTTCTGTCTTCAAACTTAGCAGGATACATCATCGAAAACGATAAAATATGGAACTTAGGTGTTGATTCGAACTTCAAATGTGGTATAAATACATGCAAACTATGAAGAGGGAAGCTCCAGGAGTATTCAGACTTCAAACTTAGCATGGCACATCATCGAAATCGATAAATATGAAGCTCAGTGTTGATTTGAACTTTAAATTTGGTATATCGTCATACAAACTATGTTAAGTTTACATGTAATATTCTGGCATATTGTATGCATACCCTGGACCCGAGATTGAAACCTGGCCGTGAGTGGACTACTATAATTCGGAAACTTCGTAAGAACGATGAATCCGTCCATTTACAGGTAAGATTCCTTCGTTTCTTTGTGCTTTCTCTTTGTGTTTTTGTGCTTTCTCTTTGTGATTCCGGTTTGGATTTCGACTAGCCGCATAAGTCATGAAGTAATTTTAAAAAATCATACAGATCATGAAGTAGCTTTAGTTCACACTAGTAAACTCAGGATAGCATGATACATCATCGAAATCGATAAATATGAAGCTCAATGTCGATTCGAACTTCAAATATGGTATAACAGCATACAAACTATGAACTGTGAAGCTCCAGGAGGGTTCAAACTTCAAACTTATCATGATATATCATCTAAATCAATAAATATGAAACTCAGTGTCAATTCGAACTTCAAATATGGTATTACGACATAAAAACTATGAACCAAGAAGCTTTGGAAGGGTTTTGACTTCAAACGTAGCATGATATATCATTGAAATCAATAAATATTAAGCTCATAGTCGATTGGAACTTCAAATATGGTATAACAACGTAGAAACTATGAACCAAGAAGCTCTGGGAGGGTTCTGACTTCAAACGTACCATGATATATCATTGAAATCGATAAATATGAAGATCATAGTCTTTTCGAACTCCAAATATGGGATAACAACATATAAAATATGAATCAAGAAGCTCTAGGAGGGTTCTGACTTAAAACATAGCATGATACATCATAGAAATCGATAAACATGAATCTCATCGTCGATTCGAACTTCAAACTTGGTATAATGGCATATAATCTATGGACCATGAATCTTTGAGAGGGTTCTGACTTCAAACTTAGCGTGATACATCATCGAAATTGATGAATATGAAGCTTAATGTCGATTCGAACTTCAAATTGTGGTATAACGACATATAAACTATGCATACCATGCTCCGAGATCGAAACCTGACCGTGAGTTGACTACTCTAAGTCAGAAACTTGGTAAGAACGACGAATCTATCCATTTATAGGTAAGATTCCTTCGGAATATTCTATGAAACCTCAAACAAACCTATTTTTGCATATTGTATGCATACCAGGCTCAGAGATAGAAACTTGGCCGCGAGTTGACTACTATAAGTCAGAATCATATTGCAGTCGACACTACATACCAGGCTCAGAGATCGAAACTTGGCCGCGAGTTGGCTACTATAACTAATAACTCCAGACATTATTATGTATTGAAGACCGACAAAAAAAATGTATAGGAGTAAGCATGCATAGTTCATCATATTATCATGAGCTTGGTATACTGGTTATTATTGACCATTGAGTAAAATTAAATTAAATTGGATCCAATTTATGAATAATTAGTCAAAGTAAGCATGCTCTAGAAATGTTATGGGAAGCTTGATTACTATTGGATAATTAAGCATGCCATACATAGTCTGATTCGATAGCATTGAGCATGATATAGTTATTTTGGAGGAGTGGATTAAGACTAAGTTAAATTTGGTCGAGATCATGGATGATTAGTCAAGGTAAGCATGATATAACAATTTTTTGGAAAAAGTAAGAATAATTGCGATGAATTAGATGAAATTAGGCAGAGAATCAGTCATACTAAGTCTAATCTGATAACATTGACCATACTTTAGTTAGTTTTGATATAATAGATTCAAATTGAGTTTAAGCTAAGTCACCCAATGATTTAAACACACAAAAAACATCTTCGTGTAGCCATAAATTAAATAAAAAATTATAAGATAAGTCGTGTATCCATGTGTCGCTCTTTTTCCACGTTAATCAAATGTGTTTATTACTTAACATCGACTTGCCTAATAAATCATACACTATGGACACATTAACAAACCGAAGTGGCAAAAAAATCATCTTTTAGACTCATGCGATGAGGTGTGTCTAATGTCATCCTGAAAAATGGACACATAAACAATTCACCGGTGTGGCCATATACTAATTTATGGCTACAGATCATGGGTTTAAACTTAAACCCATGATCAAATAGTGTTCTTTGGCTACACGTCATGGCTTTAGACTTAAACTCATAACCAAATGGTGTTCTTTGGCTACATGGTGACCTAAAACGTGGCAAAAATAACACTATAGTTTCAATTATAACTTGTATCCACGCAAATTACCCAAAACGTGGCTAGGATCTGAAACCAAAAGTGTGGCCTATGTTACTTTTTGTACTAGTGGATATTAAAGCCTCTTGTTGAATGAAACATGGTGGTTATCTGGGTTGAAGCAGGAAGTGATATTGGATCAACTATGGTTGTTGATCCATATATTTTGGATCAACTATGGTTGTTGATCCAACTGCAATGGATAAACATCCATTGTTGATCCAACTGAAATGGATAAACATCCATTGTTGATCCAACTGAAATTGGTGATGAAAGAGGTAGAATTGAATTCATTTTAAAACATCCATTTTAATTGGTGATGAAAGAGGTTGAATTGAATTCTCTTGAATTTATTAATTTATCTTTTGAAGTAGCTAGCATGATTCTTCTTTGTTTTTGACTTTTGAGTTTGATTTTGGAGTACATTTTTGATTCATCCCAACATATTTGGATTCTTAATATTTTCACAAGCCTGTTTTTGTTATTCCCAACATTTGAATTTATGTTTTGTGAATCTAGTATGCTCAATTGTTTATCTTCTCTGAATTGTGTGGTGAATGGTACTATAAGGATGATTGATTAGATAATGTGCATTATATTAGTAGAAATTGAGTTGTTGGTGTTGTTTTCCATGAATCTGGAATTGTTGTTGATTAAATAGTGTGCATTATATGTTTTTATGGGATCAACTTCTATTGTTGATCCAACTGCAGTGGATAAACTTCTATTGTTGATCCAACTGCAATGGATAAACATCCATTGTTGATCCAACTGAAATGGATAAACTACTGTTGTTGATACAAAATTATCTGAATCGATGGTGGCGGCGGCAACAATGGCGGTGGTTGCTGCTATGGATTATTAATGTTGGTTTGATGGTTTTATTGGTGGATCTGAAACTGCAGCTGATGAAATGGTAGCATTTTTCCATCAGCATGGATAAACATCCATTGTTGATCCAACTGCAATGGATAAACATCCACTGTTGATCCAACTGAAATGGATCAAGTACTTTTTTCTGGGTTTTTTGGTTTTTTTTAATAGACTATGAAAATAATTTCCCTCGGTCTGAACCAGTGGCGGCGGCGGTGACGGTGGTGACGGCAGCGGTGGTGGTGACAGTGGTGGTGGCAGCGACGAACTTGTGGTGGTGGTGGCAACAAACTAGTGGTGGTGGAGGACTAGTGGTGGTGTAATGGTGGCGGTGAAGGAGTGGTGGTGTAATGGTGGCGGTGAAGGAGTGGTGGTGGAATATTTGTGGTGATGGTGGTTGGTGAATGGTGGTGGTGGAATGGTAGTTGAATATTGATGGTGGTGGTGCTAGTGGTGGTGGTGAAGTGGTAGTGGAAGAAATTTGTTCCATTTTAAAATAAAGAAAAAATATTATATGGGTGAGGGTATTAAGGTAATCTAATATTAAATGGATAAGGTTATTAAAAAAGGAGGGACATATTTATTATGGCATAAGGATATATTTGTAGGAAGTTAAAAGTAGGGATATATAATTAATATACCCGGCAAAATGTCGCTCGACCAATAGGAGTGCGCATCAACATTAAGAGAGCGAGGCAATATCAAGGTTACGCGTTATTTATACATTTCAAGAGTGCGCATTATTTATACATTTTCTTGGTGAGCGTCATTTATCAACAGAGCCGCGCTGCGCTCCAATATCAATAGAGTCGCGCTTCAATAATTGAAATAAAGGGGTTTATTAGTTGTATTGCACTACATATTATATGTCATCCACTATGTAAACATATATATATAAAGAAAGACAAGAGAGAGAAGAAGAGGTCAATTTTATCTTTTGTATTGTCATCTTCTTCCTTCATCACAAAACTAATCTAGAGCTCTCCAAACTTCATTAATGGAATCTTATGTAAAAACCAAATAATTATAGTGAAGAACCATGGATGTAGATCACATTGATCGATCCATGTAAAAAATCTGGTGTCTTCATTTACATTTTAGCACTTTCATCTATATCATTGATTGATTGTGAAATAGATTTAGATTTAGAAAATATCATAAGCCACTATGGGAAATACAGTGATCAACTACTCTCGAAAAGAGTTGTCATAATATACGACGACGTTTATTGATAGGTTGCATAAGGGGGGGTTGTAGAAATTCCTCAAATCTATACAACTCTTCAGATAGAGTCGTAAACATAGTTGCAGTTTAGTTTTGTACAATGCTTTTGTCAGTTTTCAAAGTCTTTCGAAATTTGCTCTTAATTCCTAACATAACTCTTACCCGGGTCGTGAAAGTAACTCCTACACTACACTTGTTTGGGTTTTAGCACATTCGTTGACAACTATAGTTAGAGTTGTATGTCAATTCTTTGACAACAATGGGAAAAGTTATATGACAATTCTTTGACAACAATGGGAAAAGTTGTATGACAATTCTTTGAAAACTGTGGGGAGGGTTTATATCATCTCGTTGACAACTATGGGAAGAGTTGTACGTCACTTCTGACAACTCTAATTCTGAGTTGTGGTACAAATTGGATTTTTGTTTTTAAAAAAAATTGGGAATTTAGATACAAAATTAAATCTCTAATTCTTTAATAACCATATATTTACCAGAAACACAATACATAAATTTGCTTGTACCTCTCAACTCTGCATTACAGTGTCACCATAATTGCACTTGCAGCTCAGTTTCATACACTGCAACCCTAAGCATACATCTAGTATTCTAGTTCATACACATCTCATTCAATTACTCATAGCAACTACCGCAATCTATGTCAGTCCCAATTCAAATCATTGTTGTAGCTTCTGAAAGCAACACAACCAGTTCATATTATTCGCCATCACTCCCACAAACTTATCACTGTCTCAGCAGTTGTAACCCTTAAACAACAAAGGCAGCCAACACCTCCATTTTCATTCCACAGTTCACCTGCAATGTCTCAGACCACAACCTTCACAACATAAGCACCCACCAGATTCACTTTCCTCAACCTAGCAGACTCTCATCATCTCCATTGTTCATAATTCACAGCCATTCTAGTTAACAGATCAACCATCCCCATATTTGCATCTCCATCACTTGCACAATCATGTGCAGTACCATCCTAACAAAATAGCAACACCAACTCCACCTGCATCACATCATCTCTTGCACGTACTATGAAAACTTAAGAATGGATTGATATTTTCCATCACATTTAGATATGTATTTTTGCGGACTCATGTGTCCATCCACCAAATCCTAAATATTTAACAAGCCACAAGTGAATGATTGAAAACATAAGAAAAAATGAGCTATGAATTATGAAACATCAGGTTCAGAACAGATCAAAACTAATAATCCCAAGGAAGATCAGGTCAATTAACGTGCATACCCAACAAAGGTACTGACCATATATACAGACTCAAGCCCGAATAAAAAATGAAGTAAGTATTGTACATACAAATAACAAGATAACATACGCATTCAACCTCTGTCCAATTAAGATTAACAGTGTACCACATAAACAGAACCTTACTGTCAAAGGTATAAGAACAAACAATTTCCAAAACCATATAAAGATTGATGTGAGATCAAAATACAGAACGCCCAAAAAAAACATACAAGGGAATGAAATTGAAGCAAACAAGGTGAAAGACATACATATTTGATTCAGCTCTAACATGAGTGTAAAGAATGGGAGAATGGATGAACCCACATTCACACAGGATACACCATGTTAAAGAATAAGAACTAAGTCCTACACTAACTTCGGATTCAAACAAAGTCCTAACCTGTCTATTCCATCTATTACATTTACCTGAACATCAATCATTCCATCTAACCAACAACACTAACTCGAAATCAAGTTCAGGATTTTGCAACTTCAATTTCACCATCTGCAACTTAAGAACTGAAATATGTTTTTGAATGGAAGTTGTTGGAAGAACTGGAAAAATCAAAATCTCACCAATCAAACCCAAAAAAAAAAAATGCAAGTCAATTGAAAAACAAAAAACGAACCTAGATGATTAACAATAACAACCAATTGAAATTTCTTAGTTTTTTTTATGTTTAAGAAGCTTGATATAACCAACTCCTCTTTATTTCCACTTATTTTCATCTTTATCAAATCGACATAGTTTCGCTTTTCTACACATAATTAATCAACAAATCATAAACGAAAATCAATTTTGAATCAAATCAAATCAAATTGAAAAAGGTAATAAGTAGAGAGATTGAGATTTGGATAATGTATACATACAAATTGAGCAAAACATCTTCAATTCCTCGTCTGCAACTTAAATTTCACCAATATCCCGATTTCTTCATCATAATAACCACCACCATCAGATCTTGATTTCATCTTCTCAAACCCCTAAAATCCAGTGAACCCATCTCTGTAACTTCAATCACCACCTTCATTCTCCCACTTATCCATTAATTCAGCAACATAAGATTCATTTCTTCGACCTACTCTTCTCAGCAAAGCAAACTTCGTACATCTATTATTTTTTTCTTGACTTGGCCTTAGAGATCTCTCTAAACTGAACAAGCACATCCTTGATTTCATTTAAGTGAAGAAATCGAAGAAGAATGAGACGTTAATGACAGATATTTAGTATCTAGATTAACCGCACCACTAGGTTTTTCTTCTTTTTTCCGGCTAGAAGCTGTATTTTAAATCTTTAAATTGAGATTCAGGATCGATTAGAGTTTCAGAAAACGGTTTTGGGGGTAAGAAATTTAGAGTGAATTGAGAAACAAACTGGATATTTAGGGTTATGAAATTGGATTTTCTGAAAGAGATTTAGCGTTAGAAGATGAAGGTTTAGAGTAGGAAAATGGGAGAAGTTAGGGTTTGCAGAGAGAGAGACGGAGGTAAGAGGCGGAGAATGAGTAGAGGTTTTCTCTCTCCATCATTTAGTGTAGATAACTCAAAAATACTCTGGACCGTAGATAAGGAGGTCATACAGATTTCATAAAATTATGGGACGGTGTAGATTCACTTTAGGATACTCATACGGATTGAGAAGCTTGTGTTCTTCTCTTTGTGCTAGTTTAAACTCATGTGTTCGGTTTAATTATAAACTTTCGATATGAAAGAAAAAATAAAAAAAAATATTAATAAATTTAGGACATTGTTATCAACATTCTGATATAAAAAAATCCAAAAAATGTATAAGAATGAAGATGAAAAATAAGAAGTGAATTTGATAATTGGTGTGTTTCTTTGTGCTTTCTCTTTGTGCTTCTGGTTTGAATTTTGACTAGTCACACAGGTCACGAAGTAATTTCTACTATTCATACAGGTCATGAAGTAGCTTTAGTTCACACTTATAGATTCAAGAAGCATAAAAACTATGAACCAAGAAGCTCTAGGAGGGTTCAGACTTCAAACTTTGCATGATACATCAACGAAATCGATAAATATGAATCTCAATGTCGATTCGAACTTTAAATGTGGTATAATGGCATGCAAAATATGAACCAAGAACCTCCGGGAGGGTTTTGTCTTCAAACTTAGAAGGATACATCACCGAAATCGATATATATGAAACTTAATTGTTGATTCGAACTTCAAATATGATATAACGGCATATAAACTATGAACCGAGAATCTCCGGGAGAGTTCATACTTCAAACTTAGCATCACACATTATTGACATCGATAAATATGAAGCTCATTGTCGATTCGAACTTCAAATGTAGTATAACGGAATACAAACTATGAACCAGAAAGAATCTTCGGGAGGGTTCTACACCGTGAGTGGACTACTATAAGTCGGAAACTTGGTAAGAACGATGAATCCATCCATTAACAGGCAAGATTCCTTCGGAATATTCTCCAAAACTTTAAACAAACCCTATTCTGACATATTGTATGCATACCCTGGCTCCGAGATCTTAACCTGGTCATGAGTGGACTATTATAAATTGAAAACTTGGTAAGAACGATAAATCCATCCATTTATAGGTAAGATTCCTTTGGAATATTCCACGAAACTTTAAACAAACCCTATTCTGATATATTGTATGCATACCCTAGCTCCGAGATCAAAATATGGCTGGGAGTGGACTACTATAAATCGGAAACTTGGTAAAAACGATGAATCCATCCATTTACAGGTAAGATTCCTTTAGAATATTCCCCGAAACCTTAAACAAACCATATTCTAGCCTATTGTATGCATACCTTGGCTCCGAGATCGAAACCTGGCCGGGAGTGGACTACTATAAGTCCGAAAGTTGGTAAGAACGATGAATCCATCCATTTATAGGTAAGATTGCTTCAGAATATATCATAATTAAATATCACAGGTTCAAATATTACTAGAGTTAGACCTGAGTTTCTCTTTCGGATGAACTGGAGACGAAATATATCAGAATTAAACATCACGGGTTCAAAGATTACTAGAGTTAGACCTGAGTTTCTCGTTCGGATGAACTGAAGACTAAATATATCAGAATTAAACATCACAGGTTCAAAGATTACTAGAGTTATCCCTGAGTTTCTCGTTCGGTTGAACTAGAGACTAAATATATCAGAATTAAATATCACAGGTTCAAAGATTACTAGAGTTAGACCTGAGTTTCTCTTTCGGATGAACTGGAGACGAAATATATCAGAATTGAACATCACAGGTTCAAATATTACTAGAGTTAGACCTGAGTTTCTCGTTCGGATGAATTGAAGACTAAATATATCATAATTGAACAACACATGTTCAAGGATTACTAGAGTTAGCCTGAGTTTCTCGTTCGGATGAAATGAAGACTAAATATTTCAGAATTAAAAATCATAGGTTCAAATATTATTAGAGTTAGACTTGAGTTTATCTTTCGGATAAACTGGAGATGAAATATATATGAATTGAAAATCACAGGTTCAAAGATTACTAGAGTTAGACCTGAGTTTCTCGTTCTGATAAACTAGAGACGAATTATATATGAATTGAATATCACAGGTTCAAAGATTACTAGAGTTAGACCTGACACTAGTGGAAAATGGGGTTTTAATGACCCACATCCTCGACCCTCAATGGCGATCAACGGACCGTGGACCAGTCAAGACGGTCGTACATTTAATAAAAATGCGGAGCACAACCCAGAGTGTTAAAAACGGTCGTTGTTTAATTTTTTTAATTATGCTTATATCCCTGAATCATCAACCCATACCGCGACTGCGTTACCTAGTTGAATCAGTGCTACTTTTCCTAGGTAGGACCTTCCTTTTCTCGCCAGCGTCATCAATGCTATCTCTTCTGCATCCTCTTTATCTCTCCTCACCTACGTTAATAGATGTTATCTCCTCCACATCCTTTCTATCTCTCCATTAGTTCACTCGTAGTGAAAAAAAAAAGTCATTCGTAGAGTAAAAACAAGACCACCCAAAATTTCTCCTCCTCTCTCAGAACTGCACCATAGAAATCTAATGAAGTCCTTATATCAGAAAACCTCACTAAGATTAACCTTTTACATCTCTCAATTATACAAAAGTTAGGTTTAATTTTCAAAATCATCGTGTATAGGTACAGTTAGGGTTTTTGATTGAAGTTTTCTTTTCCTTATTTTTTTCTTTTAATGGTCGATTTTCTTTATGGGGGTATAACAATAATTGTTTTGTTGGTTGATTTCAGGTAAATCTCAACAGCTCTAGTTGTAGTTGTTCATCAGGTACAGTTAGGTGTTGGATTTAAGTTTTCTTTTTCTTTTCTTTTTCTTTTACTGGTCGAATTTGGTCACGGGGGTTTAACAATTATTGTTTTGTTGTTTAATTTCAGGTGGATTTCAACAGCTTATGTTGCAGTTCAGATTTTCATCATATATAGGTACAGTTAGGATTTTATTCGATTTGGTTTCTTTTACTTAAAAGTTTAGATGAAAGTGATTCTCTTATTTTGTCACCCAAAATTTCATGTTTTTTTTTTAAACAATTGATTTCTAGGGTTTCGATTTAAAGATTGGGAATAAGTTTTTATATTTGAGAGTATAATATTGTAGATAAACAATTCGATTGATAGATGATTTATTTATATTTTTATTTTGATGTGTTTGTTTTAGGGTCTGGAACTGATTTACTCAGAAATATTCAGGGAGTTCTTTCTTCATTTTAGTGATTTTATCTTGTAAGTTCTTAATCCGTTCTTGATCTATAACTTTTCATATTTTTTCTTTTTGTTTTCAATTTTATATATTTTGACTTGATTTATTGGTTTTGGTTTTTGATTTTATCCTATTTTGTTAAATGGCAGAAGGGTATTCTTCAATTTTCAGAAATGGAGATGGAATAATAGTTCTTACTGCAGATGAAGAGGTAGAAGCTTCTCAAGAGGCTACTAAGAAGGTAATTTGAAATTTTAATGAATTCCTATTCTCTGTTAAATCAACGGGTATTTGAAATTGTAATTCTCTTTATGAAGGAATCTGATGTTAATATTTTTTTTTACTTGTGTTATTTCTCAACATGGCTACGTAGATGCTGGGGATGCAAATGGTCAGATTCAGTCACAAGAAAGGGCCACGCCTCCTATTATTCAGGACTTCGGATACTTATATGTGCTATGCTCCTAATGCATATCCATCAGCATCTTATTATTATTCAGGTACACTTTGTTTCTTATATTGCTATTGTAAGGATAAGAAAATAAAAAGACATCAGTTTGTGTCAGTAAATATAGGTAGGAAAACTTGTTGAGATGGTGAAGTAAACCTCTCGCATGCTTCAATTGTGTTCCATTGAGTTTTACTTTAGAGCTAGTTGATGACAGCATTGATCAGCTCCCCTTTACCTCTTTGTGGGTGAATTGATCTATTTCAACTTGAAGAATTATGGTCTTCTATGCTTGTACAACACTTGCAGATAGTTTATTGTTTGGGGTCTCACTCTTTTCTTATGTGTTTTTCCAGGTGGTTATGAGAATGGTGTGACTGGAGATTGGGCATGTAAAAACCCAATAGTCGTATTTTGATTATTGACTAATCAAAGTATATTTAGGACCTTTTAGTTCTCAATACTTTACAATTCATGATTATCCAAACCATAAGAGTATGTAAGTTTTGTTTTACTGTAGAAGTGTGATTTCTGGAAATACTTAGAATTTGGAAATTGTATGCTTTTTTTTTTTTTTTTTGCTAATGTGTCAGGGTCTAGTAAATTAGGGATTCTTACAAGTAGGGCTTAGTGCTGAATATTGTGTTTTGTAGTGGGCTTCTTCTCTGATCAGATTAGTTTAGAAAAAGAATAGCGTAGATGTGGTGAATACCTACCTTGACACATAGAGTCACAATCTGTTAAGGACACTTTGGCAAGGAAAGAAAAGGATTTGATAAAACTCTCGAACTTATCTTCTTATCTCAATGCCTGTAACATAGAAAATTCATGAAAAGCTAAGTGAAAAGAGAAAGAGCAAGGGAAATGAGTGAATTTTGATTTAAGTTTCTGTTTTCATCTGAGAAGAAAGAAAGTTAGGAGCATGAACTCTTCAATTATTAGAATTCCTGTAGAAGACTGAAAGATAGCTAAAAGAGCTTCTCTATGTTCTTGGCTGAAGATTAAGGGTAAGAATTCGATCTTGTTTGTATATCTTGTTTCAATTAATTGGATTCGTGTTCACTGATTCTACAGCCAACGGAAATTGTATTCAATGATTATGTTGCTCATAATACTACTTAATCGTCTAAATTTGTATATATAAAACTTAGGGTTTCTTTTAGAAATGGATTTCATCTCTTCCTGCAGCTGAAACACGATAGAATTATAACTCAAATTAAAGATGGGATTTGTGAATTATATGATTTGTTGAACATCGAGAATCTTAGGGTTCTTTTGAATCTATTCTTTTCACAATTTCTTTCTGCTGATTCATGATTCAGATAGACCTATGCTAGGGTTAAGAATTAGACATTTTGAGATAATACTTGATACCGTAAATTTTAGGTTTGATATGAGAATTGGTTGAACTGAAATGCACAACAACACTTCAGAATGTTTATGTATAATCAGGTGTTCTTTCAACCTTGTTGTTAATTGTTCAACTCTGGGGAATTAACTTAAATAGTTTATTAATATTTCTACGAACCATGTTAACCTCTAATTTTGCCTATCTCTGTCTAAAGTGACTTAGGGAGTTCATTTGAAATTGATTCTTGGATTTTCAGATTACTATGATATAATAATGTTAAGATTTTGATAGATATTTAATATCATGAAACTACAAATCATCATGGAATTTGGGTTATAGAGGAAAGCTAGATAAAAGGAATTAAACATGCTGTCAGATTTATCTTATATATTTTTGGATGGTTTTGAACTGGTGTTGGCCATGTTTAATGTTGAACTGGATTGGGGACTAGTTCAACATTTGGTAAGTTTGCATTGTTTGAAATTCAACTTTAATGATTTTATTTGAGAAGTGTAAGTATCCACTGAGTTCGTTGGGCTCACTCTTTCCATCTCTTTTAGTGGCAGGTAACCGTGATGTAAGTGGTGACGACTTGGGAGAAGGAGAGTTTAACGTTTGGGTCGAGTAAGGTGTTTGGTTGTGTATAGGGAGGTAATTGTCGATAACTTTTTGGTGGGAAGTCCTGTGTTGGTAGTCCTTAAGGACAATTTACTTTTTGCTTGCAAGTATGTATAGTGTGTATAAGTATCTATCACAACACACGATGTTTGTAATTACCTAGAAATATTATGAATATGCAGTATAGTCTCTGCAGTATCTTTTGAGTACCTCTTGTAGTGTTTGTACATTTTGAAACACTATCAAATATAATGAGTTAGGTGTTAAAATCAAGCAGGTTCAGTTATTCACTTAGTTTTGGGAAAACTCTTCTCGTTTTCTTATCCTAAATTCTAAGAGACTGTGTTTTAGACAAATTAGTACTTTGAGTACTGAATTTATACTTTAATTATAGATTACTGAAAGAGGAACGCTACGGGGTAAAGGATTACTCTAGATATATGTATCAAGATGGAGTGGAGATGACACATGTATGTCGTTCGGGTTGATGGTTTTGCTCTATAGTATTTATTAAGAATTAGTTGTCCTGTCTCGATTTGATTTCACCTAATGTGTATTCGTTCTTCCTTTCCTTAGCTGCTTTACCACCATGGTTCTCCTGTTCCTACCATGGGACATGATGGACTGTACGGGCCTCAGCACTATCAGTTTCCTATTCCTTGCTATCAATCACCAACACCACCTCCCAGAGACCGTATTCATCTAACCAAACTTCTGTTGCGCCAACAGATGTTCCCACTATTGTTGCTGCAGACCAGGCCCCTGCATAAGTAGAAGTCGTTAATGGAAATGCTAATGGTGTCTTGAAAGTAAGTGCTGGTGGAAACAACAATAATGGGGCTGTACTTGTAAAATCTGCCAATTATAAACTCTTATAGTAGTAGTAGACAAACTCTGGTGATGAGGTTGTTTGTCTATTCAGAGAAACAACTGGTGGTGGTGGTGTTGTATAGTGATGATGACTGATTTTTACCTTTTACTGTTACAGATTCAGGACTTCTCATGAATTAGAGAATGGATTTTGAAAAGATTCCAAAATTCAAAGCTAGGCCATTGAATAAAAAGGTAAGTTAACTTTCCTTTTAGTTTTTGAAAACATTTGGGGTTGAGATAACATTTATACCTAGTATTAACAAGTTTAAGTATTTTCTACCAGATTTTTGAGAACAAAGGAGGCTTTGGATGCAACTCAACATCAGGTGACAAAGCCTCGGGAGTTCCACTTTGCAATTGATGAAAGGATTCATCCTGTAAGAACAGTTTTTGAGTTGTTTGACAAGGTATAGACAACATTATCACTTTTCTCCTCTTCTTATCTGAAATTAAAATCTATATATATAATTGGATATTCATTATCAAAAATGTTCTCTTACATATTTCATTTCCATCACACTGAGAAGCCACTTCCAAGGCTCACAACACAAAACCCATTTCATCTCCACAAATAGGTAATTTCTCAAACAACATTTTGCTTTAGTTATATTATTTGTAACTTATGAAGGTAATGATGAATGAATGATTGACATGCAGCTGGAGAGTCTTCCACATTGTCAAAGGATAAGGCTGGGGTTAAGGGAGCTTCAAATCCCAACATGAGGTGACTATCAAGAATTTCTGGTAACTGCTCGGACCAAGCTTTGTTTATTCTTTCCATGCTCTGTTAGCTTTGCAGGTGTTCGATGTAGTCTAATTCATTTTAGACAAGCAAGTCGTTAATTAGTTCTCTTGTTATAGATTTATATTGCTAATGGTTTAAATGCTCATGATGTAACACCCTGAGTTCCGGACCAGGGTCAAACCCGTATGGAGATCCGAACTCGAAGAGTTACGGGTCGGGAAGAGACTTATGCATACATATTTTTGCTAATTTACTTTTGCACAAAACATAGTTGAAACTTTATATAACATAAACTGGAGCATATAAATCCGCTTATTATCTTAACAACGATTTCAAGCAAACATATTATTTCAAATTACATTTTAAGCAACACAATTAAGCAATTCAATCACTAAGCTACTCATTCCTAGCTTTCGCTGCGCCATTATGATAAATTTTCAAGGATGTCAATTTGGGTGAGATGACAGCTCAATAGAATGCATTCCCAATTCTCTAAAGATGCGCAAAAATAGTCATTTTATCAAGCAAAAACATATACCAAGAATCACATCACGACTTCGGCGAATCAATGTTGTATTCGACAATCACATTACCAATAATGTTTCTAATAAATTATCTTATTTAGATTCCAATCAGAATTCACAACGCCAATAATATTTCCAAAAAATCATCTAAATTCAGATTCAAGACATGAGTTCATAACATCAATAACATTCTCAACAATTCATGCAATTAGATTTCACACTTGAGTTCATAACACTAATAATATTTATACAATCACAACAAACCCACGAGTTTTTACAACACCAAAATAATTGTCAAGAAGTCATTCATCAATGATTTAACACATCTGTTCACGTATTAATATCGTCACATAGAAACCATGAGTTCACTAATCATCCAATTGGGGTTTAACACATCAATTCACAATTCATCCATTTAAGTTTCAACTCATGACTTTATAAAATCAATTATATTTCCAATAAATCATTTAATATATATTTCAACACATCTCACCAACAAATCTTGAGTTCACGGTACGAAAACCTTGGTTCGTACACCCACCTATCATTTATCGGCACGGACAGCCGCCATCGATGGTCGGGAAACACAATTTCCCATGGGGATCATTACACATTTAATTCTCGGGGATCATTACCCTCCATTAGCATGAAATCATATTTCATCTAACGGAAAATCATGAACTCATTTAATTTTAAAAATCTTTTTTTTAGACACTACACAAGCAACCATGGCTTAAGAACATAAACTTCTTTCAAACATTTCTACAAACAAGTTAACTGCATACATTTTACATCATCAGTTTAAGGTGATTACTTTATCCGATCAACCTCAAAATTATAGTGAACATTCCTGACATCATCACATATAACATATCCAAATTTCATAGTAAACCAACGGTTGAAACAAAAGATATTTAATTTCCAATAGCATCCTCAAAACTGGGCAGATTATATATTATTACTAAAAAATTCATGTTAAATTCATAGTAACCTCAAATTGAGCAAATCCAACTGAAAATGAAAGATAACATATAAATCTATAACTTTCTTTAAGATCAAAACTCATTCTAACATAATTAAGGTTACCTAAATCAGGCAAACACATGACAAAGAGAAACTACACAGAATTTCAGAAATCATAATCAAAATTGCAAGAAACATTCAACGGTGAATTTATGGTAGATTATTCTCAAATTTTAACCAGTAAAACCCAATCATGTTATATATCATAAGAACCAACCTGATCATCAATCGGATGCATATTCTATATAAAATCATAAAAGAAACCACACAAGAACAAACACCAAAAGAAAGGGTTTCACATTCTACCTCAATTACATTGATTTTCCACTTATTTTCTTAATTAGAATTTCTCCTCAAGAACCTTAGCTCAAATTCATCTTCTTCCTCTCCATAGCTTTCTCCTCCAAATATCTCTAGCCTTTTGGTTTTCTAATCTCTAAATTCTCTCTCCAAAAAATCTAATATAAAAACTTATACTAAAACTAACAATAATAATAGATATTTATTATTTTCTTTATTTATATTAATTGCCTTCTCATTTTCTATCTATTTTATTTACTTAATAAAATATATTAGGTGACTTCAAACAACCCAGCTAGGCTAAGGCAAAGGAAACCTATACCACATGGTTACCTAAATTGGGTGTAACCCGACCCGTAATGATTAATAAAAATACAGGGTATTACATTCTACCACCCTTAAAAGAAATTTCGTCCTGAAATTTAGATTATACTTATATCTCAAAATTACACATAATATAAACAAAATAATAACTACAAAACAATTGAATCCAGCGCACCACTATTTATTCACATGAATTTCACAAAAGCAAGAATACAGCTAGAAAAAACATGGAACGAACAATAGACTAATCAAATCTGACAAGCATGAATAACAACATATATGATATTTTATTTTCGGTCCCATTCAAGATCTAAATCCTAGAGATCTGATACCAACTTGTAACACCCCGAGTTCCGGACTAGGGTCAAACCCGTATGGAGATCCGAACTCGAAGCGTTACGGGTCGGGCAGAGATTTATGCATACATATTTTTTCTAATTTACTTTTGCACAAAACATAGTTGAAACTTTATATAACATAAACTGAAGCATATAAATCCGCTTATTATCTTAACAACGATTTCAAGCAAACATATTATTTCAAATTACATTTCAAGCAACACAATTAAGCAATTCAATCACTAAGCTACTCATTCCTAGCTTTCGCTGCGCCACTATGATAAATCTACAAGGATGTCAATTGGGGTGAGATGACAACTCAATAGAATGCATTCCAAATTCTCTAAAGATGCGCAAACATAGTCATTTTATCAAGCAAAAACATATACCAAGAATCACATCACGACTTCGGCGAATCAATGTTGTATTCGACAATCACATTACCAATAATGTTTCTAATAAATTATCTTATTTAGATTCCAATCAGAATTCACAATGCCAATAATATTTCCAACAAATCATCTAAATTCAGATTCAAGACATGAGTTCATAACATCAATAACATTCTCAACAATTCATGCAATTAGATTTCACACTTGAGTTCATAACACTAATAATATTTATACAATCACAACAAACCCACGAATTTTTACAACACCAAAATAATTGTCAAGAAGTCATTCATCAATGATTTAACACATCTGTTCACGTATTAATATCGTCACATAGAAACCATGAGTTCACTAATCATCCAATTGGGGTTTAACACATCAATTCACAATTCATCCATTTAAGTTTCAACTCATGACTTTATAAAATCAATTATATTTCCAATAAATCATTTAATATATATTTCAACACATCTCACCAACAAATCTTGAGTTCACGGTACGAAAACCTTGGTTCGTACACCCACCTATCGTTTATCGGCACGGACACCCTCCATCGATGGTTGGGAAACACAAGTTCCCATGGGGATCATTACACATTTAATTCTCGGGGATCATTACCCTCCATTAGCATGAAATCATATTTCATCTAACGGAAAAACATGAACTCATTTCATTTTAATTTTTTTTTTTTTAGACACTACACAAGCAACCATGGCTTAAGAACATAAACTTCTTTCAAACATTTCTACAAACAAGTTAACTGCATACATTTTACATCATCAGTTTAAGGTGATAACTTTATCCGATCAACCTCAAAATTATAGCGAACATTCATGACATCATCACATATAACATATCCAAATTTCATAGTAAACCAACGGTTGAAACAAAAGATATTGAATTTCCAATAGCATCCTCAAAACTGGGAAGATTATATATTATTACTAAACAATTCATGTTAAATTCATAGCAACCTCAAATTGAGCAAATCCAACTGAAAATGAATGATAACATATAAATCTATAACTTTCATTAAGATCAAAACTCATTCTAACATAATTAAGGTTACCTAAATCAGGCAAACACATGACAAAGAGAAACTACACAGAATTTCAGAAATCATAATCAAAATTGCAAGAAACATTCAACGGTGAATTTATGGTAGATTATTCTCAAATTTTAACCAGTAAAACCCAATCATGTTATATATCATAAGAACTAACCTGATCATCAATCAGATGCATATTCTATATAAAATCATAAAAGAAAACACACAAGGACAAACACCAAAAGAGAAAGGGTTTCACATTCTACCTCAATTCCATTGATTTTCCACTTTTTTTCTTAATTAGAATTTCTCCTCAAGAACCTTAGATCAAATTCATCTTCTTCCTCTCCATAGCTTTCTCCTCCAAATATCTCTAGCCTTTTGGTTTTCTAATCTCTAAATTCTCTCTCCAAAAAATCTAATATAAAACTTATACTAAAACTAAAACTAACAATAATAATAGATATTTATTATTTTCTTTATTTATATTAATTGCCTTCTCATTTTCTATCTATTTTATTTACTTAATAAAATATATTAGGTGACTTCAAACAACCCAGCTAGGCTAAGGCAAAGGAAACCTATACCACATGGTTACCTAAATTGGGTGTAACCCGACCCGAAATGATTAATAAAAATACAGGGTATTACACATGACATATTCACTAATGATGTGGTTGTGTATATATACATACCACTTTACATCTTCAACACATGATCCGATAGACCACTTTGAATCATAAATGGTATATGAGGTATGTCATGTAGTACCATTATGGTGGCCACATATGCTTGGCAGTAACAAATATCATATGTTGTATGCTTGGTAGTTCTTATGCCATAGTTGGCTACACGAGGCTCTTAGAGTTGTTTTCATTGATGTTGTTGAAACTCTTAAGGAGGGTCGAGTTCATATAGACTACTCAAAGCTTGTTAACGCTGAACAATGGGAAAGACAAGGTTTCAATCTAACTGGCCCTCTTATTTTACGTCTTCCTATTATTATATGTTATAACATATTTCTATTATTAGGTGACATTTATCTTTTCTTTTGATTATTCTCGTTAGTTGTACTATGACATCATTTAACCTTCTGAAACATATCATTTGAATAATACATCATGTGTTGGTTTCTCGAAGCGAAAGGCTAAAATGTGGCATCTTCTTTCTTTTATTTTGGTGGCAGGTGCTTGCCATAGTTGGAGGATCTTAGCATGTTGCTTCTAGCTGTAGTCTGAACCTGCTTCAGTCAGTTACATCTTTAGTAAAAATTATTGTAGATGCCTATATGGTGGTGCTGTAATGTCTTAGTCAAACATCTACAAGCTCCCCCATTCATTTCAGACATTGAATCAACTCCTAATTAAGCCTTTCAAATGCGAGAGGATGGGATTTTGCTCTTGGACTACTATCTTTCAAGGTAATAAAGTTTTTTCTTTGCTAATAAGTAATAACATAATTCAGAAAACAAATGGGTGACCCTGCTGAATGATGATCATTTATTTCCAGCATCTCTTGCATCTCTGCAATGGTACTTGCTCTTTTAAGTTATTCATAATAGCCCATGATGCTTTCTGAGCCTCAAGCTCAGCTTCCAGGTCCGAAGAGTTTCATATTTAATTGTTTTGATTGTCATGACATGGAATTCCTCTTGCAAAAACATCTATTTCTTAAACACGTATCATCAGATAGCAGGTAGCTTAGGCATTGCACCAATGTTGCAAGTGATTGAGGCTATTCTAAAGAATCCTGATGGCAAAACTCCGGTAATTGGTTATTTATTATTCAAACTACTAAGTGTCAACTACATCAAAGATTGTTGGCTATACTGAGATCTGACCCTCTTTAATTTGATATATTGCTCTTTCAGATATCGGTGCTATCTCACCAGACCACATACCATTGAAGCAAACACTTGACATACTCTCAACTAGCCATCCAAACACCTGTAATTCCATTTCTTCCTTGTATGGTAGTTCTTTACTTTATTAAATTACAGATGTTTGTAGCTGAACATCCTCTGTTCTCATAACTTAAAAGTTATGTAAGTTTAGTTCCAATATTTGAACGGTTTGTGGCCTTCATTTTGCATGTTGCCATGTTCTGCAACTGCTGGGAGAAAATAAATAATTTGTTCCAAGGATGGGTATGATTAGTTAATAGCTGGGCAGACATTCTTGTCACTAGAAAAATATTCTCATGTTACTGTAGTGTATATTTTGTTGATCCTGTTGACGTGAGGCATGCTCTGGCAATGATTTTTGAGTTGGCCTATAAAGATCCTTATTCTAGAGCTCATGCATTTAATTATAAGTGGTAATCTATGTATTTCTTGAATAAGCAAATGTTACATCTCAGAATGGTGATACTAAGATGAAGCTCGCATGCAGTTTTATGTCTGCTGTTTCCTTACAAAATTCTTTGTATGTTGATTTTTTCTTTCATAAGCTAGGTCTTTGGATCTGTCCTTGTCGAATAATTTATATTTCCTGTTCTGCATTGCCAATTTTAATAGGTTGGAATATGTTTCACTTTCTCATTATAGGTGAAAACATGGGCAAAGCTTCTGATTTCCTTTTGTACTGAAAGCTGGAGTTTGAATTAATCTACAAAGTCTAAATCTAACGTTATAAAGACACTCAGATGAAGAGGCTATTCCCTGAAATTGTTCGAAACATCTATGACCAGGACGTGCTTGCAGAAGATAAGATTCTTCAATGATTCCACTAAGGATTAAACCCCAAGAAGATGAGCAGTTGAGATATTACTTGCTAGAAAACTCATAAACTTTGATTAAACTGTTTGTATCTGGCTATGCATGTAAAACTCACAAGCTTTGTTTAAATTTCTTGCATCCTTGGCCACTTCATTGGTTTCAGTGTCATTGATTATGTTTCCGTTGTTGCAGGCAAGGCTTTGAACTCATTCGTTAATTGGATGGAGGAGGAAGGAGATGGTGCTGACCATGGAGGTTACTATTAAAGCCCAGCATTCATATCTCATCTAATGTATTATGCATCTGATTGTGGAGAGCCTCAAATACAGGTTGCAAACAAGGTACTGAGTAATGTCTATCTTGATTTATTAGTTTCATTATAGTGATGTTCCACTTAAAATGTGTAATGGTTGCCTAACTTGTAGGATTACTAGAAATTTTCCCATTAAAATATAACTACATTGCAGGCTCAATTTTATGAGTGTTTGAATCAAGGAATTTGTATAATACTTCCAAAGATTATTATTTCTAAATTTTCTGAAAAATGTCGATTTGTGAGGTATTTTTAATCTTTGGTGCTTGTTGTTCCATGTTGGTCTTGTAGTCTTTTGACCCTTCCACACATCTAGAATTCAGAATTTACTTTTTCTGTTACTTTCCATCTTAAGTGCCAACTAAATTATTTTTTGTGCAACTTTTTTTCGCTTCAGGTGCACCCTTATGAAGTATTAGTTCAGTTTACAGGTGTATAAAGTGTGGTTTAGTTCAACACCAGGCAGTTTATCATTTTGCTGGTTTGTACTTTCCTTTAAGATACTTAGAACTTACTTGGGATAGGTTGCTCTTCTCTTTAAGAAACCTTGAACTTGTTAGGATTTGTATATGTGTGAATTCAGAATTTGAATCCTTTTTTGTATGATTTTGAATCTAAGTGTAAACTGAATTCAGTTATAAATTGTATAATGAATACATCGACTGATTAATGGAATTGTCGAATTAAATTTATGAGTACAAGTTTCATTTCATTTTCATTGAACTTGATTTGGTTTTCATTTAAGTTTTATTTGAATTCTCATTTGAGTTCCATTTGATATTTAATCAGATTTAGCCAGGCGAAAAAGATTCAGTCAGCCTGTCTGAATATGATTTTGTTTATATATTAAAATCTATATCTACGACCGATTGTTGTCAGTCATAACACCTTGACCGTTAAAATCGGTCGTTGATACAGGTTGTTCAGCGGCCCGCATAGCCACGTCATAGATGAAAAAGATGCTCAAACAGCGACCCTTTCCCCGACCGCCAAAGCAAGTCATTTAACTCGTATCTATGACTTGCTTTGACGGTCGCGAAATTGCTATTTTCCACTAGTGTGAGTTTCTCTTTTTGATGAACAAGAGACGAAATATATTAGAATTGAACATCACAGGTTTAAAGACTACTAGAGTTAGACATGAGTTTTTCTTTCGGATAAACTGGAGACGAAATATATCAGAATTGAACATCATAGGTTCAAAGATTACTAGAGTTAGGCTTGAGTTTCTCTTTCGGATAAACTGGAGACGAAATATATCAGAATTGAACATCACAGGTTCAAAGATTAATAGAGTTAGACCTGAGTTTCTCTTTCGGATAAACTGGAGACGAAATATATCAGAATTGAACATCACAGGTTCAAAGATTAATAGAGTTAGACCTGAGTTTCTCTTTCGGATAAAATGGAGACTAAAAATATCAGTGAACATCACAGGTTCAAAGATTACTAGAGTTAGACCGGATTTTCTCGTTCGGATGAACTGCAGACTAAATATATCAAAATTGAACATCACAGGTTCAAAGATTACTAGAGTTAGACCTGAGTTTCTCTTTCGGATGAACTGGAGACGAAATATATCAGAATTGAACATCACATGTTCAAAGATTAATATAGTTAGACCTGAGTTTCTCTTTCGGATGAACTGAAGACGAAATATATCAGAATTGAACATCACAGGTTCAAAGATTACTAGAGTTAGACATGTGTTTCTCGTTCGGATGAACTGCAGACTAAATATATCAGAATTGAACATCACAGGTTCAAAGATTACTAGAGTTAGACTTGAGTTTCTCTTTCGGATGAACTAGAGACGAGATATATCAGAATTGAACATCACAGGTTCAAAGATTACTAGAGTTAGACCTGAGTTTCTCGTTTGGATGACCATATTACCCTTATTGAAAAAAAGTGTAATAAATATTATGGAGATTGTGAAAAATAACCAGACTACCCTTATCAGAAATAAGTAAAGCAATTCGTACGGATTGTGAAAATGACCATATTACCCTTATTGGAAAAAAATGCAATAATTATTATGGAGACCGTGAAAAATGACCAGACTACCCTTATCGAAAATCAGTAAATTAAATATTACAGATTGTGAAAGTGACCATATTACCTTATTGGAAATAAGTGCAATGAATATTATGGATACTGTGAAAATGACCAAACTACCCTTATTGAAAATAAATAAAGTAAAGGTTAATATCCTTCTAAGTTTGGTTTGTTTTGTTATATTGTCACTATAGAATATAGATTTAAATCACTCTATATATTATATTATATACTTTGGTTTGCTATGCTATGTTGTTTACTGTCTATACTTAACAATGCTTTATATGTTTCAGGCAAAGTGGCGCATTTGTTGGTCTTTTCTTAAGGCTCAGTTTGAAATTTTCTTATATATAAAAGTAGATGTAAAATATAATCATATATCTAAATGTGAAAGGATGGTTGGAATACCTCACTTGGACACATGAGGCTCAGGCTCGACTCACCTGAGCCTCATTTTTTCTTTCATTTTTTTTTTACAACTCTTATAAGGGTTGTGATAGTAATAATTAAAAAAAAATTGGACAAAACTACCAATATTGAGAGGGAGGAAGGATGGTTCAGGGCTTATGCTAACACCTAGTTGGCTTGTGTTCGAATCACTCAATAACCATTTCTCCAAATGATTTTTTTTTATCTTCAACATCCCTTATAAGTGTTGTCTTATAGTTATTCACTACCTTAACGAGATGAGTTGTTAAAGTCTAAACGTGGTCACTACACTTTTCACAAAAACATTGTGATTTTGATTCTCGTCACGACTATTTGTCCTCTTTGGTCCTAAGAGTTGGACGTTTTTATACTTTGACAACTTTTGTTTGACAAAAGTTGTCAAACATAAAATATACGAGTTGTGAAGTTATAGTTGTAGATTACTATTTTTCCCATAGTGAGCGGTGTATTGTAGGATTTCCTGCAACTACACCCATCTTGACTTGACTCTTCTGCCATCACGCGTGCTTTGTCAGCAGCATTTAATGCCTTGTCACCAGATTCGAATTGATCGTTGATCCCCTTCATGCTTTACACGAGTTCTTTCAAAACAGGTGTGTTAGATATTTGGTTACTGCGCCCAGATCCGTAGGTTGGATTCTATGCTTCTCGTTTTTTCTACTTGTGGTGCCTCACAGCCTAGGATATTGCCACATGTACCTATCATAGGTTTAACCCTACACTAGCATTTGATAGCTAGAATAGAGAAGATTATCTATTTCATTGTGAGAATTATCTACATTGTGGTCATCATAGTGCTTGTTCTTCTGGTAGTCTGTTCAAAAACTTTGTAAATTTTGTATATTTTTCTTATCTTTATAAAATAGAAAAGTTATTTGTTTGTCTCGTGCCGGTATGAAAAGGTTAAAACATGGGATTTAAGTGTATGGGAACCCAGACAACATCCTTACCGGCATGGGAGAGCCAGTTGGAAGCATAGGCATGCAGTTGCAGAAAAATCGTTTTTTGGGCACCATGTTTTTTTCATGGGGGGCCATTATTTGAATTTAAGGTGGTTATTAAGAAGTAAACCTAGGTCACACCTTATCTTACTATTTATGTTAATGCTGAGCTTATCCCTCTTAATTAAGTTAGTTAATGATTAGCTAGTGTAATGACTAAATTAAATTAATTAGTGATTAAGTTAATGATTAATTAATGATTACGAAGAATTATTAATTAAGGGAGTTTGAAGAAGAAGAAGATGGTTTTTTAACCCAATTTTTTTATTTTGATACGGGTAAATATGAAATGACTGATTCAAGTGATGATAGCTCCTACCCCGAATCATAACCTCCTTTATCATCTAGAGTATTCGTCAATCTTCACAAGATCCAGAAATGAGTTGTTTGGGCTAGGTCAAAGGAGTTCGGCTACGATTTTTCAAGAACATGTAGCTGAACTTTTATGGAAGTGCAATTCGGCTAGTGTTCTAGAAGATGCATGTATCCGAACCACTATTTAATGAAGGTTTTCGTAAGTTTGGCTATCTGTTTCCATAAGAGGTAGCCGAACTCTTATGCTAGCAGCGAAACAACCGAACTCTAGAGTTCAGTTAGGAACAAATTTTCTCCCTTAACCGAACTGTTCTTGGTGTTCTTAATTTCAGGAAGTTCGGTTAGCAAATCTTCGGTTTTCTACAAATCTCTTAACATAACTTCCTCCTGTAACTTCCATTTTCAAATTATTTTGATGATTACAACCCAATTCTTTCAACCAAAAACGAATTAAAAGTAATGGGTATGTGAGAAAATACCTGCTGTAGGAGCAGAATCTCGCAACAACTATGTGCCAGTGAAATTATGACTAATAAGAATTCGCGAAGACTTCGCATAGTACTTAAAGAATGACATAGCAGATGACATCAACATAATTCATGAGGAAAGAGTGAGTAACTTGCGAAATTATAGAGTGAACCTGCGAGAATGTAGCAGAGCTTGCGACAATATGAGAAGTACTCCACTATATGTGAGCTATCATCCACTATGTAAACACCTATATAAAGAGAAAGGAAGGAGAAAGAAAAAGGAGGATACACATTTTTGTAAATCAGAGACACACTTTGTAAGAGAGAGAGAGATTTATTTTCTTTGTCATCTTCTTCCCCAAAAACTAGATTTAGAACTCCAAATACTCATTAATGGAGATTCTAGATGTAACACTTATGTAATTACAACAATCATAGTGAAGAACCATGGATGTAGATCACATTGATCGAACCATGTAAAAAATCTTGTGTCCATTTTATAATTTTAGCACTTTTATCATCATTTTTGTAATTAAATCTAGAAATTATTATCATGATATCATATGGGGTGTGTTGTGGGATTTCTTGCAACTAAATTTTGGCGCTAGAAACAGGGAGGAGTAAAGGATTTATCCCTTCTGTAGCTTGTTGGTTCAAAAGAAAATCAAAGAAATTAGCAACCGGTGGTGTTAGATTTAATTGGATTTATGAATTTTAAGGACAAAAATGGAAGTTTTAATGGAGAAATCGTGTCCTCAAGTGGCAAATATCAAAAGAAATTAAAGAAAGCAAAAGAAAAAGACGAAGATGCAAAACTACATCAGCGAAGACGAAGTGAAATTAAGTTGTTTTATTTTTTGTAGGGACAAAGAATTTTCCTTTGAACAAATATCGACAAGAGCAAAAATGGGGACCAGACAATAAAGAAAGAACAATTGACGGGGGATGAAGGCTCTTCTAACATGGAAAAATTAATGGCTAGGCGAAATAAGGATTGAACCATCAAATTAGACAAAGTTTCTGCGAAGAGGAATACGATAACAAAAACCAGAGAATATAATTCACAAAGAAGCACCAGCCGCGAAGAATGATAAGTAGTGTTGTTTATTGTACGAAGTATTAAGGACGGAGAAAAAAAATAGTTCTTGAGTCATAAAGCTCCAAAGGAAGTGAGAATAAGAATTGTAGAAGAAAGAAGAAAATGGACGAAGAGCAACCTTTTGAAACTGTTGCTTCATGGGAAAAAATGATAGATATTAGAAAAGAAAACTCGTGAACTCAATATTGCACAACTTCAAGTTGGTAACAACAAAATCTCAGCGAAGTTGCCCCAGCGGGTGAGTGAAAAGGATTACTCCTTCAGTTGTTCCAGCGAAGACAATTTGCTATTATTGATTGTCAAGACAACCCAGTTCAAACGAAGATAGAAAATAATTCCATTCTCATGAATAATAAATGGGAAAACACTAGGTGCAGATTCATAAGAAATATGTGACTTGTTAATAATAAAGGAAGAAAGGAATTGCATCCAGCGAGAAAGTTGGAAGTCAAAAATCGATAGCCAACAACAAACTCTATCAACTTGAACTAGCGAAGAAAGGCGATGAAAATTCAGTTCATGACTCATAAAGCTAACATGAGCAATTGAGAGTCGAAGTTAAAATTTGAAGACTAGAATGGCTTTGACGGAGTTAAATTCCAAGATTAAATTGACTGGAACATCATCAACAAGTAACGAGATTAAAACAACTCAATTCAGCTAAGGGAGGAAGAGTTTCTGCGAAGAAGATAACATGATGAAGAAAACAACAACTCCAGAAAAAATTAAATCTCTTCTGCGAAGAGTCAAGTGTAATACCATCCATCAACAACGAAGAAAGAGCTCACAACGAACAAGAAAACTGCGAAAGAGAATTTTATTCTCATGAAGTTGATTACCAGCTGTATGGATATATTGCAAGACAAGGGTTCAACCACGTCAAAAATACCAGCGAAGTAATAAGCAGGCAAAAGAAATTATCATTATCATGCGAAGAAGACGCACCTAAAACAGAAGCAACAACAAATGATGCATACTTTTAGAAAAATAAGAAAGGTAGTACGATGTACTCCCAACAATCCAGCGAAGTAGGAAATGCTGCGAAGTTTACTCTTGTCAATAAAAGAAGGTGCAGAAATCATCACGCGAAGATGAAGGAAGACGTATAAATGAAAATGTTAGGCAAAGGAAGAAGATTCAATGGTGGCAAATACTTCATCAATAAGTTCCGGCGAAGACAAAGTCATTACTCATCAACAACATCAACTTTGACAAAATATAACGAGTTTCACAAAGATTCATAAACAACATGAAGAAAGGCTAATGAGTTATTTGGATTATACTTTTGTGAAGCTATTTCGTGTTTAAGGTTTTGCGAAGCTATTCCGTGTATGTGCATTTACCATCTCGTGGAAGCATAAATAGAGATGAGTTTTTGCGAATAAGTAGGATGAACATCTTGGTTCAGAGACTAAGTAACTCAACTACAACTACAACCACATCTAACAGGGGAAGAGACTTAGGTACATCAACTTTGCCCAGAAACTCTATTGAATATCGAGTACTATCAGAACTGCGAAGCAAACATCAACTACACTTGCGAAGAAGAAAGTTATAAAGAAAAGTTAGAAATACTACACTTGCGAAGAAGAAATACTACAACCAAAGGAGATTCAAAAGAAGTTAGCAAACAAATATAGTAACATGCAAAAAAAAAAGGACGGAAAGGTGAAGAAGGACAGAAGCGAAGCCGAAGAAAATGTCGACAACTACAACGTCAAATGATGGGAAGAGATTCTGATTTTGTAGGCAAAGAAATAAATGATATGGAGTTCAAAGGCTATGAAATAAACTGCAAACTAATAAGGAGTTCAACCATGACTAAAGACGAAGAAGAATTTCCGTGAAGAAACTAATAGCAGGAGAAGACGAAGATAAAAGAGCGGTTAAAAAAGGAATAAGTTATGCGAACTGTACCTCCCAATCCCAAACAGGAAGCTGGAACAGTTGGTAAGGGGAATACTGAGTGAACTTGAGATCTTGCGATCGAATCCAATCACATGCATATTTTTTCGCAAACTTTCTATAAAACTAGAGAGAAGATTGTAATAAGAGGATAGAAATAGGGCTTGTTTTCACAAACAGAATCCAGTACGGATGGTCAGTAGCGAAGAGAAAGAGTCCGGTAACACGGGTTTGAGTCTTCCCCTTCGCACATAATTGTTTTCCTTCAAATGTTTACATTGCATACGTTTACCTTGCGAACATTTGCAACAAGAATGAACAATTCGCAGATATTCGTGTATATCGCAAAGATGTTTACTTATCCTAAGTCATTACCAGCGTAAATAAAAAATGAGTAGGAGGCAATCCCAATTCGCAAAACTAAGGTCCAGTGATTAGTAAAGCAATTCATATACTTCGCGAAATACGACAGCAGCAGAAAATCACAAGAAATGATAGAAATGAGAATGAGTGAAAGAATAATAAAATGCGAAAATCTTGCAGAAACGCGAATAAAATTTCGTAGAGATATAATAGAATGGGACGAACCTTTATGACGTATACCCTAGTTCGCGAATAAAATTTCGCAAGAGGAAAATGTAAGACCTAGAGTGCGTCATAGAAGGGGGTATCTGTTTCATGGATCAAGGATAAGGTTACACCGTTGCTGGAACCTGAGTCATGGAGATTTGGGGTCAATGAAAGCCCATCTAGGAGAGGCACCTTGGATTATCAGCTTGAGCATATGACTTGAGTTGGGCGACAAAGGTAATAAGGACTCTCCTAAGGAGTGCAGAGTATGACCAAGGCATAGAGGTAAACGGTTGAGCCAAGAGTGCCCGGGGCGTATGAAACTACCCTGGCCATTCTTGGCAAGTCTTGGCTATGATGCACTCGGCCCGAAGAAAACCCCACTTAGGGTGCAGTCTCGTAACCATAAGCCATAAAGGCAAAAGGGATAATAGGCTGCGAACACAACTGGTTGTTGTTAGGACTATATGGGAGGAGATAGTCTTGTATGGCATAAGTACGTCTCCTTGAAAAGGCAACCAGGGGGAAGATAAGGGAGGCACCCTCCATTAGGGAGCTGATAAGTGTCTTAAGACGCAAATGTCATGAGACTTTTTACTCACGGGAGTATTAAGACTTGTCATATTTGTGCAACATTCCTGAAGAGGCAATAATACAAAAGAGAAGATAAGACGAGATCAATGGGTCATTGCATGCAAGTGTAAAGACGTCCTGCGATTTCGTCGTAATACGGCAATGTCACGGGGCTTTAATTTCGCAAGAAAATTTAGGCATGTCATGTTGTCGCAGAAAAAATACAAAAGAACAAAAAGTTAAGGCAAGATCAATGGGTTTTTACATGAAAGTGTAGAAACGTCCTGCGATTTTGTCGCAAAGAGAAAAGATGGCAAAATAAGACATTTATCTAGGAAGGCAAAATAAGATCACACAAGAAAATGAGTAAGCAAATAAGCTTGCAAAAATGATTATATGTAAGCAAATAATTTTGCGAATATATACATGGAAATGAATCTGAGACAGCGAAAATAACAAAGAAGTACTATTCAGAATCTCTCACAAGTACTATTCAGAATCTCTCAAAAGTATTATTCAGAATCTCTCAGAAGTATTATTTAGAATCTCTCAGGAGTATTATTCAGAATCTCTCAGAAGAATCATTCAGAATTTCGCAGCAGTATTCAGAATTTCGCAGCTATATTCATAATTTCGCAAGATTATTCAGAATTTCGTAGACTCATTCAGAATTCCGCAGACTCATTCAGAATTGGGCAGGAGATGTGATTATTTCACAGAATGTGATTATTTCACACAATTATAAACAACTTGAAGAGATTATACTATCGCATGAGGCAGAGGCAAGATAAGAATGAAGAAATAACTCGTCCATTCAACATTTTCTCAAGGATTCTACCCTCATAGATAAAAAACAGAGGCAACTATGGATTACCAAGAAAATATTTTATGTTCTTTATCTTCTCGGCAGGAATCATTTCCAAAATGGATGTTCACTAATGAACAACAAGAATCCTCACCAAAAATGGAGTAGTAATTTCGCATGAATAGAGGCAATACTTCTTATTCTTATTCAAGGACGGGTACTTCTTATATTTCGAGGATTGAGTACTTCTTATACTTCTTCAAGGATACTTCATACTTCACATACTTCAAGAGTTAATACTTCTTATTTACTTCGCAAAGCTCCGGAACTTTACAAAATAATAGAGGAAAGTACGTACTTTTCAAGTCTAATATTCTTTCGCTCGTTCCTTCAACAAAGATCAAAGACTACTACAACAAGGTGGATTTTTCCTTAAAGATCGCTCTCCAAGCAATATTCAAGGAAAAAGAAGAAAAATGTAGGAGAAGAATCTCGCAACAACTATGTGCCGGAGAAATTGTGACTAATAAGAATTCGCGAAGACTTCGCAGAGTACTTAAAGAATGACGTAGCAGATGAAATAAGCATATTTCATGAGGAAAGTGTGAGCAACTTGCAAAATTATAGAGTGAACCTGCGAGAATGTAGCAGAGCTTGCGACAATATGAGATGTACTCCACTATATGTGAGATGTCATCCACTATGTAAACACCTATATAAAGAGAAAGGCATGAGAGAGAAAAAGGAGGATACACATTTTTGTAAATTAGAGACACCCTTTGTAAGAGAGAGAGATTTATTTTCTTTATCATCTTCTTCCCCAAAAACTAGATCTAGAACTCCAAATACTCATTAATGGAGATTCTAGATGTAACACTTACGTAATTACAACAATCATAGTGAATAACCATGGATGTAGATCACATTGATCGAACCATGTAAAAAATCTTGTGTCCATTTTATAATTTTAGCACTTTTATCATCATTTTTGTAATTAGATCTAGAAATTATTATCATGATATCATATGGGGTGTGTTGTGGGATTTCCTGCAACTACACCTGCGAATCTGCATATTGTTAGAATTAGGTTTCTTGTTTTGACTAGTTATTTTTTAGTTAGAAAAAAGAATTGAAAAAAAAAATCC
This sequence comes from Papaver bracteatum, assembly GCA_023529315.1. NCBI lineage: Eukaryota > Viridiplantae > Streptophyta > Magnoliopsida > Ranunculales > Papaveraceae > Papaver > Papaver bracteatum. Next base: position 347,872 of record JAJJWX010000188.1, read on the forward strand.
CTCACAAACTTGGCTAGGATAGGATTAATGAATTAGTTTTGTTATTAGATTAAATTGGGTAGTTGTTTAAATTAATTATAATCTTAATCCACACATTAGGACACCCCTTATAACTATATAGTAAACATTCCTATCACATGATGATCCACCGCCAAAATAGGGTGGTGTTAAAGAAATGGTTCTTCCAGAAGTAGACTCTCCCAAGCCATTTTTTCTTTTAGAATCGTGTTTCTAAGCCCTCTTTTGCTTCTTTACCTTCCCTTTAGTCAAGTTTCTTGTTTCGCCCCTCCGTACCCGAATGATGTTTGAGCATCAAAATCTCTTAACTTTGTGTTTCAATTTTTTCTTTTCTTTTGTTGATGGAAGAGATATCACCTCATAATTTCATTAATACGAAATTTTGCTTACATTGATCAATTACATATGAAAACGGAGAAAAACAATCCTTACGAAAATTACATATTTCAGAAACAAAAATTCAAAATTGTATAGAAGTTTTACAACCCATTTGATAAATTGACATCCTTCTAATGGTTTCAAACCATTTTGTTTGTTGATCTTTTGTTTCTATATCATCATCATCATTGATGTAAGATGCTCCCATAAAAAGTAAGTAATACGTCCATATTGATATCATCACATTCCATATCGGTCTTACTTTGATTTGCCGAAATATATCATCTCCTTCCAAAATATATTTGATAAGAGTGCACCACCACCAAAAAATGCCATAATGGCTATAAGATAACAAGTCTAGATAGCATAAAAATACCATCAGACTGATGAGAAAATAAGTAGGAAACCTTCAAAATTATTGGAACAACAATTTGTTTTATTTAGATATCTAATAATATCTACAAGTCTACCCGAATCTTAAAATAATTCAAGATACGGGCAGAAAATTGAAGAAATACTAAGAAAAACAATGTAGAAGATGAAGAAAATCGTCAGTATAACTCTTAATTGAAGAAGATAACCGCTTTTAATTGAAGATAACTCTTAACCTTGTGTTTTGAACTTAAAATATAATAGAGTGTGTAGTTGACGAGTGATAGCCTTCCGATATGATGCCCTATACTAGAACGAGGCCCGACCGAAGAAAAACGAAACACACACACCTAATTGCATAGCGCGTTATATATATTTTCTTGTCAGAATGTTATTTTTGAGTCATATACATCGTTTTAGTGGTTGCATAACCAAGTTAGTTGACGCATTAACCAAAATACGATCGTATAAACTGTTATGCGTCCTTTGTGGTGGCTCCATAATTCGTTATGCATCTTCTTTTTTTCGGAATGATATTTTTAAGCGTATACTACTTCCGTTTCAGAAAAAGAGATACTTTCATAATTGTATTTTTGCCTAAAAATATGCCAAATTTAAAAAGTGAAAGTATCACTTTTCCTGAAACGAAATTAAAGTATCACTTTTTGTGAAATAGAATGTGAAAGTATCACTTTTCCTGAAACGGAAAATTAGTCTATGCATAAACAAAAATATGGTTGCATAATGTGGTGTGCATCCTTTGTGGTGGTTTGCATAATAACTATGCATTCAATTATCGAGAATTGTGCCTAAAGTGAAAGTATCATTTTTCTTGAAATGGAGTGAGTATATCGTTTTATTATTTACAACGGAAAATTAGTTGATGCATAAACCAAAATATGGCTACAAGTATGATGTATCCTTTGTGGTGGTTTGCCTAATGGATATATACATTTAGTTTTCTAAAAATGTGCCAAATATGACAACCACCTCCGAATTTTTCGAAAAGACTCTAAATTTGATATTGTTGTTTGAACTCATTGCGTAGATTTTTTTAAAACCTTTCTAACGAGATAAAATTTGCAAAATTCCAAGGAAGGTATTTTTAAATATGTTATTGGACGACCAAAGGGAGTCCCTATGTGATGAAAAAAACCCAAAGATGTCAGTCACAGAGAATGTGTAGAGAAAATAAAATTGAAAACAGTTTCACCAAATTGAGTTACAATTTGAGATAGTTATACAAATTGTTCAACAATTTCAATCAACAACAATCAAATGAACAAATTAACAGTTCAAAGTTAATTAAAAACTTCATTAAATCAATCCGAATCGATTGAAAATCGAAAACCAGAGAAAAAATTTAAATGGAGAAGTTTCAGTTAAACAGTGAAGATGATTGATCTTCAGTGCAAATTTCTAAATCAGAACCCTATTTCCAAGCAATAACCAATATAATCGTACACCAAGTAACTAATTTCATATATTAATTATTCTAATAACAAGGTATGCAACATTGATTGATCAATGAGAAAAAAGAAAAACAAAGTTGTTCTTCTGCTGTTCGGGTAGAGACTAATGGGGGGACTGGTTTTGCTTGGTGGTGTACCAAATGCTAATAAGACAAAAAAATATTTGCCTTGGGGTTGGTACACCCCCAAGCAATTTGATACCCCCATTAGCAGCCTTGGAGAAGATGAGTAGCGAGTCAGGTAGCGATTCATTTTCCCACAATTTTGGTATGTACAGTAGTTATTTCCACCCATCCCTAACTAAAAATGTCAATTCCAAATATCAAAGTGTGTCTCATGCTTAAGGATGCACAAGACCCACCCACGATACCCATACCCGTCCGTACCTGCAAAACCAGTGGGTTTTTTGTCCATACCCGCCCGTTGTGGGTGCGGGGTTGGTTAAGAAAAAAAACCGTTGTCTGTGGGAGCGAGGTTGATTTGAGCTCATACCCGCCCAAAAAACCCACTCAATATACACCGTTGATTACAACTAATCCTAGCCGTGCGTTACTCAAACCCTAGTGGTAATATTAGATTGCAGTCTCCACTTTCTAGTTTCTTCGACTCTTATTCCTCTCTATTCGCAACGCCTTTCCTCGGTTCTTCTTCTTCTCCTCAGTTCTTTTTCTTCCTCAGACCTCGGTTCTCTTCACCACGACGAAAACAACAACTGCTTCGACGTTAACCATCGAACAACGGTTAATCACTTAATCTTCATCTGTGAACTTCCAAGGTATGGAAATTTAGGGTTTTTATTTTTTTCTCATTTAAGATTAATTGCAGTAGTATCGATTTAATAGTGGTTTTATTGAAAGGTTGATAATCAACCGTTGTATGGGGTTCTAATTTTGGTTAATTGTGAAGAGTTAGAATCAGGTGTGTGCGAAGTTTGATAGGGTTTCTTTTTCAGTCTTGGACCATAGTTTTTGTGTTTGGATATAGCTATTTTGTGAGGTTTTCTATTTCATTGGTTAATTTTGTGTGATAATAAGGAAATTTTGGTGATATCTTTTTGTTTTTACAAGGAATTTCTACTTCCTTTATTTTCTAGTAGATTTATCTGCTCATGTTCCTTAATTCTCCTGACCTGAATGATGTCCAGTAAGTAAAATAGGTAAATGAATGTAGATTGACATTCGTCTCAAAGAATACAGCGAGATGGAAGCTTAATTAGTCGTTGAGATTGCAAACACTTGAAGATGATAGGAGGAGAGACTTGAAGATGATAGAAGAGACACCTCACACCAGTAACTTGTTTTTATTGTTTAAGTTTTAATTTGAATTATGAACTTTGAAGTAGTCTGGCTAAAACTTGTTTTGAATTCTGAACTTTGAAGTAGTTATTGTTTTTATTGTAAGCCACTAAGACTTATGTAACTAGTTATGTTTTTTTTTTTTAAGTTATTAGGAACTTAAGTAAAACATGTGTATGTATGAATATTATTGCGGGTTTTAGCGGGTTTAAACCCGTACCCGCCCTACCCGCAGCGGACGGGTGAAAAACAATGCCCGATGTTTGTGGGTACGAGGTTGGTTATGAAAATAAAAACCGCAGTATGTGGGTGCGAGGTTGGTTTGAGCTTATACCCGCTCATACCCGCCCATGTGCAGCCCTACTCATGCTCATGCATACTCATTTTACCACACGTTGCTTAAAAAAAAAAACACTTTACCACACTTGGAAGGAAACACAAAGGTCCATCACAACATACCATACCAAGTAATAAAATGTGATGTTTAAAAAAGAAAAATGACACGTTTGGTCGGCCTTCCACCGTGGAAACGCAGTCATCTAGTATTAAAATTTGATTGTCAATTATATCTTTAAAAAACATGATACATAAGGAGTTATAGTAATTTGATTAAAAATGAGAGATATTTTAGTATTATCAAGTACACACTATCAAATCTTTTTTATCAAATTACAAATTTACGTGAGGTTTCATTCTACAAAAAAAATAGTCATAAAAATGACTCCCTCCGTTCAGTTCCCCGGTCAGTCGGCCTAATAAGTGGATTTCACTACTCCAGGTGCCCGCGTAAAATCTACAGTCCCAGATATTTTTCGCAGATAACTTTCCCCACCCCAAATCTCCACCACCACATACTCAAGCATAACAGTCGTTCTTAGTGGACCATGACTCTCGATCTTCAAGTGACATTTTATAAATAAATATAATGATAATAATTAGAGTACTTTAATCACTTTATTTGGTCGCAGTCTCAACAACCATTCTTCATGTAAATCATATATATTCACATACATGCACTCTCTTATCATCACTTATAATAAATTAACACAACATCTGTGATCATTTTTACGCCGTCATCTTTTTTAAGAGATCAGAATGAGTTCCGAGGAAGCTGGTGGCAGCGGTGATGGCAGCGGTGGTTTTCAAATTCCTTTCGTCAGTGACATACTCAAGGAGGGAGAAAAAATGGAGATCCCTTTCGTTAGTGACATGATCAAGGAGGGTGAAAAGATGAAGATCCCTATAGTTAGCGACTTGATTAAGGAGGGTGAACAGCTGAAGATCCCTTTTATTAGTGATAGAGGCAATGCACCTGATAGGGAGGAGGGACACCGTGAGTGCTGTTGTAATGGGTGTTTTGGTTGTTGTGACAAAGTAAAAGAATGGTGGCATGTATTTGTGGAGAAAATCAAAGAATTCTTCTCATGTCTTGGATCATGGTAAAATATACAAACATTTCTTTCCTTCACTCATTCTCACATGAATATTGCATTGCTTAATTGATTATATCTTCTTCTTTGCAGTTGTTGTTGCAGTATTTGCAGGTGCTGCTGCCCTTGCTGTTGTTGCTGTGCTGATGAATGATGATTAGTGATGAACCTGTTGGAGTAGTGCCACATTGTCATGGAAACTCCAGTTTGTGTGCTTTAATTACCATAAAAAAAATGCTATTGCGTGATTTTTTTTTTGTTTTTTGTTGTTGTTTTTTTCCCTTGTTCTTTTTTATTTTGCCGTCTTCGGAAATGGTATCTCGACTAGACCACGGAGATGTGGAGGTAACAATGGTTGAAGCGCAATCACCTTCCTTGAGGGGATTGGATCGTGTGTTTTTTTCTGGCAGTTGTGGTTTATGCCTTTACCATAATGTCTTGTTATACTTATATTCACATGGAGTAGTACTTTTAAATCCATCCATAAGTAAAATAAATAAAATTATTTAATATATAATATTATTTCGGCAGTGATATTTGAAAGGGTAAACATAAAAGCAAATCGCACATCCCTACACAACTACGGCGGTATCAAAAAAGCAATAAATAATTGCTATTGAGGGACCACGCTTTGGAACAGTGGATACCTTCTTGTGAGGTCAGGTCACTGGGTCGATCCCCTAGTTGTTGTTTTTTTTATAAGCAAGGGCTCTCAAAAGAGCTGATGGTCCTCCTCAACTGTTGGAAGAATCCAAATAGGGGGTTTAGACCGGTACATGGAGGAGTTGTTTAGCTTAGCCCACAACCGTTGCCATTCGCTCATGAGCAATTGCTAACTAGGGTCGGGTCACCGGGAATTACAAGTCTTAGGTTGGAAAATGAAATTACAAGCAATAAGTTTAGAAGAAAAGAAAAGAATGTCTTTAAATATAGCATCTGTCCTAGTATCTCCCTCAAAATCTCCAGCCGAGAACTTGTCAGTGAGAGATTTATCATCACTTTCAACAATGATGTGAGTTATCTTTTGTTCCACAACTTTCTTTAGAACTGCCCATATGGCTTTGGCTTCAGCTTCTTCAACAGAGGCAACATCAAACACTAGGGAGGCACAAAAAGTAGCATTTTTAGAGAAGTCCCGCATCACATATCCTGCACCATTAGCTCTAGTTAAAATATCAAAAGCACCAACCGTGTTTCATTTAATCCAGCCAAAGGGAGGGGGCATCCAGTGGTCACACAAACTAACAGTAGGACTAGACACATCAAGCACATTAGAGGAATAAGACTTCCTAGTAAGAAGCATTGATTTAGCTCTAAAAATCACAGTAGAGAAATTTTCATTTGTATTCTGGAAAACAAGGTTATTCCTACTCGTCCATAAGGACCAAAGAATAGCCACAAAGAGGCATTGATTTTCATCAGAAAGCTTGGAGACAGGATCAACAAGCCAGAAGAGCAACCAGTCATTAAAAGGTTTATTCTGAAAAAACTGGGTGTTAATATTGAAATCAGATAAAAACCAAACTCTTCTAGCAAAAGAGCTAGTAACCAACGCATGCATAATGGTTTCAAGAGGGTGAGAACATCTAGTGCAATCAACACAGTTTATAGGAATTCTAGTTTGGAGGACAATCCTACTAGGTAAGGCATTTCTAGCAGCTCTCCAGAGATAGACTTGTATTCTGTAAGGTACTTTTACTTTCCAAATACACTTCCATAGATTTTTACAAGGGGAGGGCCTCAAGCCTCTAATCCCCAAGTAGGTAGACTTTGAAGAAAATTTTCCAGTCTTAGAAAGTTCCCAAGCCCTCCTATCAGGAGTGCAAAGCTGGCTTAAGGTAACGGTGATGATCTTCTGGACAGAAGCATCATCAAAATGAGTAGTAAGTCTAGGGATATCCAAAGACCTAGAAATGGGATCAATAAAATAAGAAAACTTGATACTTGGATCAGGAGGGACAAGTGGGTTGGGTGTGGCAGATCCCATGCCGGGAATCCACTTATCATACCAAGGGTCAATAAATTGACCATCCCCAACAATCCAAGAAATAAAGGGTTTAATAAGTTCCTTAATGGCATGGAGACATTTCCAAGTCCAAGAGGAATTAGCAGAACATTTGGCATTAAGAAAATCAGTGTTAGGAAAATATTTATCTTTCAAGACAGTAGCCAAGAGATAGTTAGGTTTTTCCAGAATCCTCCAGGCATTCCTAGCTATCATAGCAAGGTTATTCAATTATGCTTTCCTAAACCCCAGACCACCTTCACTTTTGGGGGAACATAAGATATCCCATCCAAGCAGGTGAATTTTTTTGTCCTTAGGGTCCAGGGTCTCCCCCCCACCAGAATTTGCAGAGATGAGAATCCATTTTCATACACAGATATTTAGGGATAAAGAAAGATCCCATATGGAATAGAGGAATGGCTTGCCCAATATGCTTTATCAGGGCAGTCCTGGCAGCCTGGGATAAGATCTTGTGGAGCCAGATAGAAATCCTAGCATCCACAGCTTGGAGAATTCCCATGTGAGTTTGTATTTTAGAGGCTTGGAAAACTGTAGGAGTACCAAGGTATTTCTCTCCCAAATATCTACTCCGAATATCTAAGATATTGGCCAAGACAGCTTTCCTATGTTCAGGAATTTTCCTACTAAACAAGAAACCAGATTTCTCAAAATTTATTTCCTGCCCAGAAGCTAAACAATATTTTTTAAGATAATCCTTGATGACATTAAATATTTTTTCAGTAGCTTTAGAAAATAATAGGGAATCATCAGCAAATAACAGATGAGTCATTTCTGGGGAATTTTTGCAAATCTTAATACCTTCTAACACACCTTTACTCTGAATGGTATCTATGTAAGAAGATAGAGATTCAGAGCAAAGAATGTAGAGATAAGGAGATAGAGGGTCTCCCTGTCTAAGGCCTCTTTCAGGTTTAAAGAAGCCAGTGGGACTACCATTCAGGAGAACAGAATAAGAAACAGTAGAGACACATTGGTTTATTAATTTAACCCAATGTTCTGACATACCCATCTTACTTAGGACTTTTTCAAGAAAGTCCCACTCTAGCTTATCATATGCCTTGGACATGTCAAGTTTGATGGCATCCATGCCCTCATCTTTGTCACAATGATTAACAGCATATATAGCCTCATTAGATAGTAAGATATTATCATAGATGCTTCTTTTTGGTACAAAAGCACTTTGGTTTTGAGAAATGACTTTATCAATGAAAGGCTTAAGTCTGTTAGCCAAAGTTTTAGACAAGATTTTATAAATAAAATTGCAGAGACCAATTGGTCTGTACTGGGTAACCAACTCAGCTAAAGGGACTTTAGGAATGAGAGCAATGTTGGTATGATTAAACACTTTAGCAATGTCTCCAGTTCTAAATCAAGTCTGAGTCATATCAACAACATCATCTCCCATAATGTCCTAGTGCTTTTAGTAGAACAGACCTGTAAAACCATCTGGTCCTGGAGCCTTTTTTTCCCCTCATTTGAAAAACAACATTATTAATATCCTCAGGGGTAAGAGGAAGGTTTAGAGAAGAATTATCATCTTTAGAAAACTTAATAGGGTAATCAACTAAAATATCATCTTGGAAAGATTTAGATTGAGAGGAGTAAAGGGATTTTAAATAATCTATAAAGGACTTCCCAATGCTATCTCTATCAGTTATGATATCATTTTGGGAGTTTTTTAAACAACTAATGACATTTTATTTTCTTCTAAAGAGAGTTACTCTATGAAAATATGGTGAATTTATGTCACCTTCCAAGAGCTAGACTTCTCTAGATTTATCCTTCCAATATAGCTCCTCCAGATTGTATAGATATTCCAATCTATCTTTGAGTCTGGAAGTATTAGTGGTGTTAGTATGATGATTTATCTGGAGATCAACTAGTTCCTTCCTAACATTAGAGATATTAGTTTGAATATTTCCAAAAGAGGACTTATTCCAATCTCTTAGACCATTCTTGGTGTTTAAAAGTTTGGCTTTAAGCTTATAAGAAGGAGATCCTACCACATTAACAAACCAAGAATTGGTTATGATATCTCTACAAGTAGGATCCTCTATCCACATAGCCATGAAATGAAAAGGTATAGGCATACAAACATCCTCATAATTGAAACCAATATGCATGGGGAAGTGATAAGAAGAATCCCTAGGTAGGTTATTGACATATAATTTAGGATAGAGATCTTCTGCAGTTTGATTGATAAGACATCTATCTAACCTTTGAAGAATCAAATCAGGTCCTTGCTGCATGTTAGACCAAGTAAATCTTGGACCAGAAAAACCAGGGTCATGAAAGTTAAAAACATAACAAAATTGTCTTAGGTTTTCAAAATCAGAATCATCAACTTCTAAACCGCCATTTTTATCCTCATTACTTAAAAGGGAATTAAAATATCCTATGACAAACACATGTTCATCATGTGGGGCTATAACTAGGTTGCATTATTCTTCCCAAAAAGCATGCCTCAGACTACTATTAGGTTCACCATACATAAAATGAATATGACAAATTTTAGAGTGGATGATGTCAGTAGAAGTAACATAGATGCCCCTTTGACTAGAAGATATGACATTTAGGTGGACATCTTTTTTCCAAGCAAGAGAAAGGACTCCACTTCTACCAATACTGGGCACATTGAAAGTTTATGGATAACCCATGTTTCTAAGTTTTCTAGCTGCCATGTCTTTGTTTATTTTTGTTTCAGATAAGAAAATGATGTCAGGATTGATATTTTTGCACAACAGACTAAGCTCCTTGTTGGCAGATTTCTTTCCAAACCCCCTAAGGTTCCAGGAAATGCAATTGACATTATTGACAGGTAAAGGGTTCATGGAGATGGATTCACACACAGATATAAGGGAATTTTGAAGAAGGTTTACCTGAGTGGTTTGATCAGAACCACCATTGAGTGAGCCATTAGTAGTACCTCCATCTTGAGAAGCCATTTGGGTAGAATCCAGACTAGAGGAGGCAGCATGGAGATGAGAATTGTTGCGGACATCAGTGTTGCTTAGAGAACCAGAATCAGGAACATTGAAGTTACCAAAGGAATTGAGGATAGGTTGGGTATTGAAAGAACATGTAGAAAGATCTATGTCTGGTAAATCTCCCAGAATGGTGATTGGGGGACAAAGTTGAGTATAGTTGGGCTCAGATTGAGGATTTTCTTCAGTTGTTGTTACAGGGCTATTTGAGTTGGAATTAGCTCGAGTTCGTTTACGTAACTCAGCTCTTGGGTTGATCTTCCTTTTGAGGTTAACTAAAGCTTCTTGGTCAGAGCTATTAGCAGATCCTCTAGTGATAATGAAGCTGGGATTTGGGAAAGCTGACGTTTTGAAATGCCTAGACGAGTTGGTGGTTCGAATGGGACCGTTTTGGTTCAACTCAAAACCAGTAATAGAAGCATCCACATAGATGTTTTGAGTAGTAGTTTGTTTGAAAATCACTGGTAAGCCGTTTTCCACCGAAGTAGTATGTTGTTGAACAGGTCCAAGATCAAAAAATTTCAGAGACGATGATATGTTAATGAATGGGCCCATTTGGAATACATTAGAGGAACTTTTATGGATGGAATTACCCATTTGTTTATCAACCTCCTCATCTTTACCTTTAGCCTTAACTGTAGAGTTTGTAGGTAATACCTAAGTATCTGGGATGATAGACGAAGAAATAGATGAAGTATCAGCTTCGACCAGTGGCGCGGTTTCCTCTTGTGTAGTAATTGGAGACAACATTAACTTGGAGACTGTTGGTAGAGTATAGTTACTGCATGAAGCCTTGAGTTCTGTAAATTTCTTCTGTTTTTGCTTCCAAGCTGGGAAGTTTTGGTCCTTATGATCAAGAACTCGACAAGAGGTACAGAAATACCTTGGGATTCTGATGGGTCTACATTCGATCAAGAAAGGTTCCCTTCTTCCACTTGTGAATAGTGGAATGCCAGTTGGAAGATCGTTTTTAACGGAAATCTTGATACACACCTTTACATTCTTCATGAGGGGGTGTTTTCCAAAGGGGTTTTGGGCTTCCACTAGATCTCCCATCTCCAATGTGAGGATCTTGAGATCAGTAAACTCAGTGCATTTATTTGTAATGTTACACAAGATGAACCACATAATTTCTTCATCGAAAGAGAGTTGATTATTGATTGGCCATCCTTCAATAAGAACTTCTTTTAACACTGCCGGATGACCACAAAGAAACCAAGGTTTTTGAGACCTTATTCTATTGAAATCTTCTTCAGAGAGAAAGCGAATAAGAACCTTATTCCTTTGTCCATTCCAAGCAGATACTGTAGGATGTTGAGCAAGAGGCCAGTTGTTACATATGTAGTATCTGATGGAAGCAGTAGGAATCAATGTTTCACATCTAATGTATCCCACAATACAACATTTCCAGTTAGAATCAGCTTCAGCCAGGATAACTTTTTATCAATGAATACAAGATTAGCAAGGGAGGATGGTAGTGTAAGTTTCTTAGACATTTGTAAAGAAAGATTTTGGATATCTTGGTTCAAATCTTGAGTTTGCTTAGGGGTTTGGGAAGAACTCATCTCAAAGGAGATATGGATATGAAAAATTATAAATTGATAGCAATTGGGTTTTTGGATAGTTAGGATAAAATAAAATTTCATGGAGAAGATACCATGGTACTTGCTGAACTGATATTGACACCATATAGAGTATTGATGGATGACGTGAGGCTTTGTTTTTGGGTTACAGTTACCATCCTTAAAAAAGGAATACAATTCATGTTGACTCTGATTTGGGGGAGGGTAGGAGTAGATTGATACAAAGTGGTGATAGCACGATTATACATATTGTGTTGGGGAAGACTGTTGAGACATGGAACGTCATTCTCGTATCTGGGGGAGGCCAGTTGGTTTGGATTTAGGTGATTTATGAGAGAGGTTGAGATACAAGGCCACTTGTGGACAAATCCAATAATGGATCGATGTTCCTTTTGATGTATAAAAATGAGGATTTGTACAAGATGAGGGGAGTACCCCAAGCATTTATCAGTTTTATCAGTATTTGGGTGCAGGAAAAATACAATGGTTATAATGATAGAAATTTGGGGGGAATTTTTGTGTTGTGGGTGGGGGGAAAGAGTATGGTTGTCTTTAGTAAAACTAGCACTTTTGCTTCCAAGGGTTCTAAAAGCCGCAGTGGTACCTCTCTTCTGGTGTTGCCTCCAACTAGTCTTATTCAGATGAGTATTCAGATTCCAGTGGTACATCTCCAGCCCCATCAAGCAGCGAAGATAGTGAACGGTGAACGAAGGAAGGGTAGCAAGACGTGTGGTGGATGCCACAAAGTCACCAAGAGGAGCTAATTTTGTTGGGTGTTTGAAAATCTTGAAAATGGTTAGCAATTTTTTTTTTGTGAAAGACTCCTCTGGTGATTCCCTTGACTACCCAACTTCTTGAAACTATGATTGGAGGTGATGGACAGTTTCTTGCTCTTAGTCTTTTTCTTGTTCCTGGTGGATATTTTGTTATTATGTTTTGGATTTTGAACTTGCCCGATGTTTTGAACAGAATTGGTACTTGTAGTGGTAAAGGGGTAGTTTGGATTTGTAGTAGTAATGGGGTAAGTGTGGAATGGTTGTTGTTTTTCAGTTTCAGTAATGATTGTGTATGTCAACTGTTGGTAATGTAATGTTCGTTTTGTTTTAATTTCTTGAACCGTACTGGTGATGAACAAGGTATTATTGAGTCTGAGAATGGTAGTACTTGGAGTACAAATGTTCCTAGAGTTTTTGTTATTGGCAGAAGTAGTTCCCTGATAAGAATTTCCTTTAGTTTTGGTATGAATGAAGGTGTTTTGGTTTTCAGTTCTGATTATGAACTTGATTAGATAACACAATAAACTATGGATGATGTAGCTAGCAAAGAGCAGATCAAGATGAATGGTATACCAATGAATATCTTCTGTAAACATAAGGTAGAAAGATAGAGAGAAAAGGTCTGAGTTTAGAAACCGATTTGCAGAGCAAAATCGGAGGAGAGAGGTACCCGGTTCGAATCTTGTTCAATGTTAATTGTGTAACATTTGATCCCCTAGTTGTTGCATGCTGCAGTTATTGAAGTTAATTTAATGTTAGACTCATTATTTTTTTTTGGGCATCATTCAATTTTGGAGGAGAACAATATCAGAACCATTTTTTTTGGGCACCATTCAATTTTGGAGGAGGACCATAATTAAGGCTATCTTAAAAATTGGGGAGGACCATAATTATTTCTAAGACTATCTTGGTTACATTTATAAGGGGTGTTCTAAAGCGCGGAAATGACTAACCTATCATTTACCTATTTTAAATCTATAATACAAAACATGACGGGTTTTTGAGCCTTAGACGGTCGGATAACCTTTTGAGAGACAAACAAGTGATTCGACCACCCCAGTCTAATCCCAGCCAAAGACATCTAGCGGTTGTGGTGTTTGTAACCTCCTTTCATAATGCACCATTAATAACCCTCTTAATTAGTTCCTCGTAAGTTAAAGAATAAATGCACCATTAAAAAAATAAATGTTACGGCCATCTTTCAAACATAGAAGAAAAAAATAAATATTTGAGGCATATCTTTGATAAAAAAAACATATTAGTCAGCCTTCAACAACCTGCAAAACACAAACAATTGTTCTTTTTGAAAATATTTAACCATCTTTCGACCATATAATTTTTTTTTTCTTTGAGCCATATCTTTAATAAAACTTATTAGCCAGCCTTCAACAACCTGAAAAAAACGAACAATTATTATTATTTTTAAATACTAAACCATCTTTCAACTAAAGAAAAAAAAATGAGTCATATCTTTGACAAAACATATTTGCCAGCCTTCAACAGCCTGCAAAAGACAAATAATTATTTAAAAAAAAAACTAAGAATAATTTATCATTATACTCAATTCCTTTTAAAGGGAAAAATCGAAGAATACAAAGAATATTTTTTATTATAATAACAATTGAAAACAAATATATAACCAAAAAATGACTCACTAAAAATTTACTCTTACGTCATAGGCTTGATTTTAATTTTAGCAATTGAATAAGTTTATTTACATCAACCTGCAAAAAAAAAACAAATAACAAATAACATTAGAGTTACAATGTGTAAAACACAAAGAACAAAGCACTTTAGAATCATTTTCTAGCATCCATAACAAATCATTTTAGAATGAGACATTTAACCGATCGAAAGATGACCCTGTTTTCATCCATATGAACTTTAACCAAAACAATCGAAATCATGACTATCTTTTCATCAGATTTTAATGCCATAAATAATAGTTTAATCGAAATCTGCATGCAGCGCAAACAAAAAGAAGATATACTCAAACAAAACAAATAAGATCATGACTGTCTTTTCATCAAATCTTAATGCCATAAATAATAGTTTAATCAAAATCTGCAGCACAAACAAAAAAAAGATAAATAAACTTAAACAAAAAGAAGGAGAAAATTCTTTATCAAGCATCTTTCTGATCGGGTATCTTTTTACCAAGCTCACCAAGTTCACGGTTGGTATATATATTTATATATATTTTTGGTGATATACATCACAAACCAAAAGAAGAGAAGCTCAAAAAGGGAAAGTTACAAAAAATTCCATCATAATTGGGGGTAAAATTTAGGGCATGCACCGGGTAAGTAAGGTATAAAGCTCATATATTTCCTCTTTCTTACCCATTACCCGTTTAAATGGAGACGAATTCATGGCTCACGCTAATATTTGCAACCATATGGAAGGTATACAGCTCACCTATTTCTTTTTTTTTTGACCGAAATTATGGATAACTTTTTTACTTACTTTTCATCCTCTATTTACTCCCCTCATTATCCTCCCAGGCTCCCACCATCATTCACTTACTTTTATATTTACTCCCATCATTATCTTTAAGTAACTTTTGTAAGTCCCATAAATAAGATAAAACCGCTATAAAAGAAACGGTTATTTTATGATTAACACGTAATAATCTATTCCAAAAAGAAAAAACGTCAAAAGAAATTAAATGTGTCACTAATGACAATTATTCAATGAGTTTTATGAATTGAGGAATTTATTTCTTAAACCACACATATTCGATTATTGACTCATTTACTCATTCCCAATTTATTTTTTTGACGAAATTTTTAGCTTAAGCGTATCAACATGTCAAACATGATCAGTTGCAGCCCCACAAAAACTGTTGCCCAAAATGTGTTTGCTTCCTTTTCGAGAATGCATGATTGCGATGAAAACAAATATGCAGTACTAATATTTTATTTAAAATATTAGGCATGCATTCTACTCAATCTTTACATCCTACATAGAAGATACCATGCACGACATCGTCCCTAAGAAATTGATAAGGAAGTTCGGGCCATTGGTCCATGAGGGAGGTCTCTATTCACTCTTTAAGTTCAAGACCACAACGGAGAAATCCAATTTTCATCCATTAAAGAATGATCATTGGTTATTCTTCAAATGGGATACCGAGGTTGATTGTTTGTTGGGGGATACGGACGCATCCCCATGCATGCCTTTTCCTTTATTGAATTTGATAACTTGGAGTCTAGGGATTTTTTATCAAAAAATATTTTTTTAAGTCTAAGGAGTATTGTTAGGAATTATTAAACTATTATTTAAGGGTAACCGAATTTATGATTATTTGAATTACAATTTTCATGTCTACAAGTTTTCATGGTTCGAATTAAACCTCACAGTGTGTGGCAATTATTAAAATCATTATAACTTAAAGTTATCCCGTTTCATACCGTGCCGTTACGACACGGGTTATTTCTAGTCAATAACAAAATAAAATCAAAATCGTACCCATCACCTAATCGAATTCCTGAGTTCAAAAAAAAAAAAAACTTATCTTTTTCTCTTCTTCTCTCTTTCAACCGGTAATTGTCGTCGCCGGTTTTATGAGTTTGAAAATTTTTTTCTCATCTTTTTATCCTTTTCCTACAAACCCATTACTTTTAATTCATTTTTGGTTGTAAAATTTTAGTAGTAATCAACAAAATATGATGAAGATGGAAGATACAAATAGTAGTTCGGTTAAGAGACTTTTTAGAAAACCCTAGTTTTTCTAACCGAACTTTTGTAGATGAAGAACACGAAGAACACTTCGGTTAAGAAAATAAATTGTTCCGAGTTGACTCGCAATTTTTTTTTTCTTAACTGAACTTCTCTCTTGATAGGTTCGGTTGAGTCGCAAATTTTGTTCTTAACCAAACTCTTTTCTGTATAAGCAAATATTGAGTTCGGTTAAGTCGATATTTTATCTACTAAACCAAACAGAAAGTTCGTCCTATATAAGAAACTTTGCGAACACGCCGAGAAAATATCTTTCAGAGTCTGGTGCGGAAAAGGTAGCCGAAGTTAATACTCTAGTGGCGAAAAATCCATTGAATCTAAGTTTGGAAACTTTGGTCTTGGCATCTGTAACGCACGCCAGAACCTTAAAGACTATTCATAGCTTAATATCCATTAGACCTCTGGTCTCTCATGGTAATCTCATTCCATCTAAGACCTTGGAAAACTTAGATGATGAAAATGAGTCTAAAGGAAAAATTAAAAGTTCTTCTAAGAAAAATCTTTCGAGAAAACGTTGTCTACGCTCAAAGATATGGAATATCACTAGATTAACTCTTAATATTTTTTAGGAATACTATCTTGATGGATCAATTGACAAAGATCTATTTAGAGCTTTTGAAAGCGTTTTTAAAATCTTAGAAAAACTTAATTCGATTAAGGAAAAAAATCTTTCTGATAAGAGTTCTGTACATGTTAATTCATGTATTCATGATGTACGAACTGTGCTTACTATCAACTCTTGTTAAATTCATAAAAATATTTCTGGTAAGTTGGTTAAAGGTTCTAATTGTCGGGAAACGTCACTCCTTGATCGTAAGAAAATGGATTTTAAAAAGTATATTAACCATGAGTATCATCATTACTATGATTATACTTTTGGTACACATCTCAAATATTAACCGGAAATGTTGCATGAGGATCCCTCTGCACATCTAGCCTTTTGGAAACAAGATTGGCTCTACCCCATTTGTATATATCTTGAGATGGGGCAAGTAACGGTTTGATTTTTTGTGTTTGGGTTAACCTTTTTTTCCTTGACAAGTTATTCTCTACCCAAGGATAATTAAAGTGATGTAGTTCATTCTACTATCCCTTTACTGCATTGTACCAATCCTTTCGGTGTGCAAACCTTGGCTGTTGAACACTTTAAGAAATCATACTTTCCTTTTGCGGGTCGCGGTTCTTAAACGGGTCCAATCCCATTAATGGGTATATAAGAAGTATGGTACGTGTACCCTTATTCTTCCTTCTCTAGTCCGCGTACGTGAACTTTTTTAGGGTTCATGTCCATTAATTTTTTTTGGAGATTCAAAAGAGGCTAAGGGCTTTATTCTTCATCAAGGAGCAAATCAAGTAAGTTATTCCTTCTCCTTGTACTCTCAATATCTAGGTCTCATGGGAAATTTCAAGGTTTCAAAAAACTTAGATTCATTATGTTCTAGCTTGATTATACCTCAAAATCAAGATCTTTGAAAGGATTTCTTCTAGTGGTTTTATTCTAGAAAAGAAATTGGATTTGGTTAGTATTCATAAAGAAGATTTGCACTACACCATTTCAGAATATTTGCAACTCTAGTATTTTCGGGTTTGCAACGTATATAAATCTTGCTTATCTGGCAACATCTATATCCGTTGCAAACCCGAAAACACGTTGCTATAATTATGTAATTTCCAAAAATAATTAAGCAACGTATTTACAACGTTGACATACATTGCTTACAGTGGCAGTTTATTTATATATCTTTTAACATTTTTATTTTAATATAAAAAGAGTTTCCCTCCCTAATTTTATTTTCTCTCTCAAATATTATCAAAAAATCTATATTTTCCCTCCCAATTTTTACTTTCCCCCCATATTTTCCCTCCTAAATTTTCTTTCCCCCAAAAATATACTTACTTCTCATTTACATTAATTTTTTAATAATTTTATTTAGTTCTTAATTTTTACTAATTATAATCATTTTATCATTAAACAGTCCTAATCATCTGGTTAAGATTTTGTTAATTTAACACAATTTATTTCCTCACATTTTCTCCCCCTATTATCAAAACTAAAACTCACTCTCACTCTCTCTTTCTCTACTCGGCTTTATCCCTCGAAGATTTTTTTTTTTTTTATCTCAAGCACCAGACTCTCTCACTCTCTCTTTTAAATCATTTTCTTCTCCCAACTCTCATCAGCTCTCTCTCGAAGGAACACCTGATTATTTCAGATGAACAGAAATCCCAAGTTTTATTGAAGATTATGAGTAGCTAAAAAGAGTTGAAAACCCCATTTTCCACCAGGAAAGAAACCCTATTATTCATCATTAAAACTTCAAATCAATACCCATATATTCTTAAGATATGTATCCTAATTAAAACCCCTAAATCAAAAAGTTTGATCTATCAACTATTGACTCTAATTTCAGAAAAAGGTATAAACCCTAATTTCTGTTTTTTTTATTAAACCCTTGTGTTTGGTTAGTAAGATGATGGTTTCACTCTTGATTAAAACGTTGTTTGATAATTTTTGAATGTTATTCATCTATTTTATGATCTTGTTATAAACTATTTTTTTTCCTTCTTTTTCATGGCTTAATAAGGGTTGATTATATGATTTTTGTTGTATTTCTTTGTGTATAACAACAGTTAGTGAAGATTTTGTGTTTACTGATTCTGATCTTTTTTTCCCCAAGTATGTGAAAAAAGGAAAGAATTACCTTATTCTTCCCCCTTGTGATTCCATCTTGTTGAACCTCTGTTATGGTTGTGTTTGTTGCTTGTGTTTCTATTTGAGTTGCATTTTCTAGAGTACTGGTTTGAGTTTGGCTTAGGGAGGCTGGTGATACTATTCCATGAAGTTTGTTATATTATGATAGATATGTAAGCTCTCAACTTAGTAATACCATGTCATGAAGTTTTTTTTTATTAGGATAGATATGTATGTAAGTCATGACTAAGTTTGTTTTGTTATGATAGAAATGTGATTTATATAAGCTAAAGTTTTTTATTTTTGGTGCAATCTATGTAGTCATACTTCGCTTTTGTTTTCTTGTAAACTTATGCTCACATCAAAGCTTAGCTTGAAGTTTGAGGTTGGAATTAGACCTTAGCTAAGCTGATGAAACATATAAAACTAAATGACGATTTTGAATTGGTGTTGTCTATTTCATTTTGATTTATGAGTTAGAAGATATGGTTATGTTACTGACTGTAACTCAATTTCCAATTAGTTTCTCCATCTGTAGTTTTGACCTCCCTAGGTTTTGAATGAGATCTAAGTTGGACTTGAAGAGTTGTTGGACTTATTATTTGTGACTTTTATGAATGGTTAGGTTCTTATGTTTCTTCTTTTTGCAGTTCTTTATGTAGGTGCTAATTGTGTGCGAAAGTTATTCACAGCTGCAAGATCGTTGGTGAGTGATTTGTTGTATATCTAGTATTATTTAAGAAACGGTAAAGGTTTCTTATTTCCAACTTGTAGTTGGTCTTGAGCACTCAATATTTTGTTTCAATTTGATACAGAGTGTGTAGAATATGATTGGGGTAGAATTGAAAAGATCAGGTAATCGGTTTAGTGAAATGGACATGTATCCATGTTAATGATTCTATGCCGTGGTGTTTGATAATTTGCTATATGCTGGGTTTTTTGGTAAAGATGATATGTTTCTGGAATCAAATGGAAAATAGTGAAGATATTATTGCTCCATGTTAGTTAAAATATTCTCTCAAGTTATTGATTCCATGCATGTGATATATATGTATGACATAATATGCCATAAGCTAGAGTTTCTGTTTTTGGTGCAATCTAGTTTGTGTAGTCACACTTCTCTTTTGTTTTCTTGTCATTATTTATAATCTAGTTTGTGTTGACGGTTGTAGAATGACAGAACTGTGTGAGAAACGATGGATGACTATTGAATATAGGTGTAGTCCATATTATAGAGAAAGGGTGGCTAAGTTTATTGATTTTTCATACAAGAACATAATTAGAAACTCGCAGTTCTGTTCATGTCCTTGTCGTCGTTGTCGTAATAGGAAATCCCTGACTTTTGCACTGGTCAGGCATGATATACTATCATATGGCATGCTTAATTCATATATATTTTGGTCTCTTCACTGAGAGAAGTCGATACCAAGATCAGGGTCAGCGTCATATGTGAGTCAGGACAATGCAGCAGATACAGTTGAAGAAGAAACAATAATTGAGGAAGTTGTTGAAGAGAGTCGTCGAGATGATAGGTTAAATGACTTTGTTGATAATGCATTTGGGATATTCTAAGGATTAAATGAGGATGTCAATGCTGGTGATTCTGAACATCCCTTCCAGGAGCCTAACGTAGGTGAAAAATACAACAAGTACCAAAAGTTAGTGGAAGAGAAGATTTATCCAACATGTGAGAATGGTGCGACAACTATTTCTATAATTATGGAATTGCATCATGTCAAGAAGATATTTGGTTGGTCTGAAAATAGCGTCACTTACCCCTTGGGATTACTAAGAAAATGGTTTCTAGAGGGAAACACTTTCCCTGCAAAGTACCCGGTAATAAAAGAGATGTTGAAAGATATGGGAATGAAGGAAGATAACATTCATTATTGCATTAACCACTGTGTGTTATTCCGAAAATATTTGAAGGATGAGATAGAATGTCCAAGTTGTGGAGCATCTAGGTATAAATTCAGATAAGGGAAAGATGGAGTTTAAAGAGTAACTAAAGAGCATCTTTTAGTATTACGACATTTTACACTTCCTCAAATACTTAAGAAATATTATACTATACCATGGATTTCTGAAGATATGACATGGCATGATCGTGCAGAAGCTTCTTCTGAATATATGAGACACCCAATCGACTCTAAACAATGACAGAACATGAAGACAAACTGGCTTGAGTTTGCAAGGGAAGAGCGAAATGTGTAGCTTGGAATTTCAACAGATGTTTTTAATCCTCGCGACATCCATGTACCCGTTATAGTTGTTGGCCAGTAATATTGGTTCCTTACAATATGCCGCCGTCACTCTGTATGAATCCAGAGTTTCATATTATGTTACTACTAATACCAGGACCTAAGGCACCAGGTCAAGACATCTGCGTTATGCTTCAACCATTAATAGATGACCTGAATAAACTTTGGTAAGGAGTGGATGCGGTAGATATGCATCTAAAGCAGTCACTCAAGTTGAGAGCTATCTTAATGTGGGGTATACATGATTTACCTGTGTATGGTAATATTTCAGGTTGTGTAGTTCATGGATACAAAGCATGTCCTGGATGTGGAGATGATACTGAAATCAATTGGTTATATCACTCGAGAAAGATTGTGTACCGAAATTTTCGAAGATTTCTGAAGTCGACTCATCCTTTCAGGAAAGCCAAGTAATTGGGACTCAAAACAGTGGAGACTGGATTTGGAGCCAACTCGGTTAAGTGGAGAAGAAGTACTGATACAGACTATCAATGTTCATTATCTTCCCGGTAAGCTTACCAAAGACGACAAGAAGTTAAAGAAAGATTTTTTTGAAGTTGTACCTGATGAACCCAATGCAACAACTAAAGCATTTTACAAGAGTCTAAAGTTGTTTGATGTTCCGACGTGGGTCTCTAACACTTATCTCCATTGTATCGACGTAATGCACTGTAAGAACAATTTTATAGAACATTTAGTAAATGCAGTTCTCGACTTAAAGAAAAAATTGAAAGATAATATGAATGCTAGAGAAGATATGAAGGATCTGAATATTCAAATAGAGCAGTGGATCACTACATATTCGAGAACAGGAAAAGATGTGATGCCTGATGCTCCTTATGCTTTGAACAAGGAGGACAGGAAAAACTTTCTACAATTATTGAAAAACATCAAGTTTCCAACTGGATTTTGCTCAAATCTTGGAAACAATATCAGTATTGAACCTCCTGGTCTGCATTGTTTGAAGTCACATGACTATCATGTCATTATGGAGTGTTTTTTTCCGGTGCTGCTTCAACATTTCTTCCCATGATACCCAGACCTCCGAGGGCTCTTCAAAAATTCTTACTAATTATCTTAGTCTTGATTTGATGACTTTCGAAAAACTTGGTATATCTAGTCTTTGTCCCTCCACAATTGAGAACTCTCGTTGGAGTAAGTCTTGATATTTGTGGATTCATCATTCTTCAAATGCTCTCAATAACATCATCCAATAAGAAGTTAGGCTTTCTTTGCTTAATTGAGAAAATTTGTCGAGCATATTCTATTGCTCCTATTGGAAATTACATTGGAACCCCCAAACTTGTTTGTCCTTGTACTTTCAAATGTATGAAGGAGAATGCTTGCAAAATACAAAGATGTGATATCCTTGAAGGTTCTTGTGATCCTACCACCTTGGGTCTTCTTCATCAAATTCTCAAGGGTGTGGGTAAGATAAATTCCAAGGTAAAATGCGTGCAAGAACAATTACGAGTGATTGCTACTAAGTTTCCTGAAATCAAGAAAGATATGGATATTGTTCAAGCCTCTTGGATGGTTTCCGATGATGAATATGATGAGTAAATTCGTTATCACTTATTTTATTTTGTCTAGGAAACTTCTTATGAGAATTTATTCATGTGTTTTAAGAAGGATAACTAGGGTTTGAAATAACCATTATTGTGAGTATACATAGCTATTGCCAACGAATTTCATTTTGTAATGTTTTTAGATTTATTTATTTAAATTCTAAAGTTTATTTGGAAGATGATTTTGCAGTACTAATCCTTATTGGTTTTATATATTGCAAAAAAATTATGGGATATGTGTGTTTGTGTCCGTGAACTATGATTGTCCCATATATGTCAAAAGTTAAGCTTATTATGTCAGTATGCAAATATTGATGAAGATAGGACGAACTTTTGATTGCAAAGATTAAGTCTATTATATGTTTTTATGCAAATATTGATGAAAAATAGAATGAATCTTCCTATATTCCGCAGTATTGGTCTTTCCCTGATCCACTTCTATGTGAAAGTATTGTGTGGCTCTGTAATTTCTCTTTTGTTGAGAATTTCCGATTAAGTTAATCATGGGTTCTCTTGTGGTTAATTCAATTGAGTTTTTGGATACAAATTCATGATTCATGTATTTTGTTAATGCCAAAAGAAATCCTTCTTTTCTTGTAAAAGTAAGGTTGCTCTTGTTGTTCTTTTTGGAATGACATTTTAGGGGGAAAGTTCTTAATTGAGCTTGTGCTTAATTGCCAAATATTTGTGGGGAGTACAGCTATGGAATATTGTAGGATCTTTCTTGTATCTTTATGAACTCCTTGATGAATGCATTTAGTTTCGACTATATGATTTCATCTAAACAAAGTTGATATGTTTTCTTTTAGTCATGAAGTATCTCTATGAGAATTTCATTATGATCCCACTAGTTTTCGTACCTTTGTCAATTTATATTGACAAAAAGGGGGAGAATTAATGTGTAGTTCACACTACAAATACATATGGTTTACGGATCATTATGTAAGGGGGAGTGGTTTTCATGTGAGATGAAGTATTGACTAAGGGGGAGTGATGCATATCACCATAGTATTGTTGTCAAAGTTGTGATACAATTGTACTTTGATACTGTGTAATGATACTATGACACTGTATAACAATGATTGAGAGCTATTGTTTTATCATTGTTATATCTACGTATCTTCAACATTGCTGAGTTGAACACGTTCAAAATCACTGGAGTACTTGGAAGTGACGAAGATTTCAAGTAATTTACAAATGGGGAGATTGTTAGAGCACTGCTCAGTCGAACTGGAAAGAGTTTCTATCTCAAGCTTGTTGTCAAGTTTAGTTTCCAAAACTATAAGTCTTGATTTCTAGTCTACTTATAGCTAAGTCTCGGATTAGGATAGAAAGTGGAATTGAGCATTAGACTTCACGGCGTTCATCGATTAAAGATGAAGAACTACTAAGGGGATCTTGTGGAACTTCATCAATAAAAGGTATGTGGAGACTTGAACTCATTTATTACTCAAAAGTATATCTACTATATCTCTCATTTGAGACAAAATTTGTATAACTATATAGACTTTAATCATACATATTTGATATTTCGAGCGGAGTTTAACTCGCTTACATATTTCTCGAAGTATGTGTTGGTAAGCTTTCGCTTTAACCAAGTTCATCTTATATACTTGACAAAAGTCAAAAGATGATCATGTGAAAATCACCTTGTAGCATCTTACATTATTTGTGTGAGACATTCATTTGACGTAGACTCAGAATATTTCGTAATGGTCATTCAATCACTTAAAAATTGCTTTGAAGCTAATAGTTTGTGTGAGACAACTATTGTCGTCTTCGGAGAATGTTTCAATGATTAAAATGGTAATTTAAAATACTTAATCATGATTGGATTATAAGCACAGTATGCGTACTTTCATATGTGCTTATCTAAGACCGGAACTAAGTATGCATACCCCTGTGCGTACTGGTTGGTCAGGTAAATTCTAGGAGCTAGAGTATGCGTACATGTATGCATACTGGCGAAGTCAGTTGAAGTCCGGGTACTAGAGTATGCGTACCTATACGCGTATTGGGTTCAAATAAAGCGTACGACAATATGCGTACCCATTTGCATACTGGCGAACACAGTCCTAGTCCGGCTACTTAGGTATCCTTACCCATTTTCATACTTGAGTGGGTTATGTTTGTTCATGAACTAATACATTTATATATAATAAGGAATGCAATATTTTGCAAACCGTGGCTATAATGTTCATGAATTGATACGAGTGAATTAAAATCGATTTTGCTTCAATTGTGTCTTGTATACTTCTATGAGAATATAAACAACTGAAAAACTCTAGAACTAGTTTCATTTAAGTCACTTGAACTAGTTATGGTTAATATGAATATGGTTGATATGAAAGTGTTCATATGGCTAACTTCGGTTAACAATTGTTGAGCCAATAAGGTGTACACGTTTAGGTACGGTTATCCATATCTAAATGAAGTCACTTTTTATTTTTCGTAACAAGCTAAGTTCGATCTAACGGTTGAAAGATATTAGCTTGAGCCTAATCATTTTCATCTAACGGTTAATATTGAATGATTTGTTACCAAGGTAACTTAGATTGCAAACCCTGATTTGGAGACTATATAAAGGAGAACTCTAGCAACTGGGAAACCTAATCCCCACACCTCCTGTGTGATACTAGTTGCGAGTAGAGTCGATTCTCCTTTAACCTTAGGTTTTTCATGAAATCCTGTAGGTTAACGACTCTGTAGTTGTGTATTCTGATCTTGCTATTTTCTATCCTATTTAGTACTATCTTCTCTATGATTTTCTCAATATTTATTTTCCGATAGGCAAGATAAAAAGTAGTCACAAACATCTTCATTTCATCGTTTGTGATTCCACAATATCTTCTTTCGCTACCATATGATTAAGATTATTATGAGGTGATTGATATATCTAGGCTGTTCTTCGGGAATATAAGTTCGGTATATGAATTGGTTCATGTTCACCTTGATTTATCAAAAGATGGAACAAAACTGTTAGAGCATAGATCGGTTGAACCCACCAAGCGTTGGTATGTCAAGTTTGGTTGTCATATTTTAGTGATCCAAAACTCATTTAAGAATCGCTTGATTTAAATGTACTAGAGTCAACTTCGTATAGGTTAGCTTGAAATTATTAGGATGAGACATTACAAGTATTGCGAAGACTTGAATAAGTGAAGAAGTACGGAGCTACAACCACAACATCATCCTTCCACTTGAAGTTAGTGATATTTGACTTGAACTGTTTCATTCCCTAACGTATCTTTCAAGTCATGCATATTGAAAACATAAAACTACGAAGCATGAACATTCTAGATAGACATAGTATTGAGGAATACAATATGAAGTTTCTTGCTTAACCATTAAACTTTATATATGAGACATCGACATAATCGTATGAATGCTATAGTGATTATATATGGGTATGAGGTGAGGATTTCATCCTAGGAAATAATGTTTTTACATGTGTTTTAAGGAAGTAAGTTCATGATATGTGTTGTGAACCGAAAAGGAAATCGCCATGCGTTATTAGGACTGTTCTTCATTGCAAATCTTATGAACGACCAATATGTGTGATTAGTATAACCGCTCATGACTTGTTTGTGTTCTTGGTAAAATTATTCACATGAGGCCCGACTTATGTATTAATATGACTTTTATTAGTGAAACCGGTCTTAAGTAATCACCTGAGGTATGATCGGGTTTGTGAGTGTCTGACCAAATTTGGGAAAGGGAAACCGATCCTATGAAGAGGTGCAGTACATCACAAGGGAAAACCGATCCTTGTATGAGGTGCATCAAGGTTTATATAAAAATGGGGAACCGATCCTATTAACATGTGCAACACATTTTCAGTCAAGGGGGAACCGATCCTATGGACATGTCCAGTGCATACAAGTCAGATACCAAATATATGTGGGGAACCGATCCTTAGATACCTATTCAGCCGTATCTTTGGTAAGATAGTGTGACTATGCACAATACTCACATGGAGGTAGAACCAAAACTTTTTTTGGTAGAACCGTTACACCCATGGTTTGTGATTGAGTGTTACTTAATCAATCACATAGTTCTTGAAAGTCAGATGAACCAATTCTAAACTTTTTTGGAAGTGTGGTAAATCGTTTTCAAGTGAGTAAGTATGAAAAAGGACTTTCAAGAGAAAGATGTTGACACACTTTGAACACGCGCATTATTGTGTATTCTTTTATTGTTCAAAGATATTCCTTAACAACTAAGAAGGAAGTAAATCCCAAGATCGAATTTAAATAAGTTAAGAATCTTTTAATTAAGGTTTTTAATTATATATGGAAAATAAGATTAGTAATGTGCATTTGCTAGTTAAAGATTTTCCAAAGAGATTTCGATCATTATATTTGGACAGTGCATTCACAGGAATTATGAAAACCGAATTTGGGTTAATATGGAATAATATCTTGAGAATATTTTCGGTTTTGGAAATTCCTTGGTTTCCAAACTTCCTTGTCTATAAATACCTTGATTTTTCCTTTCTGGAAAACTAATCCTTCGTGAAAGTAAACTTCCTTTATTGTATTGTTACTGGTGAAGCCGCTTATTGGAGAGGAGAGTAATCTAATTATGTGAAATCTCTTACGGCCGCTCAATATAAAGTCTTATTTGGGATTGAGAATCTCTAGCACGACCCGTTAGTGGGAAACTAGATATTACGGCTTATCTTTATTTTTCATGTTGATTTGATTGACTAACGGTGGTTGAACTTTGATTGCACCTAGTTTGTTTATGCTTGAGAATCTTCTCTTCTGTTATAAGATTCACTTCAACTAGTTCAAGGTTTCGACAGGGATCTTTAGACTGTTGTTAGATCTAAAGACGATCTTGTGATAATCCATTGTTAACAGACTCTGTTCTGTGTGTAATTGATCACAAGAGATTCAAATAGTTGTGTGCAGTTTATTGAAGATCAAAGAAGATTTGAAGAAAAAGAAGAGATATAAAATTTATGACTTGGTGTTTATAATCTTTGGTGTGCACAATACTTGTTTGGGTAACATAGGATCCAACTATAATTGATTTATTCTTTGGGTATTTTGATAGAATAGTTGAGAAGATCGGCATCAATTCAATTCTTTGGACTAAGAGCGTTGTTGGCTTAATCTTAACGATTACCTTTTGGTGATTGAACAAAAGATAGATCTTGGAACCTGGAAAAGGAGTTTATGTTAAGATAAACAGAAGATCCTTTGTGAAACTCATATCACTTGGTTGAAGAGAGTCGATACCAAACAAATTTGTTGTTCCTTTACTGTTTGGAATACGAACCAAAGGAATTGGTCAAAGTACGTGACTTGTTTACATGTTGGAGGCGTGGGAATACAGACGGAACTAGGTGTACTATAGTTTTAGTTGCTTGGTCTTAACTATACGAAGTTGGTTTATTTTGTATAGCGGCTTAATCCTGAGAGTATTCAATTCTGGACAAGGTCCCGGGGTTGTTCTGCATTTGCGGTTTCCTCGTTAGCAAAATCTTGATGTGTCATTTACTTTATATTTCCGGATTATAATTGTTTTATTATAATTAAAGTAAATTGCACAAACTTTAATTCATATTACTTGATACGTGAATCCTATTGAGTTTGGTTAAGTCTGAACCTTTGTATCAAGTAAACATACTTCATTGTTGTATTGTCTTGATCTCGTATCCATAGACAATCACACGAAGTGTGAACCGATTAGTTGCATTGTCTCGACCCAGTACATATACAATCACTTTCGGAGAAAGGACTTATAGGAAGGAATTGTTTTAGCTTGAGGTATATTTGGGTACCCTCGCTTTTTCAAAAACTCATAGGTTTATCTATGGGAGACATATTTATCTATTCAATAGAGTTTTCTGTATGAGACAGATTGGTTTATCAAGTCTTCGACTTTGGGTCATAGCAACTCTTAGTTGTGAGTGAGATCAGCTAACGGAATCAAGTGCGTAGAGTCCTTCTAGGATTCAGAGGCATAAGGAACGCGACTATACCTTGATCAATGTGATATTGGTTAGGGCTCAACTACATTCCATTTCGAAGTTAACTCGGAGTAGGCTAGTATATGTAGCGGCTTAATACAGTGTGGTATTCAATTATGGACTAGGTCCCGGGTTTCTCTGCATTTGCGGTCTCCTAGTTAACAAAATTTCTGGTATCTGTGTTATTTCTTTTCCGCATTATATTTTTATATAATTGAAATATCACAGGTTGTGCGTAAGTTCAATCAATTGTGAATCCAACCTTTCGGTTGTTGATTAAATTGATTGACACTTGGATATTGGTTTTTTATACCGTCCAAGTTATTTCTTATATTTAATCGGGTTCGCAAATTCTTATTTGTTTGATTGCAAATTGAATTGAGAAATAGAGATGTAACTCTTGGAAATACTTTTTCTAAGATTGAGTTTGACTTTCTAGTTGATTCTATGGAAAGTATATTGGAGTTAGTCTATATAGATTGCTAAGAAAAATATTGGGTGTGGTTGTTAGACCCACGTATTTTTAAAAAGTGTGCTCAAAAAGTAGAATTTTGGAACCTAACGTTCCAACACTAACATAAACATATGCGTCTTGTTATATTATGCATGGTATCTATTGGTATCTTGGCATAGAACATATTTGCGCAAGTGTTATTTCAAAAAGAAAGTAGTTGCGAAGAATTAGCCAAACTTACACACAATGCTTTCTTTAAGACCAAGCACTATGGTTGGGGCCTCTTCGGCACAACTTTGATATTGAGAGAAGGGGCCTTTAATGTTCTCGAAAAACTTTGGGTGATTGTGAAGCTCTACTTCAGGTGTTCGTGAAGCTCTGAGATTCAATCCTACACAAATTTGGCTCGGGACTGAATTAGACTTAAAGCTTGCGCTTCTTTTTGGAGATGCGCTACTAAGTCCAAGACAAAGAACTACAAGCACCACGAATAATAATGTCTTTTTAAGATGTCTGTCATATGCTTGGGTCCTTTCTTGATAAAAGTTTGCCGTAATGCTAGATCTATTGATAATGCACCCTACTGATGCATGAGATGTTTTGAGTTTATCTAAGTCATTTTTATTTTACGTCTATAGGTGACGTGCACGTCTTCGAGGATTTTGAAACTCATCCCTTTTATTTTATTAAGTTTGATCGCTTCTTGATTTACCCATTGGTATTTTCCCTGATATATCGCGGGTGGAATGAACAAACAGATCAACTTTCTTTGGTTTGGATTGGCTATAGCTCGATTATAACGAAACTTAACAACTATACAACATCGCTTGGCTCAGATCTGGTGAAACCTATTAGCTTGTGAGAGGAATACATTTGTTCCTCGTCATAGCTAAACCAAGCTCTACGGAAACTGAGTTTCCATCAATTAAATTATGAAAACCAAGATTTTGTATTAAACTTTTAATATATCCCCTAAATTTTATGGATTCTCCAATTTATAAATTAAAAATTGCCTGAATCTAAATACCAGGAAACTGAATTTCAACATTTACTATTTGGATGAAAACTAAGTTCCCATCACCATACATCCGAAAAATACACCTACACCACAATCGTTGCCATGTTACTCTATTTGGGCTTTGTTTTATTGAAGTTATAGCCAAACAAAATAAGGAACCACATTGATTGGCCTAATGCAAATCTAGGTCAAATATAAGCATCCATTTCAGTAAGGGTTTCCATTATCCTGAAAACATCCCAACCGTTGGATCATACTATATATCTAGCTCTCTTTTTAACATTAGTTACAAATGCCGTCGGCATAATTAAACAAACTTCCCTTTGATCCCTTTTCCTTCTTATTCAGATCTCACAAATTAGAGTCCAAATTCTTTGTAAATGATGAATTCTTCAAGAATTTCTGTATCTCTCACAGATCTAAAAACCAATCATTTAATATGAAAATTCCGGAAGAAAAAGGTGAAGATGAAACTATAATCTTATTGATGATGATTATTCACCCACACAATGATTTTTCCTCCCAAAACCAAAATATAATCCATAATCTCATCACAAGGAATTGTCGTTATCTGTTTCTCGACAGATTAGTCATGCATAATGTTAAAAGAGGAAAAACCTTGAAAAATGTCAAATTTAAGGAGTCTACTTCGTAGGATATCAGGAAATCTTTCCCATAATCTCGGATCACTCAAAGTTGATTAAAATCGAAGAGAAGGCCGGCAGCTAGCAGATCCGGAAGTTGGAGAAGTAATGTAGATGTTTGTTGCAACTCGTTTAACATGTCTATATCTCAAAGTTGAGACATTTTTATTTGGTTAGTTCTAATGTTTGTAATAAGATTCCATTGCATATTAACATTTTCACGGATTAGAACAACATGGCTCTGTTTAAATACCTAATTTTTTCCACAAATTAGTATCAGAAATTATTGTTTTGAGCAGATTGCCAGTTTCTAAGATCTTGTCACTGGATAGTGGGTACTGCTAAAAAAATTGGACTAAAAGCTTACTGCACATGTCTTTTATACTGATTTTCTTGCACTAACACCAAAGCTACACAGACAACCATTTCTCTCATTTTGAAATGGGTTTTGATCGTTTAGTTTGGATTCTGATTTGCTTAATTTTAGAAAGGTTTTAAGTTATTTGGTTTTTTATATGTGATTTCGATCAAGGTTGTTTTCTGCATCTATACATCTAGATTAAGAAACACTGTCTCTAATTTATTTCTCTTAACATCCTTGAATTGTAATTCAGTTCTGTATATTGTAAATATGCAAGATGTTATTGGTTTCTCTGTGTTTTTATAAGTGATTTGTTTAGAATATTTGCTGAAGGGTATGTTGTTTGATTAATCTTTTTCCCCTGGAAAAACAAGTCTAACATTATATTCTTTTGAATTGCAGAACCTTTAGTGAAAAAGTTACAAGTTTTGGATGTCAGCAACAGGGAACATTAGAATAAATGGTGGAACATGTTTATGTTGGGTTAGTAACAACAATAATGAAAATAAATTGAATAAGCACAAGTGATACTTAGCTTCATTTGCAACAACTTGATGGATGAGTCACGTTGAGTAGCATGCTGAGCAAAAATTTAATAGAGTCACGTATATGATACGCTGACCTAAAGAAAATATCGCCTGCTACTCCATTAAACAGAGAGACGCTATAGCTTCATTGGCGAGTTGCCTCCAGGATACAACTATCGTTAGCGTTCCTTCTTGTCGCATACAAGCGAACTCCCTAAGAACTTGGAAGTGAAAAACGACTCGGTGAAACCACCTTTTTTCACACAAAAAACTCATTGAGAAAAGTGGATGAAGAAAACTTGTTTTCTGCTTTTCTCTCCTACTCTCTTTTTCTACTAAAAACATAGGAGTTAATGTTGAGTTGTTCTTCTCTCAAAAAATAAAGGAGTTTTTTTTTTCCTCTCTTTCTCTACTGAAAACATGAGAAGAGTTAAGTTCTTTTTATCCTCTACTCTCTACTCAAACATTACTTCTCTCTATGTGCCAAAAATAAGCTAAACAAGATGTCTCTTATTTACTGTTTGATACCTTTTAAACAAGAGGTTTCAAAAAATGAGATCATATGTTCATGAATGCTTAAGACAATGATATAAAAAATCATGAAAGAGGCTTCAAACATGAGAAGAAGAATAAAGTGAGTAGAAAAGGTGTGCAATGGTTTTGTCAGTTGACAAAACAGAACTCATGTGTGAAGAGAATGATTTATTGTATTTTTCCTTCTCTATTGGAAACAAATTTTTCAATTTCTTTTGCAAAATTCCAAAAAACCGTTGTTGCCACAAACAAGAAGACTTGTTATTATCAAGATTTTTTTTTTCAAATAATGTGTGACACAATAAAACATGGACTTCGTGTTTGTAAATTGGTGTGAAAATAAGACCAATGTTTTAAGCATTCACTTGAAAACAAGTTAGGGAGATAAAGGTTTACGGGTCAAATCATTTTTTTTTTAATTATTCAAACCAAACTTGTTTTTTCCTGAAAAGGCGGGGGTCTAACAATCTCACCCAATATTTCGCTTAGCAATCTTTATGGACTAACTCCAATATACTTACAAAGAGTTATATCTCAATCTCTTAATTTAATCCGTAATCAAACAAATAATACTTTGCGAGCCAGGTTGAATATAAGAGAGATAACTTGAACGGTACCGAAGACCAATGTTCAAGGATCATTCAATTTCAACAAACAACTAAAGGTTGGATTTACCAATTGATTGATTCAATGTATAACCTGTGATATTTCAATTATATAACAAAATATAACGCGGAAAAGAAATAACACAGACACCAGAAGTTTTGTTAACGAGGAAACCGTAAATGCAGCAAAACCCCGGGACCTAGTCCCGATTGAACACTACACTGTATTAAGCCACTACAGACACTAGCCTACCACAAACTAACTTCGGTCTGGACTATATTTGAACCCCAATAAATCTCACACCGATTCAAGGTACATTTGCGCTCCTTACGTCTCTGATCCCAATAGGATACTACACACTTGATTCCATTAGCTGATCTC
Source organism: Papaver bracteatum (assembly GCA_023529315.1). NCBI lineage: Eukaryota > Viridiplantae > Streptophyta > Magnoliopsida > Ranunculales > Papaveraceae > Papaver > Papaver bracteatum. The sequence continues at coordinate 380,973 of JAJJWX010000188.1, forward strand.
ACCCACAACTAAGAGTTTCTACGACCCCAAGTCAAAGACTTGATAAACAAATCTGTATCACATAGAAAAGTCTATAGGAATAGATAAATCTGTCTCCCACAGAAATACCTACGGGTTTTTTTTGTCTTTTGATAAATCAAGGTAAACATGAACCAATTAATGTACCGGACTTATATTCCCGAAAAATATCCTAGAAATATCAATCACCTCACAATAATCTTAATCGACTAGTGAAACAAGATATTGTGGAATCACAAACGATGAGCCGAAGGTGTTTGTGACTACTTTTCTATCTTGCCTATCGGAGATATAAATCTCAAGAAAATCTTAAGATTGTACTCAATCACGATATAAACTGTAAGATCAGATCACACAACTACAGAGAAAATAGTTGGGTTTGGCTTCAGAATCCCAATGAAGTCTTTAAGTCGTTAACCTACAGGGTTTCGTGAAAAACCTAAGGTTAAAGGAGAATCGACTCTAGCTTATACAACTAGTATCACACGTGAGGTGTGGGGATTAGGTTTCCTAGTTGCTAGAGTTCTCCTTTATATAGTCTCCAAATCAGGGTTTGCAATCTAAGTTACCTTGGTTACAAATCATTCAATATTCACCGTTAGATGAAAACCTGATTAGATTCAAGATAAAATATTTCAACCGTTAGATCAAACTTAGCTTGTTATATACAAATGAAATTTAACTTCATTTAGGTTTGAGTAACCGTACCTAAACGTGTACACTTAGTTGTTTCAACAATAGTTAACCAATGGTTAGCTATATGATCACTTTCATATCAACCTTATCCATCTTCACCATAACTAGTTCAAGTGACTCAAATAAACCAGTTAGAGTGTTGTTCAATTTCTTAGATATTATAGAAGTATACAAGACACAATCGAAGCAAAATCAGTTTTGATTCACTCAAATTGATTCATGAACATTATAGTCACGGTTTGTAAAGATTGCATTCCTTAATATATAAATATTTTAGTTCATGAACAAACCGATTTTAGAAAGTAACCTACTTAAGTATGCATACGGGTACGCGTACTTAAGTAATTGGATTGAGTTTGTTTTTCACTTTCAAACTCCAGCAGAAATTCACGGACGTGAACTTTCCTCCAGTATGCCGCCAGTACGCATATGGGTACGCATACTTTGGGTTCCCGGTTTTTGAATTTTAAACAAATGTGAGAACACACCATGTTTATATCCAAATATGGTTACATGTTCTAAACTCTCATTTCAATCATTGAAACTTTATTAGAGGATGTTGTATAGTTGTTATTCACAAACTATTTTTCATCAAAGGGATTTTCAAGTTATTGAAATAATCAACATGACTTTCGTCACAAGTAAAGATGAACTTGGCCAAAGCGAAAACTTACCAACACATATTTCGAGAAATAGATAAGCGAGATAAACTCGACTCTAAAATAGAAAATGTGTACAATCGAAGTCTATATAGCAATTAATACGACTTTTGTCTCAAGATAGGAGATAGAAATAGATATACTTTTAAGTGATAGATAAATTCAAGTCTCCACATACATTTTTTTCGATGAAGTTCCACAAGTTCCTTGAGTAGTTATTTGTCTTTGCATGATGAACGTCGTGGAGTCTTGAGCTCAACTACACTTACTATCCTAGTCTGAGAATTAGATATAAGTAGACTAGAAATCAAGACTTATAGTTTTGGCAACTAAACTTGACAAACAAGCTTGAGATAGCAATGCTTACGAGTTCGACCGAGCAGTGCTCTAACAATCTACCCCTTTGTCAATTTTAGTGACAAAACTATCAATACATATGTGATACAAAATAAATAAATTTTTATCTTCTCATCCAAATGCTTGATCTCCTTGGTTCTTCAAAATTATTCGAAATCTTCGTCACTTCCAAGTACTCCAATGATTATAAAGATGTTCAGTTCAGTATCATCGTTTTTGAAGATCCGTAGCCATAACAATGAGAAAACAATAGCTCTCAATCATTGTTATACAGTGTCATAGTATTATTACACAACATCAAAGTTCAATTGTATCACAACTTTGACAACAATACTATGGTGATATGTATCACTCCCCCTTAGTCAATACTTCATCTCACATGAAAACCACCCCCCTGACATAATGATTCGAAAACCATATGTATTTGTAGTGTGAACTACACATTAATTCTCCCCCTTTTTGTCAATAAAATTGGAAAAGGTACGGAAATTAGTGGGATACTAATGAAATTTTCATAGAGATACTTCATGACCAAAATAAAAGAACATATAAACTTTTTTTAATGCAATCATATAGCCGAAACTAAATGCATTCATCAAGGAGTTTATAACGATACAAGATAACCCATATAATATTCCACATCCGAACTCCCCATGAAGATATGGAAATTAATCACAAGTTCAATTAATAACTCCCCCCCCCCCATTAAATGTTATTCCCGAAAGAACAACAAGAGCGACCTTACTTTCACAAGAAAAGAAGGATTTCTTTGGACATTAACAAATCACATAAGAATATGAATTTGTATAAAAATTATCAATTAAATTAACCACAAGAGAACCCATGATTAATTTAATCGGAAATGCTCACATAAGAAAACTTACGGAGCCGCACAGTATATTACATAAAAATATGAATCAGGGAAGATCAATACTGCGAAATAAACACAAATTCATTTTCTTCTTTATCACTATTTGCACAATGACATATAATAGACATAATCTTTGTAAACAAAAGTTCATCTTATCTTCCATTAATATTTGCATAATGACATAATAGGCTTGACTTTTTTTGTCAAAAGTTCATTCAATCTTTTATCAATACTTATATATCGACATATGAAAGACTTAACTTTTGACTACGTATGGGACAATTATAGTTCACGAACGCAAACACACATATCCCATAACAAGTTGCAATATATAAAACCATAAAGATTAATACTGCAAAATCATCTTCCAAATAAACTTTAGAATTTAAATAAATAAATCTGAAAACATTGCAAGATGAAAATCGTTGGAAATAGCTATGTATACTCACAATAATGGCTATTCCAAACCCTAGTTATCCTTCTTAAAACACAAGAATAAATTCTCGTTAGAAGTTTCCTAGACATTATAGAGCTTTCTCAAAGCATCTACTGAGAATTACTTCTCATTATTGAAAAACCCATTGATTATGAGATCGTTCAATTCCTCTAAATCTTCAGAAATATCAGTCAACTCACTAAGTTCTCTTTTTAGCTCACGCAAGGTGTTTTTTTGTTAGAGACAACATTTGTTCATAGTGAGTTATCTTTTTTAAAGAGGAAACGATTTGAGATTTTAAATCATTTCTCTTGTTGATGAATTCTTTCACCATACCTCTAAAGTTATTATCAAAATGACAAACAGATAAGAGGAAGTTAAAGGAAGAACCTTCTCCACCATTTGTATATCTATCTTTCTTCTTTATCGAGGAAGATATTCCTTCACACAGATACACATTAACTTCTTCAACATCATCCGTTTTTGTAATACCTCTAGTTACAGGAGCCATGAAACTGTATCTTTCAAGAAGAAAACAAGGGAAGGACTTTTGACTACAAATGATTATAAATAGACTTATGAACAACCAAACCTTAGAAGAGCCTTGAAAAAGTCGTTCATGGTTCATTATCCATTATCTAAAATTTTAGGAGAATATTTTCCTAACAAAAATAGAGAATTTATATAAATACAAAACTTGAGCACCCTTGATGCAAACCTCATTTTATTAAGTTAAAGATGAGGATGCAGACGTCCTCGTTACTAGAGAGAGACAAGTGAGCCGAATGCTCACATCTTTTACCACATATTGGCTTATCAAGGTTTGCTGTGTAAACATATTTCTTACCTCGTCTGAATCTGGTACTACTTGATTTTTTAGGAGAACCTTGTTGATTATTCAAGGTTAAATTCATCTTTTGCATGTTCTTTTGAAGATTGGCAATTCTTTTGTTGTTCCTCTTGAATCTCCAACAAGTGCTTTGAATATGATTTGTATTTCAACAAAACTAACAAATCAATAAAGATTTTTTTGTTTTGTTGAATTGCCTCCTGTTTATCGCAACAATGAACAAACATTGTTCCACGATCATTTAGAACAAAAGTGTTTTTTGTGCTTACAGTTTTTCTTTTAAATCCTAAACCACTTGCGTTCCCAAAGGACTTCTGACCGAATAACATGGCTGGGATTTTGTTAGAAATTCTAGATAAACTTTGCAAGTCATCCTTAAGAGTATTAATCTCCTTATCCTTTAGGTACATGGTTCTGGTGAATTCATCACTAAGAAAATCTATCTCAAGATTTTTCACATGGAGTGATGATTCAAGTTTCTTAAACGAAGCCTTTAGTTGAAGATTTTCTTGGAGAAACTCTCTATTCAAGAATTCAAAAATTTCTGTGTCAGACTCAAGTTCCGAATCCAAAATTTGTAGGTGGAGGTTTCTACAGCAAGGGATGAAAGTTCATTGAACCCATCAGAAGTATCCAAGATGTTGACACCCAGGGAAGATTTTTGTACCGAATCATCTGAAGCAACAATTGGAGAGAGACGTATATTATATCTATTGCTCATTTTTACAAATTCTTTGATCTTTTTTGTTATCAGTGATTTATCAAAATCAACATGATTGGAACAACATTCATCATCCCAAGACAAGTTAGGAGATTCACTTGCATTGGTCATAGCATTGAACGCAGATGTTCTGACTGTGTTCTGATCAATTTTTAACTTTCCAATCAGATTATTTCTGGAAAGCATATCAAGGTTATTTCCTTCAACGATGGCATGCTTCTTAGAATCGTATCTAGATGGCAGTGATCTGAATTTTTTTATCACAATGTCCTTTTCAGGAATAGTCCTACCCAATGCAAAAGATGCATTTAAAATTTCAGACACTTTGTGATTAAACTCATCAAACGAATCTTCATCTTCCATACGAAGGTTTTCCCAATAAGAATTTAGGTTTTGAATCCTAGCTTCTTTTTCAGAGGTATTCCCTTCAAATACAGTTTCTAAGATATCCCACGCTTCTTTAGACTTTGTGCACATAGTCACATGATGCTGAAGATCTAGGGTAATGGCATGTATGATAGCATTTAAGCAGTCAGAATTTTTCTTTGCAGCAAGGATTTATTCTGGACTATATCTACCAATATCCTTAGGTATAGATACATCACCTTATGTATTAACCGGAGGATCATAGACATTAAAAACACATACCCATGTTTGAAAATCACGATCTTGAAGAAAAGCACGCATATCGATTTTCCACCACAAGTAGATTGAGCCATTGAAGACTGGTGGTACATTTATGGAGATAGAATTTCTGTCCATAGAGTCAGATCGCTACAAACATAGACTTATGAGGTCTTTAAACGTGTTTGCCAGCTCTGAAACCAATTGAAAAATCGGGGGTCTAACAACCTCACCCAATATTTCTCTTAGCTATCTGTATGGACTAACTCCAATATACTTACAAGAAAATCAACTAGACAGTTAGACTCAATATTATAAAAAATATATCAAAGAGTTATATCTCAATCTCTTAATTCAATCCACAATCAAACAAATAATAATTTGTGATCCCTGTTGAATATAAGAGAGATAACTGGAATGGTACCAAACACCAATATTCAAGGATCAATCAATTTCAATCAACAACCAAAGGTTGGATTTACCAACTTATCAATTCAACGCACAACCAATGATATTTCAATTATATAACAAAATATAATGCGAAAAAGAAATAACACAGACACCATAAGTTTTGTTAACGAGGAAACCGCAAATGCATCAAAACCCCGGGACCTAGTCCAGATTGAACACCACACTGTATTAAGCCTCTACAAACACTAGCCTACTACAAAATAACTTCGGTCTGGACTGTAGTTGAACCCCAATCGATATCAAACTGATTTAAGGTACAGTTGCGCTCCTTATGTCTATACTCCGAGCAGGATACTAGACACTTGATTTCCTTAGCTGATCTCACCCACAACTAAGAGTTGCTATGACCTAAAGTCGAAGACTTGATAAACAAATTTGAATCACACAGAAAAGTCTATAGGAATAGATAAATCTGTCTCCCACAGAAATACCTACGGGTTTTGTTCCGTCTTTTGATAAATAAAGGTGAACATGAACCAATTGATATACTTTGGGTTCCCGATTTTGGACTTTTACACAAATGTGAGAACACACCATGTTTATATCCAAATATGGTTACATGTTCTAAACTCTCATTTCCATTATTGAAACTTTCTTAGAGAATGTTATATAGTTGTTATTCACAAACTATTTTTCATCAAAGCGATTTTCAAGTTATTGAAATATTTCACATGACTTTCATCATGAGTAAAGATGAACTTGGCCGAAGCGAAAGCTTACCAGCACATATTTCGAGAAATAGATAAGCGAGATAAACTCGGTTCGAAATAGCAAATGTGTAGTTCCACAAGTTCCTTGAGCAGTTCATCGTCTTTGTATGATGAACGCCGTGGAGTCTAGAGCTCAACTACACTTACTTTCCTTGTCCGAGACTTCTCTATAAGTAGAATAGAAATCAAGACATATAGTTTTGGCAACTAAACTTGACAAACAAGCTTGAGATAGCAACGCTTGCCGAGCAGCGCTCTAATATTTCCAACCGTTTACAGGTTTATGAGGAAACTTGAGAAAATTTTCAATTCTCTGCGGCAACTTTTCAGACCTTACACGGGTTATGATCCTGACCCGTGAGATTACTGTTTTCCGCTAAACTGATTAAGGGGCTGTGTGTTCAACAATTTAACTGGAAAATGGAACTCAAGTCGATGCTGTTACATGTGAGAAGAAAGTGGGGAAGTGGAACTGCAGCTTAAATGTGGTTGATTATATCTCTTTGAAATTTTGCAAACAACTTAAATTACAGGAAGAACAGCTGCAGTTTCTTATTAGGCCTAAGTTTCCATCGTGTGGTCCTCATCTTTTTAACAAATTTAAACTTAAATGAATATCGGTGAGTTCCCGTATAGTATAATCGCAGTTCTTATATACTTTGCTGTTTTCGGTAATAAACCTTGGTATCTCGGCAAATGGGAGTTAACAATGGCTGAAGCAATCGCCTTCCTTGAGGGGATAGACAGATCATTTTGTATTTCTCGTTCTGGCATTTTTTATTTTACCGTATACCAATGATGTCCATTTTTCTACCACGGTAATCTTGTTGTACTTGTATTCACGTGGAATCCATAATAGGGGGTGTGGGTATATTTTAGCAACTATCAAACAGCTTACCCTCCAAGGAGGTCAGCTGCCACAGATTTAGATGCACACACAAAAAAGAAAGAAAAAGGCCTCGGCAAAATTTGTCACAGGCTTGCAATCCCCAACAAGATAAACTCTGTCCAAGTGCAGTTGGGCTGTGCCCTTGAAGAAGCCACCAGTAGAACTGATGCTTTAACTAAAGAATTTGCATCTTTGACAGTCGAACGCTAAGACAAACTATTACTTCCGCATGAACCAAATCTTGGTGCTTAACCAATCGGTGTGTGGAAATTAACTGAGTTGTTGTTGGGCTTTGTACTTCCTATGGACCTTCTTTAATTGAGTAGCCCTATAAATTTTCGGTTCTCACCATACAATTTTACTGTTGTGAAAAATACTAGAACCCCCTACTATATGGGTTCAATATATAGAAACCCCACTAAATGGATCCTTCATTGCCAACTCCATACTTTAATAAAATAATATTACTAGGCCCAAAATATCAAAATTTCTTCAGATCTGGCCCATCATTAATTATTACGAATTTTAAAAATGGCAACACTACCCTTTAGTATATATACAAGAGGAATATCAGAAGATATTTTCATTTCACTATTGTCTCTCTCTCTCTTCTCCATTCTCTTTCTCTCTCGACTCCGGAAAACTCACATCGGCCAGGAAGAAGAATCGATTTGATTCAACAGATCATCAATTAATATACATTAATATACAAATCTGAATCAATCATCAGTCAATCGATAGATGTAACAACTTATCATCAACTTTTGAGGAGTTTTTAAGAATCAACGAGGAGAAGTGTTGATAAAAATTGACATCAACAATTGAATCTGCTAATTCAACAAATATGATCAGAGAGATAAGTTTAACCTTTTGTTATCATTTGTTGTTCGATTGTGATTGTTAATTTTTTGATTCTGAAATGAAATTTTTGGAAAAACTTTATGGTTTTGAAAACCTAAAAATATCGATTTTCAATTTGATTTCCCTTTTATATTTATGATTAAAGCTCAGATCTATAATGATCTCATCTTAATCATTATTACATTTTTATGATTTTTTTCTTCTGGATAATTGATTGTAGAATTTTTTTTCTGGTTTCCGTTATGTGATTTGAGTTCATATCTGGAATGTTATGATTGTCTTTGATCTTGGGAATTCTCCAATTTGATCGACATTAGGTTAAAAAAATAGAATCTACTGATTCTAAGTAGGTGAATTCAAAGATAAAAGAAAAATAAAGATCTCCATCATTTCAGTGTAAATTGCTCGTTTCATGAGTAGTATATAAGATTTCTCTAGTTCTATTGTTTGGATTACTGGCCGAAGGTTATGATAGTTTTCTTCATGTACACAGGTATCATCTATTCAACCAAGACCACAAACGATTAGCGCAGGTTTAGAGTCTCTGCAACAA